>MNCI01021976.1:269886-332642 GCA_015680685.1 Gnetum montanum
CACACACACATACTCACATTAACTACTGAGTTATTTGGAGGTATCTGGGCCTTGGTGTTGCCAGAGACCAGCAGGCACCTAAATCCTGTTCAAGGACACTCGTTGGCGGTCGCGTCCCAAACGGTCACCAACAAAATGCTATGCATATGAATGTTTGGAGACATGCTATGTTTTGTTCTTCATTATAATGAAATGTTTGGATGCATATTTAAGTGCACTACAATTTTTGTAGGAAGCTTTCACTATCATATTCATGATACCATAAACATGGTTTTATATACTATTATTGTTGGTTGCTCATCATACTTAGGCTAGCTTAGATTCTCTTCTCCCACTCCCTCTTAGCTTAAAACAAAGTTATTTTCCATTGCCTCTAGGAGTAGCACTAGTTTAGGCCCACATCATACACCTCACTTGAGACCAAACCATACATGACAAAGCAAATACTAGTTTAGGTGGGAAGATAGTGAACTATGATCAACATGTAACTATCTAGATACCACAACTAGCCCATCTACGAAGTTTAATCAGATCGTACATGAACACTTGTATTCATATGGTTGAGTATAGGGGTACCTCACCACTCATCATTGGCACCATTGTTGGGATGATGCTAGTTATTTAGATTAGTTATATCATACAAGATCGTTGTAACAAAGTTTCCATGATATATCTCTTAGAAAAGAAATTAATTAAGTCACACACAAATTCACAACTATGTCTATCTTACAAGACCATGCTAATGCCACAACTAGTGAGGCAATTCATTGGAGAACCAAAGAATTATATGATGATGAAGATGCAGTTTGGAGTACTCAACCTTATGTATGGATCTCCTATGTTCATGAACACCCCAATGGTACTCAAGGACTCTCATCATCCAACTCTGACACCTCTAGTGAGGATGGGACATCTTGTAGAATGAGGAGGCCCATAAGGCCTGGGACCTTCTCAATAGTTAATACGAATTTATCCAAGGATGATTGAAAGACTTACAAAAGTCATGAAAAGTTTTCAATTTCTTTCTCTTCCTCTACCCCTTCAATGTCAAGTCATGACATGGATGACCATCTTTCAAGGGATCAGCGTAGAACTAAAAATCAAGCTCACAGGAAAAATTTAGAATGCCAACATGAATAAGAATAACATCATTGCATCTCACAAATTCATAACCTACCTAGTGACGATGAGCCTCTACTAGCCACTAAGAGCCTAATTCATATACAAGAGGCTATTCAAATATCTTGTAGGCATCGCAAAGAAATCCATGTACCCAAGCTTGATTTAAATAACTTTCCCAAGTTCTCAGGAGGCTATAATTTAGATCTGCAACTGCATTTACAAGCCTTTGATGATGCCTATGCATGGAACAATATTGATAATGGGTGGAAAAAACTTAAGCTATTTCCTTAAAATGGTATAGATCCTTAAAATCAAAATCAATTCATAGATGGCCAAAAATGGTAGAACTCTTTGCTGAATGATATCAAACCTATGCCAGAGTGTCAACCTTGAGGAGAAAAATCCAAGAATGGAAACACTGGCAACATGAAACCTTGGACATGGCCTTAGAAAGATAGTACTCTTTGTTTAAAAAAATGCCTAGGCCATGGGTTCTCCGAGGAGAGGCTAATGTATCACATCATGGATGGACTTTGTAATGAAATAAGGGAGACTCTAGGGATGTATGGCCTAGGTTAACTATATGAGCTATGGGCCCACCAACACCAAGAGCTTATCCAACAGGAAGCAAAAGAAGAAGGAGAAATAGCTAAATGGGAGAAGGATGAAAGTTCTCAATAGGACCAAAATCTCAACCTAGCAAGGGTCCATGATCATGAAGAGGAGAAATCAACTCACTTCAAGGAGGTGGAATCATCTTTTCCAATCCTACAATCACTAGATGAAATTAAGGCAAAGATTAATAAGATTATGAAATGGGTACATAAAAAATATGGAGAATATGCTAACATTAGTAGAGGTAGAACTATGCTAAATCAAGAAATAGGACAGGACACCATGCAATAATCAAAATGAAGGGTTGAAGAAAATAAGAATAGGAGCTCAACTGCCAATCATATGTATCAATGTAATGTTTGTTTGTACAATCACCCCAAAGGCCAATGCCCAATCTTATCACATTTACATGAGCATTGGGGACGGAATGCTACATCCACATTTTATACAAAAATATTGAGTTCAATCGCAATGGCAAAAACTCCAGTCATGGAGGAAACCACCACCAACCAGACCATACCCTTTGTATGTCCCAATGCCAAATGCTTATTATGTGCAACACACTATTTCTCCAACTGGATCAACATCCTCTACTTCAAATCATCGCTATCATTCTCTTGAGTACTATCCACCCATGTCCTCTCCAACAAGATCATCACCTTATGTGCCTTACACTTTTCCTTAACCTCAATATTTCCATTCTTCACCTCATTCTACATTGCCACCAATTGTACTAGAAGGTTTTGCATCATAGTACCAATCCACGAACATTACTTGTGTTGCTACTATCAATAGCAGTGGAGGTACTGAAAAGCATTCTTTCTTCAAGCATGGCCATAGAAAGAAACAACATGATTCTAAAACCACTACATCCTCCAAGTCAGCACAAACTAAAAACTGTGATGCATCTTTATCCTCAAACTCAATGCTTCCTGTTACTTTATCTGAGCCACCAATCAATGCTCCAATAGCCATGTAGCCTAATGAATATAACCACATAAGGAGACATATTAATCCTTGCATACCATCTTACAATCATGGATGCCATAGTGGGTTAGCTCCTTATCACATGACCACATCTCATAATCTACCTCACTATGTTTACTATAATCAAGTGTGTGACCTTAATTTGGGTATATTCCTACCACCACCTCAAAAGACACCTGATGGTTTGGATATGATTGATCCCCAACATTTCCAACATGCATGGATCCACACTTTCCATTTATTAATTCTTGTCATGATAAAAAGTTTAGTTATGGGGGAAGTAGAATTAATAAATATTTTTATTTTTCTTTAATTTTACAATTTTTTTTCTAGTTTTTCATCTTTTAATTTGTTTTTTTATCTTTTTATTTATTATTTTATTATTTTTTTAGGGTAATCTCATCGGTAAATAAAATACTCATGTGACCCATTGGTTGAGATGTTGTTCTATGCTATCAAGTCTCAAGTAACTAATTATTTGGATAGTGAGCCCACAACCTCTACCCACCCATTCTATTAATAAGAGGTTCTACTCATTATGCTCATTAATAAAAGTAACTTTTTGCTCATTATGCCTAGAGTGAAGAATGATGGACTAAGAAGGAATGGCCAGGGTGTGACATCAAGGGGACTTGTGAATTCTTTTCGGTGACATCTATAGGTGCTATCATGTAGCCTGGTTGTACTAAGATCCTTGTAGATCTAACAAAAAATGGGAGTAAGAGTAATAAAGGCACTCAATAGAAAATCAATGCTATTTTAGGGGTCCTAGTAGAAAGACATGCACCCATGCTTGAAGGTTGGCGGCTTCTCTGGTTAACTATTGGAAAGGAAAAAGTGTCAAAGTAGCTAAAAAAAAAGAGAAGACGAACCACATAAGAAAATATCAAAAGAAAAAAAATTGTGTGTGTGTGCCACAGATTCCAAATCACTCCTCCGTTGGACAACACACTAAGTGATCATACATCTTACTATAATGATGCCCTTATGGTTGTCCATCATAGGATGAAATAATGCGATGTCACTAATCAAAGGAATGGACATGGTCTTGATTTTGGAACAAAGGGATAATGACACATTAATTACATCCTACACTCAAGATTCATTATGCCCTATGTTAGTTACCTCATGTCCCAATCTCTGCAATCCCTTCTACAATTTACCTCATCTCGCTGTTCATGTATTTGTGACTCGGGTCTTATGTAACATTGAACTCATACCTCATCATGGTGTTATATATGTGTGTGTGTTTTGTGCAACTGGTGGGGATTACATTTGAACATTTTAGTGCCTACGAACATTTTCAGGTATGGTTACGTAAGGGCATCATAGGTAGGAACCTGCTTTGGGGAGGACCCACTTGTGTAACCTTTGTAATTTACACTCATTGCACATCATCATCACATAATTTTATACCCTCTAAGCATTGCATTGCCAATGTTATTCTTTCCTTTATCATCCTTCTCATTCAAACACTCCTATGCAACAAAACATGCCCTTTTTCCTCATCCTATTCATGAATTTCATTATCAAATTCTAGTCCATTATATTTTTGGTGCCTGTTGGTCTATCCAATATTACTCTAGATCTTCCAAATTAACCTCAAATCCTTCATTTCTGGCCTTGGAAATTCAAAAATTCTTCAAATTTATCAAGTACCCTATTTTCAACGGGTCACGATATCGGGTCCCCGATATCAATTCCGACACGATATCGGGTCTGCACTATTAGATACATGATATCGCATCCATAAAAACTATATATATGGACCCCCCACACATGTCAACATCCTTTTGCACTGTTCACATGGGGGGAGTTGTTCAAATTTTCTTCCATGAATTGCTAGCTTGCGCACCTATCGTTCAAGCATCCATAACTTGCTCATTAACACTCTAATTCCTATTCCGATTGAACCTGTTTAAAATTGGAGTGTTTAATTTAGTTATGGAGGAAGGGTATGCTCCAAGTTTTGCATAATTTTTCTAAAATTCATCATCACCTGAAGGATATTATAAAGGGTAAATGACCATAAAAATGTTAAACACATTGCCAAATCAATTTTATCTCTTCACTCACACCATGAGAATTATATTTTGGAGTCACCTAATCAAGTTGGGCCTAATATCAAAAATTTTAGGGGACATTCTTGTAAAATTCTCTAACTTTGGATCACACTAAACAAGAAATAAATCTTTTAAAGGTAAGAAGTAAGGTATAAATCAAATTTTGTAGGTAACCTTACTAATAAATGACCCTGTGTGATTATAGATGGCTCCTAAACATGGACAGAAAGGAGGACCCTCTCAAGGTGCATCCAAATGACCAAATAGAGGTAGAGGCTAGTAATCTCTCAAGGAATATATAGAATAGGAGGCATAATCATTCAGCATCCATCAAGAGCCTCCTATTACTGTGCAATCGGGACAGGTTGAAGGAGGAGCCGATGGAGCATCTAAATAGGGACAACATCTCACATTGTCCCCAGAATGTGTTTAGGTGATTCATGAAAAGTCCATGTCAGCAGCTGTGATTGTGGAACTCAACTTTGAAACTTTCACTGAGTTTGCCCTTGAGGCAGTCAGGGACCAACTCAAAGGGTCCCCATTATGGCCTATTCTCTTTGAAAATGGTGCCTGGTACTTGGGAGAGATGTACCAATTTTGGCACAATAAAGAAGAAGGAACCACTATTGATATTGGTTGTGTTTCTATAGATTTGTCTACTAAAGCCATTTTGGAAGTGCTAAATTTTCCAAATATAGGACCAAAAGTTTCTCACCTACCCACTTGTTCCGATGCTAATGCACAAAAGATCTAGTTGAAAAGGATGTATGGCAAGGAAGAAAAAGCATATGGACAGCTGACACTGGAAGAGAGGATTTATTTCAAGATCGACACTTATCATATCTTCCCCACAAAAGGATTGAATAAAATCACCACATATGTGGCTAGAGGAAATACTATATTGATGGGCAAGGTTAACGCAAACCTACCCCATCTATATCTTACAAAGATTTTAAAGCAATTTGAAGAACGCAAGATGAGGAAGTTTGCATTACCCTTCCCTTGTCTCATCAAGAAGTTGTGCCAACGTGCTTGAATTCTAGGTTACACCAATGATGTCCCCAGAAGGGCCCAAAGTGCTTCATTTGTTGAATTGCTGAAGCCACCAACCTCAAGATAAAGCATTGGTGAGATACTAGGGCTTGAACAAGAACAAATAGTGGGGCCCACTGCACCTCAAACTACAGGGCCTAGCCAACTTTCAAGTACAAGGCCTAATCAACAACAAGAAGTGGTGCCCAGCATAGGCCAACAAGACCAATTTCCACCATCACTGCAGGACTATCGACTATTGACGAGCCATCTCAGGGCCATCGTTGAGATAGCCAGTTGGGGAAGTCATGATGAGACCAATATCTTCATGATCATAGATGATTTCGTACAACCCATGATCTTAATTGATCACATGTAGGGCAAGGCATCAATTCAAATAGGAGGAGGGACATCACATTGGTCATAATAGATCGTAGGGAACACTGCATCTTTTCTGGTGTAATTAGAAATTGGTAAAGGGGCCACAGTAGTAGTCATGCAGCACCAAGATGTAGTGGGAGCTATAGAAGTGGGTACAAACCACATAAAAGAATCATTCAATATCACTGTTGTGTCACTGGTAGACTTTATGGGAGCATGTGATGCTCAAAATTTGGCTAGTCCCTCAATGACTCTTGCGGAGCATGAGGATGTTCTTGATTGCTGTAGATAGGACAAGTGATGATGTCCCTATTTGACATTCCTCAAAATGTTAGAGCAACTCAATCAAAACTCATCTCCACAAAAGGGAAGCTAGTTATGGTAGAGATCAAGGTCAAGTAGGCAGAGACAAAGTTAGAAACACTCTAAAAGAAGCTCATCACCTTGCAAGTTGCATAGTGGGATCCATCTCAATTCATTCTCGCAGACCAGCTAGAGTTCTTCTGAATAGAGAAACTCAATAAATTGCTGGTAGAAAATAAAAGAGTGGCAGAGGAGAAAGAGAAGGTCGATTGGTATGCTTCCAAGGCACAAGATTAGATGTATGCACATGCCAAAGCACTCAAGGCCTTACAAGAGGAGAATAAACAACTTGCCGCTGACAATCTCTGGTTGACCACTGTAGAAAAATAAAGGAATGTTCTCAAAGAAAAATTTTAGTAGCTACGAGAATAATTAGTCAAGGTCAACCAAGACATGAATCGCTTGGCCAAAGAAAATTGAACCCTTTTAATGAAGGAGGTACACGCAATCCGTCAAAAGATGGTAGTCGAAATAAGCACTTGGAAAAACAAGGCCAAGCAACATGAAAAGTTGAGGCACACTTTAGTGATTAGGTGGGGATGTATAAACAAGTAATAGAAAAAGAAATCCATATGGCCAAGGCCCATATCAACACTCTCAGTGCTCAAAACACTGATTGGTGGGCCATATTGGATACCTATGCATTCATCCACCAAGTAGAACTCAGAAGCCAAGACTTGTAGATACAAGATCTTATGGACTACATGGAGTTGGTAAACCTATGGTATGCCAACCTAGCCATGTTAATAGTAGGCCACCCGAGAACAATGCTAGAGAAGCAGGTAGCAATCACGTATGCAAAGTATGAAATAGAATTTGCTGAACATAAGAAGACGTTGTAGAAATTAGAAGTGGAAAATTTTGAGTTAGAGGTACTCAAAACTAGCTACCAAGGATAAAAATATGTCATAGTAGACTTGGTTTAACAACTTATGGATTACCAGGAATACAAGGATAAAGTCATAGCCTATGAAGAGGAATGATGGCTATTTGCAACTTGGTATGTCAAGGGCAACCAGATGTTCTTGCAACTGCCATGTCCATGGGAGGTGCTGACTCCATTAAACATTGGAGCATTAGCATGGATGGCACAAAATCCTTGAACCAAAGAGGAAAAGCTCTAGGCACTCTTTCAGAGCCATCAATTTCCAAAACCTGGATCACAGGAAAAGGGGAAGAGACCCATGGAGGAACCACCACCACCAGGAACCACATGAGTTCCAATAAATTTTGTAATTCTGTGTCTATGTCCCAATTTTATTGTGTTTAACTCTCCACTATGAAATGAATAAATTTTTAGCTAGTCAATAATCCCATACCTATCCACTGTGTAATCAATGGAACTTGTTCTCATTTTTTTCGACTTGAGGCTGAGTTTTCATTTAGTCGTGGGGGTATGATGAACCATGAATTATCAGGCTCCAATATCAAATCTGTGATATCATGTATGTGATATTGCATCCTAGTTAATGATATCGGATACATGATATCATGACTCCTGTGTAAGCCTATAAATACACCTTTGGATGCATAGGAAGAAAAAAGTCAGTTAGTATTAGAGTAGGATCTTTTTGTCAATTTTTAATCCATTTTCAATACTTTCCCCAGTGCATGCCCACAATGTGATGATTGTAATTGAACAAAACCTTTATTTGAATGTGATGTGCTTGGACATGCGCATGACCAACTATAAAGATCAAGATTACTTCATCATTGTAGCATTCACTTAGTTTTAATTACTTAATTATTATTGTTATTTATTAATTTCTTAATTAATGTTTCTTTACCTTCGTTTACTATCCCTATTATTAAACATAGAATGAGTATGACTTAATCATGAGCATTTAAGTGTGTCTACTTGGTAACCTAGTAGTGTATCTAGGAGTGCTCAAGTAATATATGCTTGTTAATCCTAGAAGTAGTACACAAGGTCCAAGATGTGTACAGATGATTAAGGATAGATGCTCATTGCACTTAGGCTAGCTTAGATTCTCTTCTCCCACTATCTCTTAACTTAAAACAAAGTTATTTTCCATTGCCTCTAGGAGTAGCACTAGTTTAGGCCCACATCATACACCTCACTCTAGACTAAACCATACGTGACAAAGAAAATACTAATCCAAGTGGGAAGATAGCAAACTATGATCAATGTGTAACTATCTAGATACCACAACTAGCCCATCTGCAGAGTTTAATCGGATCATGTGTGAACGCTCATATTCATATGGTTGAGTGTAGGGGTACCTTGCCACTCATCAGCTATAGTTGGCAAAGTATATAGATTAGGATTTATTTCTACCTTACCTAGTTAAAAAATGTTGTGGCATCAATGATTTTCCACATATGTTTAGTAATTTATGTACCATCATTCTTATTGATTTTAGTATCTCTATCCCAATTCAAGAGTAGAAAAAATATATAATTGAGTTTCTATGATAAGATTTTTATAGCCCAACCAAAATGGAATCATAGTACATTCATGTAGTCCTACATCCTCCAATAAGTTTTTTGTTGATCCAAAAAAGGAATGGATAAAATAATCCTTATTAGTTAAGAGTAATGACCATAAAAATTGGAAATTTTTCTTCCTATATAGTCAAATTTTAAATAGAGTGAATCTAACAAATCCTTTTGAATTTGAAAACAAATAGTCTAACATAATTAAAAGTAGGGATTGAAATCTTAACAAGCATAAAATAGTATACTTTTTTCTTTTACTTCATACCTTAATTTCTCAGCCTTATTTGTTAAGTAGACACTAGTTTGTTTAATGTGTTAATTTTTTGTCCAAAATGCTCATTGACTATGATAAATACATAATAAGCATATTCATTGTAAAATATATTACTTACATGATTGAGTGTGAATACCATTTAGTCAATTTGCATCTATGTATTGTGTTTTGTCATAAATTAGGATATATCCTAAATCTATGCTTCCCTATAAATGTAGTTTTCATTAAATTATACATGTAATCATTTTAGAAATTCTATTGTGCATTTTAACATGTATAATCCCAGGAAGAAATATAGAGATTACAAAAGTTTCTACATTATAATCATTAGTACTAGTATGAACTAGTAATAATTAAGTGATATGAACTTATACTTACTGAGAATGTGTCTTACTCAACTTTTGTAGCACAACAAACATGATGCATGATTAGGATGTACAGGTCAAGGAGAAATATATAATTTTAGAAATGATTTAGTCTTAATTGAGTTTTTTCTTTTATATTTTGTAACCTAGTGTAGATGATTAAACAATTCATGATATGCAGAACTACCTAATGTAGATGCTTAAATAGTTCATGATGTACAGTCCATGTAATATATCTTTAAGTAGGCATGCCATATAGTCTAATTTGTTATAGTTGAACATATTTAATGCATAACAAATTTATAGATTTATTATCATTGATGTATACTATATATTCTTGTATTGATGTTGGTATTACAGATCAGTTCCCTCCAATTAAACTACAACTATTATTCTTGGTAGATATGGTATGTTAATATTATATATCTCCATAATATTAGTTATTATCCTTGATTCTTCTTTAATTTATTTTTAAAAAATGAGTTCTCAAAAATAAAAAATTGAGTATATATACTTTGATTTAATATGTGAAATGAGAAAACATGTATGGGAGAGTTTGCACAACCATGCAGCCAATAAAATGAGCTATTGATCTTGTATCTAAGCGACTGAATTTCATATAACTCAATTTGGTTTGATATGTGCACTTTTAGAATAATCACATAATCTAGCAAAATTATTTTCATATTTCTATACATATGTCAAATAAATTGTACATAGTCATCTCATTCAAAGTTGCTCATCCAAGCAACCCAAAATCCAAGAACTCTTAAATATGAAGAAGGAATGAGAACACTAGTGTCCTTTTTTCTTGTATGCATTCAAATAGGGAAGTAACCTCCATTATCATATGTTAAATGAAGAAAAACACCCATGGGAGATGTTGCATGGCTATGCAACCCATTGAAATTGGTTATTGGTGTTGTATATGAGGGAATGAATTTCATATAACATGATTTTTTTTGATACAAATACTCTTAAATTATAACATAATATAGAAAAATTATGCTTATATCTCCATAAATAATAGAATATGACATCGAAATTGTAGGTATGTATCTTATTCAAGGTTTCTCAACAACTCATAATCTAGTATATCTCAATTAGTAAGATTAAATTAGAAAACTACTATCCTATTCTCTATTATGTAGTAGAATAGGGATGTATAATTGAATTTAATATTTAAAATAAAAAAATCATGGGTGAGGTTGCATGGCTATGCAACCCACTGAAATTGGCTATTTATTTTGTATATGAGTGACTAAATTTCATATTGAAATGAGTTTTAATTTAATACAAATACCATTAGAATAAGTAAAATTATCCTGATATCTCCATACATAGTAAAATATGTTATATAACTCATAGATTGATATCTCATTTAAGGTTGCTTGGATGAGTAATCCATAATCCAGGAATCCTAGATTATGCAGAATATGTAAAACTAAAAAAACACGTCTTGTAAGAGTATAAAAATTTCATTCGTAGTTCTATGGTTTGGGTTACATGTATGCAATTGTTTCACTTAGGGTGACCTATTTCTTAAAATGATTTCCATGGTGCATGGTCAACGAATGTAATTAAGGCTAATTTCTAGAGGATACGTAACCATGCATATTCATGTTAGATATGATATATCACATAGACCGATTCACATGTGTATCATGATTCTATTCTTAAGGTTTCACATCTATGCATGTCCCTATCCTATGGAAAGAGAAACATTTCATGGTTGGTATCTTGGTTAAATAACTGAGGTTTCCCATTCATGCATGATCTAGTTTGAGATGGCCTATATCATATATTGATTCACAAAGGTAGACCATTCTTGCTAGGAATCATTTTTCCATTCTTATTTTTTCACATCCATGCATGTCCCTATCATGTGAGAGGAGAGATCTTTCATGCTTAGTTTCAAGGTTAAATCATGGAGGATGCATGATTGTGCATGATCTTGTTCAATATGATATATATGTTGGATTTTTCAATATAATTTTATCCTCTAGGTTGCACATTCATACATGATTTCAATGGTGCATGATGAATGAGTGTAATTAAGGATAATTACTAGAGAATGCACCACAATGCATGTTCCAATTAGATATGACATATCACCTAGTCCAATTCACATGAGTAACATGGTCCTGTTCTTATGGTTGCATGTCCATGGATGTCCCCATCCTATGGAAGGAAAAATATTTCATGGTTGGTATCTTGATTAAATACTTGAGGTTGCTCATCCATGCATGATCTAGTTAAAGATGATATATATCATAGATTGATTCACAAATGTAGCCCGTTCTAACTAGGAATCATTGTTAAATTGTTAGGGTTGTACATCTATGCTTGTCCCCATCATGTGGGAGGAGAGAGCTTTTATGATTACTTTTATAATTAAATCCTAAAGGATGCATGATTTCATTTGATATGATATATCTCCTAGATTGTTTGATTTGGTCCTGTCCTTTGGGTTACACATCTATTCATGATTTCTATGATACATGATGAACAAATCTTATTAAGGATAATTCATAAAGGATGCATGACCATGCATGTTCTAGTTATATATGGCACATCACCTAGTTTGATTCATGTGATTTTCATAGTTTTATTCCTAAGGATGCATGTTTGGGCATGCTTCTATCTTGTATCATTATTGATTAGTATCCTGGTACTATCCCATGGGTTTCACAATCATGCATGTTTCCATCATCAGGAGGAGAAACCTTTCATGCTTAGGTTCTTGGGTAAATCATGAAGCTTGTGTTACACTTGAAAAATTTGGTTGCTGGAAAATTAAAATTCCCCAATGTAGAATAGTTTTAACCTTGGATCCCAAGGGCCTCTAAGAAAAAGAATCTGAGGCTTCCTAAACGGTCTTTTCAATCACCCAAGGACTTGAAAAATATAAATGGAATAAATGAATGGTAACATAATCCATAAATGAATGCATAGAATAAAAACTATAATAGTTTGAAAAAAAATAGAACTATAAACTTTATTATAATGAAAATATTAAAAATAAAGGGAGTTTTATATATGTAAAAAATGGTCCCTAAAGCACAAGGGGTTCACTTTGATGAAGTTCAAAGTCTATTGAGGTCGATAGTTTACATACCATGGTCAGCTCCACACTCCAAGTACTTCCCAACTCCCAATACTAAAACACTTTGTTGGTTTCTTGCACAAATCTATAATTTTGATCACAAGATGGTAAGATGTGTAAATGATTTTTTAGGTGAAAATAGGTGCCACACTAGGATTCTTTGTGCCCAAGCGGTAGAGCATTGCTCCAGAAACCTCACACAAGCCTCAAGGTTACAAGTGCTTAGAATGGTAAAATATTTCATCCTTAAGAATTATCAAAGCTTTGTATTTTCTCCCAATTCAAAATCTCAGGAATTACCAAGTGGTGAAACCCTTTTTAATGTATTTAAAGTTGGCTTATATAGGTTATATGACAACTAAATTTTGGATGTAAACTTTTGTCATGATTACTGATAAATTGGTGTCACATGTACATGTGGTAGGTGTTTGATTCTAGTGTAGATGCTATTTGTGCAAGTTTTGATACCCTCAAGGAACCAAAAGTATGTTGGTTATCAAAAATAGTAAACAAACTTTTCATCCACATTAGCTTCTCCCACCCTTGTTGGTATTCTAGTAGTAATGCTAGAGTTATAGGAGCAAGGATAAGATTTGTTAAAAATAGAAACCCCAACCACTCCAATGTTGGCCTTATGGTGACTATGCTAGTCATAGTTGGAATAATGAAAGTCAAACCCCCCAATGCTAGGCATAGGTGCTTCTAGCGTAATAACGGTCACACCCCTCACAAAATCCATGAAAATGCCAATGTTGGTAATCCAAAAGGTATTTTTGGCCTTCAGAAACCAAAATATAGACATGGTAGGACTTTTTCCACTTATGAAGTAGGCTATAACAACTTATGAATCATTTTTCAGCCCAAAAAATCAAAGTATGTGAAATTGCATCTCATGGATTACAATCTTCATATTTCACATTAAAATTTGAGCCTTCAATTTTATGATGAAGGCCTAAAAATTGCAACATGAAGTTTCTTGGTAGTGTTTCATTGGCCTCTCTTTGTTTCATGTTTAGGGTGTTAACCTAAGAGACATCAACAAAGAACATAAAACACCACTGCATATCTATCACCAATGTTCACTCTCTATTTTTGATTTAGGAGGGTCGAACCATGCCAAAGAGTGGTTGTAATGATAAGATGAGGTAATGATGGAATAATAGAGGATAAAGGCTATATTTGACTATAAAGGAGTGTTCACAAGGTTAAAAAAGAGTTCCAAATGTTAACACCATAGTTACAGTTATGACAATGACATGTTGAATGATCAATGAGATCTTTATGCTTCATGTTTTCAAGATAAAGGTCACTTAGTAATGTTCTTGAGGAAAAAATATCTTGTTTCAAGGTTTCTTTGGTCATTAGGATCCTCCCTTTGTGTGTTTAGATCCATTAATTTATCTTTTGATCTTTATTGGTCTTTTGACTTCTTGGAAATTTGGTTTTCCCCACCCCTCATCACCTTTTTTCTATAGGGTGAAACCTTCATTAGGTTTCACTACAAAGGCAAAATTAAATTTGGTTTTACCATTGAATGAGATGTGTTACATTTAATACAATTGATAATGGAGCATGAAGAAGGAAACATCTTATGGCCATAACACATGAGTGTCAAACATAGGTCATCATTATTGTTCAAGATAAGGAGGGTTTGACAATTAGGCTACAAGGTTGGACTTAATAAGGGTAATGGATGTGACATGAAGAAATAACTATTGGTAAGGTAGAACAAGCTACCCAAGTCTCATGCATCAAGGTCACATGGTAACTTGTTGCCATGATGAGTTGCATCTTTGCTATGACTTTAGACTTCATCCTGTAAGCACAACACCAAGAGGACAAGAAAATAAGACAAAGAAAGCATGTTGTTGCATGATAATGCATAAGGCCACATGAGATAATCAAATAACCAATTCATCATAGGTTACTACTATTACAAAGCTTTACAGATCATTTAATATGATAAATAGAGAGAGATAGAGAAAGGTCATGCATGCACACTTGTCATCAGTTGTAATGTCATTGATGTCAACATGTTGGTTTGTACTTGTAGAGAAACTTGTATTATATGTAATAAGGCATTAGATAGAAATGATTGATCAAATTAGCCGACTCATTCCCATCCATGTCTACCATTTTGCAAGCTCCATTTTCATAGGCCTTGGTTATTAAGAAAGACTCCTCCCAATTGGCTAAAACCTTGTCCACATGTTCATGAACATAATTGAGGAGTCTACCTCCTTGATCTTTTGTTTATTTATGTTATGGTAGTATTATTGTTTCTACATCTCTTAGTACCACTTGATGTGAGCAAGCATCTGCACCCATTACTCTTCCACCAAATCTAGATCAATGGTATGTAGCTTCTTACTCTATTTATCATTAATGAAGTTTGATAGAGCCATTCTTAGTGACAAAACCTACAATTTAAGAGGCAAGAAAACTTCAAAATCATAAACCAGGCTATATGAAATTACATCAATTGTAGTTCAAAAGGTAGTTCAGTAGGTCCCAAGTGGATGGACTAGCTATTCATGCCACTTGCATATACTAGTATTTAGCATCTTTTTCAACGAGTTTATGATGACCTTATTGCTGGCTTCAACTTGTCCATTAGCTTGAGGGTAGTATAGTGATGAAAAGGAATGTTTAATACCTAAGTCTTAACAAACGCCTTGTGTTTCTTGGCTACTAACTTATGGTTCATTATCTATAACTATGGTCATAGGTATGCCAAAATGGACTACTATATTATCAAGTATGAATCTATAGACTTATTGAGACATTATGAATCTACAGACTTATTGAGACATTGTCTTCCTTAAGGAAATAGCTTCAACCCACTTTGTGAAGTATTCGATTGTAGTAATGGTAAAGCTATGCCCTATGAAAGACTTAAGTGTTATAGATCTAATGATGTCAAGACCCCACTATAGAAATGACCATGTTATCTTGAGTAGTGTGTAACTCAGTTGATGGCATATGTATCAGGTTATCATTCCATTGATAGTTATCATAAGTTTTAACCTTCTCCAGGCACTCACTTTCCATATATGGCTAGTATTAGCCTAGTCATCTAATCTTGGTAGCCATGGCTCTAGCTCCTATATGTCTTCCATATACACATTCATGAACATGCCTAAGGACTACACAGGATTTGGTTTTACCCATGCACACTAAAAATATGCCATTATAATATTTTTGACATAATGTGTTATTTCCTATGATGACTTGTTATTTTGATCTTTTATGTACAACATCATTTTGAGAAGTAGTCAGGCCATCTAGAGATTCACCATGCATAAGGTAAAACTTAATATCATCATACCACTCCTTTTGAGAAGTGTTGTTGATAGAGGCTATGGAGTTGTTCTCAATGTTTTGCATTATGGCAATAGCACAGTTCATGGTTAATGAAGGCAACTTGCTAAACACAACTAGTATCACATCGAGCGTCAATGTTATAATAGCATCAACTAATGCATTTCCAATTCAAAGTATATGTTGGATACCAATGTCTATAAATTGTTAAATTAGTTTCTTTCCTAGGTCATAGTAATGTTGCAAATGTCTAGCTTTACATGTGTAAACCTCTATTACTTGGTCAACCACAAGTTATGAATCACCTTTAATCATTAGGCATTTGATTCCCATATTACAAGCTACCATTAGTCCCTTGATTAATCCTTCATACTTCACCACATTTTTGGTACATGGAAATTGAAAATGATAAGATAAGGGTTGGATTTCACTAGATGTCATGATGGTAGCAACACTATCCCCATGGATAGTTGAAGCTCCATCAAAGTGCATAATTGCCTCATAGCCCTTGGGTACTTCACTAATGATGTTAACATGCTCATTAGGAAATTCAAGGTCAATGGCTTCATGGTCTTCTATAATGAAAATAGTAAGTTTTGTAGCTATAGCTTCACCTTTCATTGATACTTGAGAGATGTAATGCAAGTCAAGCTCTAATATTATGTCTTTCCAATGAGCTATATGGCTACTTTCATAGATATTGGTCATTATGGCTCTAAGCATGTTGCCCTTGCAAATGATGTTGAATTGGCTTCTAAAGTGGTAGTACCTCCACCTCTTCAATGAGAAGACTAGTGCTAGAAAATACTTCTCCACCTCATTGTATAATGTCTAATAGTCAATTAATGCATGACTTAGGTAATATACAGGTAACGTCACTCCATCATCTCATTTCTAACAATGTAGAAAGGCAATGGACATGCATGAGATAGAAAGGTAGATGTAAAAAGTTTATCCTTTTATGAGGGATAGAGCGTAAGTAGTTGTGCCAAATATTTCCTAAGGTTTTCAAAGGCTTCTTGGCATTGAGTCCTCCACTCATTGTGAACTCCTTTCTTGAGCAAGTGTTGCTTGGCATGTAACTTATCTGTAAGCTTGTTGATGAACCTATAGATAAATTGTAATCTACCTTGCAGTTCTTGAAGATCTTTAAGATTAGCTGGTCCTACCATGTTGGATATGCCCTTAACCTCATCAGGATCCACACATGTTTCTACTTTAGATACTACAAAGAAGAGAACCTTACCAGTTTTAACACCGAAGACACACTTCTTGGGATTAAGTCTAAGCTCATACTTGAGACATCATTTTAACCAAGGTCATGGTCATGTCAATGCTTGTTGGCCATTTTGGATTTAATAGATATATCATCATTACTCATTGATAAGTGGCTCCTATGTTCTTTAGACCAAAGGAAATCATGGTGTAACAAAAGGTTCCCTAAGGGGTCATGAAGGTTGCACATAGTTGATGCTTTAAGTTAATTCTAACTTGGTTGTATCTTGAGAATCCATCCATCAAGGATAACAAGGCATGTCTAGCTATAGTATCAATAAGTTGGTCAATATTAGACAAAGGGAAATTATCTTTAATGATTGCCTTATTCAAGTCTCAAAAATCAATGCAGATATGTATACTCCCTTTTTTCTTAGAGACTATCACTATGTTGGACATCCATTCTGCATAATCAATAGCTTGAATGAAACCAACTTGATAGAATTTTGTGATTTCATCATGAACTACTAGGGCTAAATCTAGTCTAATCTTATAAAATTTTTACTTAACTAGTTTGATACTAGGATCAAGTGTGATGTTATGTTATACTAGGTATGGGTCAAGACTAGACATATCCTTATATGACCAAGCAAGGACCTTAATGTTGTCTTGGAGGACCTTGGTGATGTTTTGAGCCTGTTAAGATTCCAATAAGGAACTTATTTTTAGTGTTTTCTCCTCACCATTGTGTGTCATGGTAGGAGCCTCAGCTTAAGAGTCTTCAGTAATGTCTCCAACCTCAAGGTTAAGATTTTTGACTAGGTTTTTAGGTCATTCTAGAGGTTTCTCTATCGAGCCTATGTGGTTGAAGAGATTCTTAGGCTCAAGATCTAGGTAATGAAGGTTAATAAAATGTTCAACATCACCATGGGATTTACTTAGGCTCAAAGGAAAACTAATTTTCTCCTAGGTGTCCATACTCCAATCCTGCATATCAACCATAAGTGCATTAAGTGGCACCTGGTGATAAAATGAGTAAATAATTCCAAAATAATGTAAAAAAAAAATTGGTAATAATGCATGAATAAGCCAAAACACATTACATGGATGGTCAAACTAGGTTTAAACAAGGCTACTAAGGTTACAAGAGGTAGGTGAAACAAATGGGATGAAAAAAAGGCCAAACAAAATCAAATGAAGGTTAAACAATGGTAGAATGGAGCTAAAATGAAGGCTAAATGATGGTCACACTCTATTCAATGATGTTGTTTAAGCAAAAAACATGGTCAACAATGGTCATATAAGGATATTTAAGGTAGATAAGGTGCATTAAAGATGTAAGAGCATGAAATGAGGCTAAACAAGGATGAAATGATGATAAACTATGATCAAGTAATGACCAAATGATGGTTGAGCCCCATCAAAGGATGTCGAGCAAGGTCAAATCCTAGTCTAATAGGGTAACAAAAGGAAAGACCAACAAAATAAGGTAAACCAAAGGCTAACTAGTATGAAATAAAGGCCAAATGATATCCAAATGATGATCAAGTGGGATCAAATGAAGCTAAAGGATGATCAAATGATGGTTGAATCCTATGAAATAACATAGAACAAGGTTAATCAAGGTCATACAAAGATGAAACAACATGGACTAATGTCAAATCATGTCAATCAAGTTCAAATGCTACCAATGATAGAAAAATTTGTTGGGCTAGGGTCCAAATGATGCTAAAATGACAAAAATTAAATCAAATGACACAAGATGATCAATCAATAAAGGCCAAAAATGCTTAAAAAGGTCAAAACAAGTCAAAAAACCATGTAACAAGGCCAAACAAGTCAGGGTGGAAAAAATATGATAAAATATGATCAATATTGATCAATCAGGATTATCTTTTGCCAATTTTAGGCATTAGCAGGCCATAGTAGAAGGCTACAAAGTTAACAAAGGGAGTTTGAGCATCTAAGGAGGTTTTTTTAAGGTAATTTAAGGTGAAAATGAGGCGTTTTTGGGTACCCACACTAGATCCATGCTAGTTAGCATGCGTGGGGTGAGTACTAGCATCGATAGTATGAAAATGTGATTCTCTGGGTTTATTATGATCAGTTTTGTGGTCTTGAAGGTCTATATGGTTAGCATAGCATGTTGGGGATGAAGATTTGTCAATTTTGACTTTTATTTGATCCTCTAGGATCCATAAATGCAACCTAGGGGTACCATCCACATTGGAACTATGCTTACTAATGTGGCTCTAGCATGGGTGCATGGAAAAAAATTACATTTATGACATCTCAAGGTCAAAATTTATGTTCTATTAACTTCCTAGTGTAGCACATGATTATGAGGGGTTAGAAATAGTGATTTTGAACTCAAATTATGCACCAAAAATGGATCTTGGGATCTTTTTCCCTTAGAGTTATGTTGGCCAACATAGATGGGGGTGGTCCTAGTGTGGATAGGCTAAACTTAGTATTTTTATTAACAAAATAGGATTAAATTGTAGCTGTGTTTATGGATTTGAGGTCGTATGATTCCCCAATCAAGTTTTAAGGCCATTTAATGGAGGTTATTCTTGTAGAACCCATTGGGGACACAACTATTATGAAGCCATACTACCTAGTAAGACTCTAGTATCCTTCAGCATAGTTACACTTTATCTTTGGTTCTTGGTGTGTTTGAGAGGTAAATTAAGAAATTTCTTGAACTCCTAGGGTTACTAGTATTCATAGTCAAGGTTTAGGCTTGTAATTATAAATGCTAAGGATTTTTTGAGACTTGGCATGGTCATACTTCCCTATACTACACTGGCTAGTGTAATCCCAACATGGATGAGGGGGTAAAATGGGTTTTGTGCCATTTATTGACTCATTTTCTAGTATTTTATGGTTTCTAAATGCTTAGATAGGGTTCTAGGCTTCTCAAGTCAAGTTTTAGCACATTTTGAGGGTTATTATGTTGGTAGAATTTGTATAAAATTCCAACCATGCTTGAGCCATGTTGGCAATATGGCTCTAGCCCTTGTTACTATGGGTGCACTTGGATTTTAGCTTTTGTATGAGTTCTAGTGTTAAATCAACAAATTCCTTAGGTTCCTGGGGTGTCTGGTGTCAATGGTGAGGTTTTTAGCTTAGACTTTTCAATTTTAACTACATGTTTGGATCTCTACATGACCATCCACCTTGGACTACATTAGCCAATGTAGTCCTAGTATGGATGGGAGGATGAAATGAGTTTTGACCATTTTCCATCTAGTTTCTAGGGTTTGGGAGTCTCATGTAGGATCCAATAGAATTTTAGGGTTAGAGGAGTGAATTTTAAGGTCAATTTGGTATATTTATGATTTTTTCTTAGTTATTCTTATAGTACCCACACTAGCCAACATGGGTGAGAGTTTCCTTAGCATGGGTAGGTTGATTGAGGTGAAATTTCATTGATTTTTAATTGATTTTTGGTTACAAGAGACTTCAAGAAGGCATAGAGGCCATGATGTATTAATTAAGAGGTTATTTTTGGTATTTTAATGTCATACCCCATCTAACCATGCTAGGGAAACACTAGCTAGCCTAGTTGGGATGCTTCATAGTGTGGCTCAACTAGAATCCATGGTTTTTACCACTTATTATTTGGTTTGACCAAGTTTTAGGGTTACTAGAAGCTCCTACCAGAGTTTTAGGCTTTAAATGATCCTTCTGGAGTTGAATTAATGTTCGATTAATGTTTGGAAGTATCATCCCCCTTGAGCAATGTTGACTAGCATGGTTGGGATTTCAACCAGCATTGTTACCCAAAATAGCATGTTCTATTATGAGTTTTTTGCCATTCTCAAGGCCTAGTACTTTCCAATGTTAACAGTTGGTTTTGAAATTTAGTATGAGGTTCTTGGGTTTTTATATGTTGTAGTAGGAATGGTTGGACCCATGATGGATCCATGATAGCTAGCATGGATTAGATAGGTTATAAAGTTAAGGATGCATCCCAAGGCCTTTTGGGAGTTTAACCCTAATGTAGATGAGATTTCAATTGTGAATCCAATTGCTTGGGAAGCACATAGTGAGGCCAACCCAAATTTAAATAGTATTTTTTCTTCACACTTCCCACCCTCCTAGCATAGTTAGGACTTTCACCCTTTGCATTATTAGTTCACTAGGAGTTAAGTGAGTGAATTGGGCAAGGGATCTTAGAAGGGGACGCATAGGTGTAGAATTGGTTTTAACTTGTTAATATTGTCAAAATCATTTTGCCAAACCAATTCTCTCAAGGAAGGGAATAGGTTGAAATCTTTGGTAGTAATTTTTATTTCCATCCCATCAATCCTTGGCATTTCTTTATCATTCTCTCTCAAGGAGTAGCATTGGTGCCTAGAGTTTGAAGAATTTTAGAGGTTTCTACATTTTTGAATGAAAATGTCAAAAAGGAAGGCTTCCATGAGTAATAACCCTACACTATAAGATGTATACGTTGTAGAAAAGGGGCTTTTGCATACCTTTATTAAAGAAAGGACCCTCCTCCATGAATTCTAGGTAGACCACTTCTAGCCATTTTCTTCCATGTACTTTTTAGTTTTTCCTTCCTGTAACTTGGGCATTTAGGTTAACTTGGCTTGTGTATGGCTTGAAATTCATTTTTGGGAAAATTATACAATATATCTAGGTTATGTTTCTATGGATATAATGTTTTTTTATCTTTTAGATCAATCTATGTTAAGTTATAAATTTTATTTACATTTGTTTGCATAGTTTTCACTTTTTCTCTAAAAAAGCAACACCTCTCTCATTTTTCTATTAATAAAATGGCTAGTACTTTTCAAGTTTCAAATCCACATGGTTGTAGTACATTGTCTAACGGTTAAATCAATGGTTCAACCACTAATTTCTATTTTTACAAATTTTTCCATAAGCTAGTGCATAGTCAATTTCTATTTTTTGCTATTTTTTAAGATCACTTTTTTGATTTTTTTTTACATGAAAACATTTAAGAATTTTCACCTTTTTAGGTTTTGATTTTTTTTAGTGTTTAATGGTTCCATTGGCTATGGAATTACTAAATTCTTGTCCATGGTTGATTTTTTACAAATTTTCTCATAGACCAGTACACAAAGGAAATTTGGGTTTTCTTGTTTTACACCTTCAAAATTGGGTAACATTAACACTTAGAGGAATTTTTCAACTAGCATCCTAGGTTCCTATGGATTCTCAAGGGTATTAGGGAGGGTTTGGAATTGTCTTGCAATTGTAAAAAAACATTTTCATATTTTTCTATAGTGATTTATTATGCCATTATCTGTAATTCTAGCTTCCTGTGAAATTTTGCTAAATTTTTTTAACATTTTAGGTTGCTATGAAAATTTTTTCTAGCCTTGGAACTATAGCATGGGTGCTAGATTTTGTTTAATTTTATGTGTACCTAATCCTTGGACTTAGAAAAATCTTTGTTTGGTTCTAATTTTCATGTGCAAACTACCTTGTACAATTGCAATTTTGGTTGCTAAAGCAGCAAACCTCTCAAGCTATATAAGTAGCATTAATGTGGTTCATGGTATTTTTTGTGCAAAATTGAAAGTTCTAAGGTTATTCACATGCTAAATTTTGGTTTTCAATGGTCATGTGAATTTTTTAAAAAGATTTTAAATAGTCCCTCTAGAGTTTTTACTATAGCTAGTTTCATTGTTAACTAGGATTTCTAGTAAAAATTTTGCAAAATTCAAGTTGGGATTTTCTCACTGTCATTTGGGTACAAGATAGTTTTCATTGCTTCAATGTTTATACAAATTTTTTTAAAAATTTTTCTAAGAATAATTTTTTATACATATTTCACCATGAAATTGTTATTGATTGTTGGTGAGCTACTTGGTTCTATTTGGTTGTTATATGCAAATTGTTCATATTTTTGGTTACTATCTTGTTTTGGTCCTAAGTGTCAAAAACTATAAATATGGTTGTTTGTTTTAAGTTGTAACATTGGCATTAAGGTTGTAATAATTTTGGTTATTTAACATTTTTTCATATTTATTTATGGTCATTCATGGTTCTAATGGCTATTATTGTTGTATCCTATAGGACCTTCTTGAAACTAATCTTAGTGGTGATTAAGTTGGTGGGGCTCCTATGTTTCATCCACACACCAAGACCCAACACCCCAACTAAGGACATGATGTTGGAGCATGGCTCCTTGTGGTTTTAGCTAGGGACAAAGTAATTCCTATCCTACTTGCTCCAAAACTTCAATGTGATGGTGTGGTCACATTTGGCTTCTAAGACAATGGTAGTTATTATAGAAACCTTATTGCCTCACTCTGTGCACATGATCATGAAGTTCATTGTTCACGATCTAGATAGATATGTTGAGGGTAAACAAGTTGACAACATATACATCAAAAGAACACATAAATTATCCAAGATTTGGGATATGCCTGAATTCATCCAATACAATGCCAAAAACATGTTATCTCTTCGTCACTATGCAAACAAATTATTTAAAAACCCTTCTAACATTATATACTATTTGGAGGGGTAAGTGTGAATTTAATTTTTTTTTGTTTTTTTGTTTAATTTTGGTTTTATTAGGTTACTTGGGTTAAACAGTTTTTGTTTTGGTTGACATGCTTTTAGGTACAAGATGGATGACCATGGGCAGATCAATAGTGATTAGCTCTTGCCTTTATCCCAAAAAACATTGGAGGTATTTACCAAAAGCCAACTCATTATGCTCACCATGATGGAGCAACTCAAATATGACTTTGGTAGGTACACCACATGTTATGCCAAAGCCTACCATAGGTGCTTGGTGAATGGGACAATCCATATTTGGTGGGAAATTCTTAATTTTGATGCATAGACACCTATATCTCTTAGGGTCCCCATGGTCCATTCATCTAGCAAGCAAAGTAAGAATATTTTTTTTTTCTTTATGCTATGTCAATGTTTTCATGATTTTATAGTTGTAGGCTATTTAGACCTTAATTGTTTAAATTTTTTCATTGGTATGGCTCTAAACCTAGCTTTAATTAGTTATCTATGCCTGAGATAATTGGCCTTTTTTTGTGTTGTAGGAGCTACCTCCTTCTCTACCATCACCTTGATCACTTCAAGATGCTTCGAGGGGACTCTTATCCTTAATTTTTATGAGGTGGATATGACGCAGTAGTTGTTGGCTAGTCAAGTTCCTATAAACATCCAAGAAAAAGTCATCAGTGCAGGTTTTCTTGATCTTTTCATGGCTCCTAGGTCAACCATCCCTACCCCTGAGAAGATGGAAATCATTGACTCCTTTAACAAAGAAGAAAAAAGTTTCATCAGTTGGTTCCATGTTATGCCTATCATTTTGGCCATCAATGAGGCTACCTTTTGTGACCTCTTTGGTGTCCCTAGTGAGGGAATGAAATTTTTCACCAAACCAATTAAGGAGGTGGAAGAATGGTTGAACACTCATCACAATCACTCTAGATTGTCTTTGGAATAGTTCTAGGTCCCAGAGGAAAATAAGGCATATCCATTACACCTTTCCAAATTTGTTTTCATAGAATAAGATCACTAGCATTGAGTAGGAATGAATCATGAAAAATGTCCTCAATGATGGTGCTTAATTTAATTGGGTTACTCATTTCATCTTTGGGCTATGAGGAAAAATCCAATAATGTTGTGAAGACCTTACATTATTTTTGACATATATGAAGAGATTTGTGATGTTCCTAGTGGTGAGGAGGGATGGATGGTGGGTAAGTCAAGATCCATCCAACCTCTCAAAGCCTTGTATGAAGCAAATTTTCCCAACCATGTAGGCTCAGCACCTACCAAAGGATTTTGGGGAATAATTTTCTATTACCACTAAGCATTTTAGTGGTGTACGTTGTGCTTCTCCTAACAATATGGGGATTAAGCCACAATTCACTCAAGGAAATGTTCAAAAGGCCTATGGTTGAGAAAGCAACACTATTTATTGAGCAACACATAAAGAGAAGGCTTGTCATTAAACTTGGTCAAGCACATCATATGGTGGCAAGTACATTTTAGGTTTTTTTTTTTAATTTTTAAGCTTTTTTGTATTGTATGTTTTATTTTATAAGGCTAAGTTATTATTATTTTTAATGAAAAATGTACTAAGTTTTTCTATGTTTTATCTATGTTATTCTTGTATAAAATCAACAAGAATTGGCATCCCAAGCAATATCAACAAAGGTAGAGTAGAAATGCCTAGAGGAGGAGTTTCTATAGTGGCATGAGATTGAAAGGTTATCTAATGCTACATTGGATGACCTTGATGCTATAAATGATGGTTCACAACTAGGTGAAGCACCTGTTATTATCTTTGATGACACCACAATTATTTATGAATTTCATTTTAATGTGTTACATTTTATATTTTCATGTTCAAAGCTTATTCTTGATCATATAGACTACAATTATGCATGTCACAAATTTTGAATCCTAGCTAGGTGCCTCAACCTTTACATTCTACATGAAACCATGAATGGAGGTTCTTGATAAAATGGAGTTCATGCATGGGGTAGCCAAAGGCAAGATCAATCCATTGCAAAAAATTTCTCCTGATGTTGGTAAGAAGCTTAGCTTATTTTACCTTTAATGGTTTTTACATTGTTCATGCATTTTTTTTTCTCATGGATTTTATGATCTTAACAATAATGAATGTTCTTGGTTATTCTTGTTGTATATTATGTTTATTTGCATAATTTTTTGTTATATTTCTTAACATGTATAAGGCTGAATGGGATTTCAACTATGCCTTGGAGATAAATGCCTTGCTTACCCTACCACCAAAAGTGAACAATGTTTCGTGGAAGTTATATGAAAGTGCCACTGATTATACACTTTCATGTGCTAAAACTTCATGGGAATACCAACGTTCAAATGAGTTCCTATGGAAATGAGTTGTGGCATTAGAAAAAGAAACTAAGAAGTAGGTAGAGGTTATTAAAGATCTCCATGATCATAAGGAGTTTGTGAAAACCCAAGTGGCTAACAACAAGTCCTTGCAAACCAAGGAGATAACATGGGCACAATATTAAAATGCCATCCATGACAAGGTTAACCTTTACAAGGACATCACAAAGTAGAGGTTGTAGATGGACCTACTAGCTTACAAGGCCAAGGTGTGGAGAGATTATTGTGCCTAGGTCCTTGAGTGGGGCCAGGTACAAAAAGGCCACAAGATGAAGTACAAGGTAGAACATGAAGCCTATCTTAAGTGGCTACAAGAGGAGTCCATTGGATGGCACAAGATGAAGCTATTCATGAAGGGTATTCAAGCAAAGAGTGTCTTCAAACTATTTGAAAGCTCTCTAACAATAGCTTATTTCCCAACTCCTTAGGTCTCTACTACTTATGGGGAGGTGATGACCACTACATTTTTACAGGAGCCACCTACATGGACTGAGATTTATGAGAGCAACATTCTAACTAAAATTAATCTTGGGAAGGTGGATTGGGACCGCATCATTGAGGACCAAATCCTCCATCATATAGAGGTTGGCCATCGAAGCTTTCCCATAGAGGATGTTACACCCAAGCCCTTCCAAGTTTGCTTGTTTTATTTGTTAGTATGTTTTATTTTAGTTTAACTTAATTTAATTTGGTTTCATATTGTGTTAATTATTGATTAACCTTATGTTATTATGATATAGGTACCAGGTGACATTGGCAACCCTAGTAGTGATGATGTTGGAGATGCCCCTCCTCCCCTTCTAGTTGCACCTTAGCACCATCTATTGTTTATGTCTTTGGCTATTCATATTTATTCTTGATAATGTTACTTTTTGTGGCTAGTCTTAGCCTTTGGTTATATGAATTATATTCATATTAGAATGGCTATGTGCTATGAACATTGTGATTATTATCTTTAAACTTAAATTTTATTTATATTTTTTGATACTATTAGTTTTATGCATGTTATACATTTTATGTTTTAGTCGTGTTATAAGGCTAAATTTTTTATATATTATAACTATAATGTAATAATTTGGTAAAGTAACATGTAAAATTGGCTAGGTAACTAAAACATGAACTAGGTTGGAAATGGATTATAAATTTTTTTGCTTGTTTTAGGCCATGGTGGGCCATATGTTTATCAGTTTTAGGCCATGATTGACCACATGTTTTGCTAGTTTTAGGCCATGGCAAGCCATGTGTTTTGTGAGTTTTACCCCATGGCGGCCCACACCTTTTGCCAGTTTTAGGTCTTTGTGGGCCTGTATATTAAAAGAAAAGTTTTTAAGTTTTATGTTTTAAGATGTTTATGAGTTTTTTAGGTTTTAAAATTTTTTATGGCATTTTTCATGTTTCATGCATTGAAATAGATAAGGCATAGAAAGGTAAATTATAAACAATAATAAACCCTAGGCTATGTGCAAATTAAAGTCAGCAAAAGGTAAAATAAAGTAACTCAAAATGGTACATGTAACTAATGTTCAAACTATGCTAAGGAAGCAATAAAGAAGGCTACATAGCTATAGGGACATGGGAAAGATAATAGGAAACATACATCAATCATTTAAGTATTTTCTAATCTTTGAAAGATTAGGAATAGTGTATGGCCTACGTTGCATGATTTTGTGTTTCCCATTTTCTTCACTAACCACATTCAAGGGGAGCTCATCCCATGGTGCATCCATGATTCCATTGTTATTGGTTTCAACCTCTTCAACTCTATCAAGCTTTTTAATTTTCTGATTAACAATAGGAGTTTCTTTTTGAAACTCCACTTCATATCATTATTTTATGTTAATGTTGTTGACTACTAAGGGAATTGCATGATTTCACCTCCCTCATAAGTTAGGTGAATTTCATGGTAGATGGGTGAGGAAATAACACATAGCTAAGCTAGCCAAGACCTTCTAAGGATGAGGTTAAATTATGGTATTTCTTCCACCACCAAGAAATTAGATATTATGGGGAATTATTTCCCTACCATGAAATCTAAAGAAATGGAACCTTTTATGATAAGTTGAGATCCATTAAAAGATTTAAGGATAGAAGTTAAGGTATATTTCATGTGCTTTGTTAGGCCTAAGCATTCAACAATTGTATATAGTATTATGTTAGTGGTTGCTTCTTTGTCCACGTGCATCCTATGTACCTTGTATTGCCTCACTCTTAACATTATGGAGGGACTTTGATTATCTTGCCATCCTAGGAGTTGATCTTGGCCTCACTGTCATGGAACATTAGTGCCATTGACTTCATTTTTTCCTTCAATGAAGATGGTACCATTACTACATGAAGGAACTCTTCACTAGCAGGGATTTCCTTACTAACAAGAATAGAAGTCAACATTTTCACCACGGCCTCTTGGTGAGAAATAGAGTTCATTATCAAGTCGTACAAGCAAAGTAATGTGTTCTTCTATTTCATAGATTACTTAACCTGCTCTATTTCATTGAGGAAGTCCTTGTCATTGGTCATTGATTTTGCGTTCTTGTTGGCTTTGACATCCTCCTTACATCCTAGGATGCAAACTTCATGTTTTAAGGATTGTGCCCTGGCCTCTTTCTAGTTCCCTTGTGACTTGGGGTCCTCCTGTGTCTAACTTGTTGAAGCAGATGAAGACTTAGAGCTCATGGAAATGGATGAAATACAAGTGAGACTCAGTGAGCCCACCTCCTTCGATTCCTTGGCCTACTTTTTGTTCTTATTCTTGGGCTTCAAGGTAGACTTCTTACATTTTTCACTTGGTGATTTCTTGTTGTTATTATTTGATTGGGAAGAAGTTGTTTTGTTGGATGACATAAGAGGATGTTGTTTGGTTATAGTGAGAGGTTTGGTTGTAGTAGGAGGGGGAACCCTAGTCACAAAAGGCTTCTTAAAAGGCATAGGTGATGGTATCCTTACAAAAAAAGGGGGCCTTGAACTAGACAAAGTTGAAGGACCACTATCATTGCAAGGAGGTACCCAAACCACATACAACTCCCATGTAGCTCTACAGTTGTTGCTTACGTTGAATGTGGCTATGGTGTAAGGGCTGTTGTTGGCATTCAATAGGTTCTTGTAAAGTTGCATGAATTAGTTCTATAGTCTAACTAGGCTAGAGGCATAAAAAAAGCTTCCTATTTTCTACCATCTTCTATAGGTCATCCTTGAGGGCTAAGAAAAATTTGGTATCATGACCTAGCAGTTGATGGTAGTGGAAGAAATGGTCAAGCTTGAAGTACTTAGGCACTAAAGGATCATCCTTGGTTGTAAGAGTGATATTCTTTGTGATTTTGCATAGTCTATCATGCCTCTTATGAGAGTTTTTGGTCATTGTTTTACATTGGATTCTCCCACTCTTTAATAACTAATCAAGGAGTTTAGATGGTTTTAGTGGTAGCCTAGTATACTTTGATCAATATTTTCTCTTGTTGTTGGGCCTTGAGATGGCTGATGTACTGGCCCTAGAGGTTGATGATTGATTGTTGTTGGTAGGGACCTTGAGTTTTTTTGTTTTGGGTCACTGCTTGGTTTTAGTCTCTTTGGCCATAGTGGCCATAACTATATTATTTTACCTCCCCTTCTCTTTATCCTTTTGAGTGTGTTGATCCTTATATGCCTTGTAGGCAAGATCATGGCTAGCCTCAATGGCATCCTCTATGTTTTTGGTTTGTGAGAAAGCTTGGTTGCGTAACCATAGGTCTAGATAGTAAAGTTTAGACTTAATAGTCATTAACCTCCCCCTTGAATATAGTGATAAGGTGGGTCTCAGCTATGGATTCTAGAATCTCATTCAAAAGATCATTCCATCATTGCATGAACTTTTTCATAGGTTCAAGAGGTCCCTACTTGACTGTCATTAGTTGGTTAAGAGTTTTGTTGGGTTTTAATTTTTAACAAACTATGATATTAAGTCTTCAAGTGAGGATATATATCCTCTTGGTAATGCATAGTACTAGTCTAAGGCTTTCCCATTAAGGAACATAGGAAATATTCACATTATAGTATGCCACTAGGCTTGTAATAACAAGCACTCAGAATGGAAGGTAATAAGGTAGGCATTGGGATTACCCTCATCATTGTACTTAGTGAATTGAGGTATAGGAATGTATAAGGGAAGATTTATATATGGGAAAATAGGAATGATATGATTTTCTTGACAAAAATTCATTATCTTTATTATCTGAGTTGTCAAAGCCTTGAGCTTTTGTAACTCTTTCATAAGGTCTTGGATCATTTAAAATTCTTGATCTAGGCCTTGGGGCATTCCTATGAGTTGCAGTATTTATAAAAATGATTGAGGTATGAGTTGAGAGGCTTGTGAGCTTATGATGGACTATGGTACTAAAGGAAGAGGCTAGGTCATCATCGTTGTGGGAGGACTAAATAATGAAAATGATGTCTGCAATAGTATTTGCAGCATGAAAGGAAAAGATGGTGTATGTTATCCTTGGGTCATTTTGGATCCCACTACGTGGTCCATTGGTATAGAGAAGGGGTGAGTGGTGGTAAAGACCACTAGTGAAAGCCATGTAGACCAAGGCTACATGGAAAAAGGCATAGAAGAAAATAGGAATGTCATTTGGGACATAGAATGTGCCTAGTAGGCTACTATGATAGGTGTTGGCCCAAACATGGTTGGGTACACAAAGATGAAGGTTTACACCCTTGTCCCATGGAAGTGATAGGAGAGGCCAAAGTAAGTGCGATGGTTTAGGGAGTGAACTATTGAAAGAGGATCCCTATAAAGTTATCTAGTTTAGGCTCAACCTCAAACACATCTTACTTCTTGTGTTGGATTTCTAATTTGAGCTTCTCACTCTATTCATCCATCTCAATTAGTTGAGATAGTATATGCACATAAGTATCATTAAGTGATATTTTGTCATAGGGGGATGGTATGTAATCCTTTCCATTTCAATGATTTAGTTCATATTTGCATTTAGCCTCAACCTCCATTCATGGCATTTGGAGGCCAACTTGAATTTTTCCATTAATGAAGTTAGAGTGATCTTCATTTATGACTGCAAAATTTGGACTTTGCCCCCTTATCCTAAGGGATTACCTATGCTCAGCCACGGAAGGGTCTTTCGTGCCATACACCCTCACAACATCTTGGTTAGATGTCATATTAGTTAACTTAAGGAGAAAGATGGTTGACTATCTAAAAGACATGGTCAAATAATATTTACTCTTAGTCACTCCTTCTATCTTTATTTTTGATTACCTATAATGTTGGACTGATATCTATTATTGTGAATTTGTAATTGTTTAAATATTTTTCAATAAATAAGTATGGATATTATATTTTAATTGAATCATTAATTAAGAGGAAATTTGTAGGGATGTATGAGTTATGGGAGTTTTATTATGACTATTTAGTTTTCCTATTAACTTATTTGAGCTATTGAATGTTACTGAAGTTGTTGGGGGATGTGTATTATTTTCTACTTTTGATTCTTGGAATTGTGATATCTCTTTTGAAGTTGTTGTTGGATATTACCCATTGCAAATTCTTGAATGGATATGATTTTTAATTGATTATGAATTTTTCACCATTTGGGAATTGTATTTTGTTGATTTTGATCTTGTGATTGTGTGTTGAAATCTTGGAGGATTTGGATCTATTGAATTTGATTTTGTTGGATTCTTGGACCATTGGATTTGTTAGGACATGTCAGATTGTTGATCTTGGAATTGTTGTAGAGCATGTCATATTTTGGGATTTTAGACGACATGTTGTATTAATGGTTCTTTTTTTTTCACTTATGTAAAAATGATGTTAAGTACCTTCACCATCAATGTTAGTTTGCCATCTTTTGATTATTGTGAAATGGCTACATGATGTCATGGTTTGATTATTTGCTATGTGTTTGGATGATGGAGCTAGCATTGATTTTGTGGTTGGTTGGAGATGAGGCTCCCTGAAGTTGATTTTTTTTATTGATCCCCACTATTAGTGCACTAGTGTGCCTCTCATTGTAGGGCCCATTCGACAGGAGAGGATGATCCATGGCTCACTAGTCTTGTTTGGTTCCTCTAGAACACTAGAGGTGGATATCCATAGGGATCACTTTGGTTAGAATCTTGGTGGGGATCCACATGGACATCCTTGATTCATTGAGACTAATAATAAATCCATGCACATGGTGATTTGATATTTTTTTGGAAACTTTGATTTGGAAATTTGAAAGTATTCATGACCACTTAATACACATTGATACTAAGTGCAATGGGTGCTAGCCTCCTTGATTATTTAGTTGATGGGTGGAGTGCACAAATGTTAGTTTTGGACCATTGCGATGGCCAAATGGATTGATCCTATTCTAGATGGATAATTGTGTGGCTTTGAGTTTTTGGCATGTTTGTGGATTGATCTTGGATGTTTGTGAGGGTTATGTGTTTGGATATTCTTTGCATTGATAGATGTAGGGCATTGAAATTTTGGCACATCTATGATGAATGATCTTGGATGTTGTAGTGGTTGTATGTTTGGATATGTTTTTCATTGATTATTTTGAATTTTTTTATGCCCTACCTAACCTACATGAGACCTATCCTTGATTTAGTTAGAAGATGGTGCCAAGGTTACTCACTCAGCAATAACTAATATTTTTTCTTTGTGTACAGATATTTTGGGCTAGGTAATGGAGTACATGTGGTACTTTGGTGATGTTCATAACAAAATTTTAAATTATATACTATTTGGAATCATAATTTTTATTTCATAAGTATATTGTATATTAATTTGATTCATGTGCTTGAATTTTTATAGTAAACTTGTATGAATTATGACTTATTAAGTGACAATGAGAACTTATCATATTTCTTTATGTAAGATATTTTAGATGAGATAATTATGGAATTTATAATTTCACTGATGTAAGGTTTCTTTAGTGGATGCTTATAATTTAAATCCTTATTACTTGTATATATATTCATCTATCTAGTCATTTAATCTCTTCTTCCTCTTGGTCATGGCTTAACCATACTTCCTTTCACTATGTTAGAATTAATTGATTTCATTACTCTACCATGGACAACCTTTGTTATCTATTTTACTCCACCTAATGCTCTTTGTCCTAAGGGTAGGAAGGAGGGTGTCACAAAGCTAAACTTCAAAACCTGACTATGAAATTAACCACAAAACATGTTGAAGACATTCAACCACAGTAATAAATTCTACCTTCCATGATGAGAGGCTCACACTAGTTTGTTTCTTCATATTCTAATAAATAGGATTAGGAAAATGAAAAGTAAAAAAACAAAACATCATTTACATCTTCTTCGAAAACAACATTAGAAAAAAACATAAAACATTTCATCTCCATTAATGAACTTAATGCCAAAATTAATTGTTCCTTTAACATAGCTTAAAATATGCTTCAAGATATTTAGATGTGACTACCTTAGCTCTTACATCAACCTTGATAAAAATAGAGTTGTAGATTTTAAATCTAGCCTACTATGACACAAAAATCATAATGAACCAATTATACCTTTACTTAAGAAATGATCAATCAATTGAGTATAATCTTTTCTTGAAAGCTTCATATTTTGGAGACATGGAGTTGTAGCAATCTTAACTTCCTCTATTGATACTTTGCAATGATTTCCTATGCATATTTTGACTAAGGAATCTTCAAAAAACATTCTTGTTAATCAATTTGGATTCCTAAAAAATATTTTATTACTTCCATATCCTTCATATCAAACTCACTTTTCATATCACACCTAAATTCCTCATTTAGTTTTTCGAACATAGCCATAAAAATCTAGTCATCAACATAGGGTGAAATAATAATAAAATCAGAACCTTTATGTGTAAAGTATTAGGTAGGCTCAAACATATAACTTGTAAAACCATTCTTGAGAAAACATTCATTAATTATATGAAACTAAGCTCTTCAAGCTTGCTTCATGCCATACAAAGCTCAATTTAACTTACACATCTTGTTTTCTTATTCTTGAACTTCAAAACATTTAGTTTGAAAAATATAAATCTCTTCTTCTAATTTTCAATTAAGAAATGCAAAATAAACATCCATTATATAGCATTTCATGACATAAGATTAATAGTCTCAAATTTGGTAATAAGAGAAAAATTCTCAACATAATCAACATGCTTCTTTTGAAGAAAACCTCTTACTACAAGTATAGCCTTTTGTGAAATTATTTTACCAACTTAATTGTATTTGGTTTTGAAGAATCATGTGGTGTTAATGTCTTTCTTTCCTTTTGGCCTATCCACCAATGTCCAAGTTTCATTTCTCTCAATAGAGTTCATATTCTTCTTTATGACTTAAATACAAACTTAAGATTTGAGAGCCTCCTTGACATTTGAGGGACCATATGCAAGAGCATCATAGGCAACATGAGCAATGACTTAAATTCTTATCATTATTTAATTAAATTCTATTTCCAATATTTAAGAATTTGGATGGTCCTTTTCTACCCAAAGTCTTGAGATGTACTCCTGCTTCTTACCTTGATCAAGTTTATGAAGCTCATCAAAACCTACCTTTGATTCATCAAATACAACATTTTTAGAGTAATACCACTACTTATCAATGGAATCAAAACATTTATATCCACATGTTCTTAAATCATAATAAAAGAAAAAAACACCTTTTTCTTCTATCATCCAACTTATCTATAAACTAATTTGGAATCTTGATATAATAAATATAACCAAACATCATAAAATAAGATTAATTTGAAGGCTTATCATAAAGTAGCTAATAAGGAATCTTCTCTTCATTTAATGAAGTAATCAAACTATTGAGAAAATAGGTTTCCTTGTGGATTTCCTCATGCCAATACTCATTTAAAATTGAGACATGTTTCAACAAACATCTTGTCATCTCATGTAAGACACCATTCTTCCTTTCCATTATGTCATTTCTTTGGGTTGAATATGCACATCTAGTTTTTTTTCTATTCCACATTCATCACAATAATGATCAAATTCATTTGAAAAAAATTCCATCACTATGATTTATCCTAATTACCTTAATCTTAAAATCAAACCTATTCTCAACAACCTTTTGAAAATTTTTGAATGTAGGCAATACTTCATCCTTCGAATGCAGATGATATGACCAAGCATATCTAGAAAAATCATCATCAATTACCAAAAAAATATCTTTCTTCATTTATTGCAACTATGGACATAGATCCAACCATATCCATATGTTAAAGTTATTGTGGATGTGCCTTCTTCTTTGTATGAGCTATATGAAGAAAGGCATTTTGCTTACCTTTAAGATATATGTCACAAACTTCATTGGGAAAATTTAACTTTCAACCAAAAGTAGCCTTGAATTTAACTAACATTTCAATGTTTTTGTAGGAGGCATGCTCAAGCCTCCAATGTCATAATCTTTCCTCTTCAATCTTGGTTCTAAATGTAAACATCTCATCAACATAATACTGTACAAAAGTGGCTTCAAGATAATAAATCTAATTTTTGAGTCTTTAAAGCTTTGCTATGGACCTCCTTGTGTCTAAAAATGTACAAATTTCCTCTTTAAAAATAACCCTTTTTTATTTTTTACCATTTTACCAACTAAAAGCAAGGAATTAGATAATTTGAAAGTGTAGAAAGCATCATGAACCTGTACTTAACTTCCAGGTTTGAAAGTAATGAGGACTTTTCTAATTCCTTCAGTGTGGATATACTCAACATTGACAAATTTGATTGTGACCAAGTTGCCATTATTTCACACTCAATAAAATCTTCTTTATGAGGAGTCGTGATTTGAAAAACCACTGTTAAGAATCTATGTACTTGAAGTAATATTATTAGACCTAGTGAATGCTACAAAATTTAAGCTATCTTGATAATCTATAACATGTTTTCCTCTATCATGTGTTATATGATTTTCTCCTTCTTGAGTATCTTGGATTGTGAGATTGTGAATAGTAATGTTTTGTCAAAATAGTTCTTCATTATGCCCTATCTTGTGCACTATGGAATTGATGAAGACGATGCAAGTTGATCTCCTTTTGGCTAGAAATTTATCCTACCACCTTGAGAACCTTCTTTTCCTCTAAAATAATTTTGAAAACCTCTACCTATTGGCTAAAATCCTCCTCTAAAATTTTGAGGCCTTGTGTCATTTGATTACCTCTCTTCTTTTAAATAGATAAATCTACCTTTCCCTCTTCTTTCTCTAGTGAATCTTCTATCTCTTAAAGGGTTTGAAGCTACAACATAAGCATTCTCATTTGAATCTAAAATCTTCAATTATTCAAAAGCCTTCAAACTTGCAATCAACTCATCATTTTTATAGATGGAAAGGTCTTTTATCTAAATAATAATTTCAAGGGAGGTGGAGAATCTATAATCATTGTAAAGAACTTGCATCATCATATTTACCTTCTACTACATTATGAGGTTGCAGTTGTACTTATCCAAATTTCCAAAACTAATGTGAATCCTAGCAAAAAAATGAGAAAGAGACTTTCCTCTTGTAATCCTCAAATTATCAAGCTTAGTCCTTTATTTCATTTCCTTGAACTTTATGTTTACCTCATTACTTCTGTACTCTTCTTACAAGGTGTCTCAACAAGTCTTAGATGTATCTTTAGTAATGATTCTAGCTCTAATTGCCTTTAAAACACTGGTAAAAATAATCAACTTCATAAATGAATTGATCTTTCTATCACTTGTGAGCTTATTTTCCTTCTCTCTCATCATCAATTCTAGAGGTACAACAAAACCAAGCTCAACATACTCCCACACATCATGAACTTAGAGGAGAGATTTCATTAAATATGATGAATAAGTAAAATCATTAGAGCCATCAAAAATAATAAAAAATACTTCAAGATGTCTTTAATCTATTTAGTATCCATGAGAATGGATTCAAAGCTCTAATACCAATTATCAAAATGATCATAGTGAATAAAATGAGGAATTAAATCTTTGTGATTGATGGTCTTATACTTTTCTATATATCATGTCCTATCATAGAGGGAAGCTTGATGCTACAATAACTTATAATTAAATATTTAAACATTTCTAATGAAACTTGTAAAATTAAGAAATACTTGTCATATTATGAAATCTTATGAGATCATTTGAAATGTACTATGAAATAATTAAGAAATTGAACTATGAAATCAAAGCATTGGGAAATTCATTGTAAAAATACCAAGACCAGAAAAAACTTGAGAAATATAAGAACTACTAACTTCTTCCATTATTTTAGGAAAATAATTACATCAAGCTCTTAGCACACTAACTGCTTCTCTAAGAAAATAAAAAACAAACTCAATTGGAAATTAAAATCAACATGACTAAATTAAACTCATCATAACTGACCACTAACTACTAGATAGACAGGAATTTACTTAAAAAAAAACTTACATGATAAAAAAAATTTAATAATTCAAAAAGTTACTAACCAAAATAAATTTTTGGAAAAACAATATTCAAATTAGAAGAAAAAAATTTCTATACTACACAATACTCAACACAAAATGGGTTATTTAATAGCTATGTCTACCCCTCATCTAACCAAGGGTTCAAGATTCAAACATAATTAACCAAGGTGCTACCACATGCTACTCCTAAAGGGAGAAACTAAAATAAAGTTAAAATACTAAATAAAATATTTAACCAATTAATTATCCAAATAATCACAAAGCAAGACAAACACATAGTAATCAAGCATACCACAAAACCACTATATTACCCCATCTGTCAATGACCCATCTAGTACTTGATCCTTGCTTACCCAAGTTTCTAACAAAGAGGTTAGTGCACATATGCTTAATTTAATAAAATAAAATACAAATTTAAAATAAAAAAATATAATATAATAATAATATCAAAAGAATATAATTAGATCATAACAAGGTACATAGCTTAAACAAATCATAGCACAAGCATAGTCAATTAACAAAAGGGTACTAGAACATAATAGAAAGGCTTGGCAACAAGGCATCAATGGTTTAAATCATAAACATACCAAGGAAAAAATAGGAATCTAAGATTATGGTGCTATACTATAGCTTCACTTTTATTTAACAAAGTTTTTGTTATTATGAAACTTTCATCCCACTAAACAAAATTTTAGAAAGAATCCCAAAAATTATTAAAATTACATCCCATCAACCTTATTTTCACACTTGAAGAAATATGTCAAATGATATCACAATTATAAGAAAGATAGAATTATAGTATATGAGCATTCCTCATCTACTTTACATTTTGAATTATAGGCAATCATGACTGAATTATAAAAATTTATAAATTTATTCAAACCAGTGAAGCTATTCATTACATTCTTAAATAAATTTTAATATTTATGATAATTTGTATATTCAACTTCATTAGTTGTATTTGAACTATTATAACAATTCTTTAAGAAAAGATGAAAAAAATTAATGAGAAATTTTATAGAGGATTTTTCTCTAGAGATATGAGTAACTCAAGAAAACATAAACAAAACATAATAGATATAAATCAATAAATTAAGCCATAAAAATTTATAAACCTTTACCAATATAACCTATTGGGAATTATTAAGAACTTTACTTATCAAGCTCAAAGGTTGATAGAGCATCATACTCATGGAACTCAAGACCATCTTTGACATTAGACACCTTTAAGATCTAAGGGAGATAAAACACTTACTTCATAACTAATAAAGGTTGGGGTGGGGGGGCAGGGGTGTGGTGGTGGGGGGAGGAGGAAGGGGATGCGATAAAAGAAGAGGGAGAAACTATGAATTTCAATTTTTGGTAGTTGTCCACTCAAGTTTATTATGATCCGTGAACAAAGAAGAATATAGAATGGCTATCTTATAAGAAACTAAAGCATCAAAGAGGTTACCTATGTACTCAACAAATTGCATCATATCTTTAGATAATTTCTATTACTGAAGTAGTTAACAAGCCTTTTTCTCAACTTCTATATTTTTAAACATCTCCTCCTTCTCTTCTATACCTTTTTTCTTCCTTTAACTTTCACATCAAACATTTTCCTAATCATTAGAAGACTTTATGTAAATTTCCTTGTAAAAAAGGCCTTGTTTAGATTGGTAGTTATGAAAGGCACTTTTTTTCAAGAATTCCTTTGTCTACTTCTCCACTAATTACAACTATACAACATTAACTATAATAGGTAGAAGGTCTTTCGTATTTTCAGCACAATAGCTTCTTCTTACGTTACATTTCATTATCTAGAAGCTAAGTGATTTTTCTTTTATACTCTTCAAATTTCTCCCTAATAGAGCTATTTAATGGCCCTTCGAGTTTCAAGTATTTCATTGTCTAGTTTAACACATCCACACATGACAAAGTGTCATAGTGAATGGAGTGTGATTTAGCTAACTCCTTCTCTACCTTGAATAAGTTATAACATAATGATATGAATATGATAAATGAGGAGTACCTTATTATTTTAATAGGTTTTGGTTGACTATTGTGCAAAGCATTTTAAATCCATCATCACCTTCTCCGTGACCTTGAACTCTTAGTTGCTCTTTACTACACTCATTTAGGCTCTTCCTAGCAAAGAACTTATAGATGTAGTTTTCTAAAATATTTGTCTTAATGCTTGAGTTAGAGAACTTAACCATAAATTCATATTATAAGAATTTATTCTTCAAGATACAATGATGTATGATTAGATCTATAGTACTTCTCTTCAATGATACATCTTCAAGATATCACCACATTATCTCAAGAACTATCACAATTTTCTTCACCTAATGTTCTTCTTCTCCACTCATACCCTAGTTTTCCATGATAATAATCATGATATTCTATAAATTAGGAATGAATTGAGTATCCCTTATCCTTACAAGTATCATAGCCACCACAAACTCCACATGAAACCTAATAAATATATACAAGAAAAGAACAAAAGAATAAGATTACAGTGTTTATTAGAAAAGTGAAAAACCTGATCTACTACTTTATTTCATTCTTTAGAACTTTGAACAATTTATTTCTATGCCCAATTGCACTTGTATATGTAAAAGACAAGGACCCTTGTCTCCAATTCTTCATGGACCATTTATTCTCAACATAGATGCAAGTTATGATGCTTGGATGGATGTTTTATTAAAGGTTGGCAAGCAGTGAGAAGATGAAGAGATTTGTGCTTATGCATCTAGTGTGTTTCACAAAAATGAGCTCAACTACTAGACAACAGAAAAGGAAATTTTAACCACCATAAAAGGTATTGAAAATTTTCATGATTATTTTATAGAAGGACCTTTTATTCTTAGAATAGATTCAACAAATTTGGCCATGTTACTCAAAAGAAAGATTAATCCCTCTCCAAAACTTCCATATTTTGCATGGTGGAAATTCTTATTGGCACAATATTAGTTCTCCATCGAATGAATTCTAGGTACTGTCAATCACCTTTTAGATGCCCTAACAAGAGAACTTGAGATACCATAAATAAAGATGCTATAGCCAAAGCAATAGGAAGAAATTTCACTAGGATGTTTCTAGAATCCTATCTAGGATTGAGAGGAATGGAAAGCATGGCCAGTGAAAACATTAGAAGATCGTGTGAAGTGGTGAAAATAGATTAACCAACTTTTTCCACAAGATTCAACAATGAGCATATCCAAGCAATATGCCATGTTGGATTTCTTTATCAACATGTCGGGTCGAATAGATTACGTAGTCAACAATCTTTATTGAAGCATATTGGAGCCATAACTCTTGCAGCATCTTTCTCTGATGGAAGTGTTGGATAACATCTTACTGATTAGATAACCTTTATTTGCTAATCAGTTAGCATGCAACTTTTTCCAGGAATTATTACAAAGAAAGAAATGGGAGAACAAGTTATGCATGTCATTTCAGCATATCAATCTCTATCAAGAACTAACATGGTATGAAAATGAATGTGTTGTGCCAAAGAAAGCTCCTCTAGATGAAGCCATGTCATCAGCATATTTGTCAAGCTTTCTTGAAGAATTTTCCAAGCTTATCAAGAACTACACTGATTGCTCCTCAGCACATGGAAAGATTTGTGTGGTCCACAAGGCAATTCTTAAGGTGGTTAAATAAGACTGCACACATTAGAAGGATAAGGATCAGCTACAGCTAGTCTATTTGTTCTTTAATTGTCATGTTTCTTGGCTTGCATGCCAAGAAGTCCCTAGTCTAGAGTCCTATAAATACCCTTGTAACCTCCTTGTTGAGAGCAAAAGAGAGGCAATAAATGAGTGTGTGGGCAAGAGTAGTAGTCTAAGAGTTTGTGATGTGTTGGTTTGTCCTGCTAATCAATTGGCTCATTGTAGTAGTGTTTGAGTTGCTCCATCAGTTAGACTCTAATTCTAATGATGAGTAACCATTTTTGGCTTGTCACTGGCATAATTAGTATCATCCTTGTATTTTTTGTTTTATTTTGGATGCTGATTGATGCCATTGAGATTCAGTGAAGTGTCTTGCAAAGCTGGTTAGTGTTGGAGTGATTTGCTGAATAAGTCTTTTTTCTATCTTGATGTGCTGAAGTTTGTGATGTACTAGCATGAAGCTATGTTTCTATACAAGTTAATGTAATAAAGGCTTGGTTGAAAGGATCTCTCTTTACTTTTGTTTACTCCTCTATGATAACGCATTATGAGAGAAGAGTGCGTAAAGTGAGTTGAGTAATAAGTGTTGTGTGAGATAGCTTTCAAGCTTCTGTTGTGTTGCTTTTACATATTCAGTATCTTTCTCATTTTCATGCACCATGGGGTTTAAGATGCTCAGAGAATTTCATGACGAGTTGAGTAAAGCGTGGTAGATTTTTGAGGTTCATGAGGAGCCTCACCCTGAAAATGGTATCAAAGCCAAAATTGAAGAAGGCTTAGGACTAGAGACTAGGAATGCTGAGTATCCATTGTTTGCACCAATGAATATTGATCAGCAACTATATCTAGAAATAGAAGAAATCTATGAAGAATTTGATGAAGAAGCCTTGGTGGATTCACATTTGAGAATCAAGTTGTCTAGGAGATAGAGCTAAGCAATGAAGAATGGCCAAGCTATACTTATGTAAATATGGAACCTTGGTCAAATGAAGGATTGACAACAATGGGGGAAGCATCTATTTTGCTACCATAGGATAGTGAAGATCCATTAGATATAGACATTGATATGTTATCTCTTGCTACCACTCTGCTTGAATTCAAGAATTCCCAAAAAATTACAATAGGAACTCTGTATTGGAAAATGCAAAATAAAAGTGAGAAATAGCAAGTTGAGCTAACATCAACATACTATTAGATGATGGATAAAGCTCATTCCTCAATGCTAGGATCAGTAGAAACGGTTGTGGTAGATTAAGCATAAATTAGAAGAGTGTGTAAAATTGTGAATATGCAGCTTACTAAAGAAGATAATCCATGTTTTGGCAATCCTAAAAAGTAACCCATAAAGTTTGAAATAATGGAGCTATCATATTCAAGTGAAGAAGACCATATTAGACTTGGTCCATCAAGTTCAGTTCAAGTGCCATCATTCAACAATTATAGATTGATGTACATCTACTCTCCAGAATTGGAAGCAAAACCAAATGATGAGGAAGATGAAGAAAATCTATTTGCTAAAGAAGATCAAAGAATGCTGAAACAAGTTGAAGTTGGATACATGAATGTCTATTATGAGTATTTAGTGGTAGTGTCTGATGAAGGTATGAAAGCTAGACTTCAAGCTGAAGAAGACAAAAGGTTTCTTCATCAATTACTTAGGCTTTTGATGTATGAAAATCAAGATGTGGATTTGGTGCATCTCCCTCATCCAAATCAACCACCCAATGATAGAGATTGAGTAGATCAGCCACCCAACAGTGGAGCCTAAGGAAATCTACAATATTGCACATTCATGATGAGGTTAAGTAGTTTGAATGTGAAGGATAAAGAGTCAATCGAAGGTAGAGAATTGTCAAAAGATGAAAGGGAAATTCTTCCATTCCATGAACCTTTAATGAGTAAGAAGTCATTTGTTTCTAGTGGTAGTAAAATAGATTTTCCAGCAATTCCAAAGGATGCAATTTATACTTTCACAAATACCTTTTCTGCTCAAATGTCTACGTCCATTAAACAATCAGAGGCTTTGCTAGATATTAAGGGTCATGGTATTAGGCCTATTTTCTTCCCTTTTTTCACTGAAGATGAAGTTTATAAATGGAAGTTTGAAGGTTACAATTATGTACATCTAGGTCAGATTCATATCATAATTAGTTCAATGTTTAACTATGATATAGGTGTAGAGTATATGCTCACTTTGTTAGATAGTCATGTAATTGGGGCTAGTTTAGACTCTGATCTTGCTTAAGCTTGGGAAATAGCCAAGATTTATTAATTTCATGGAACCTTAACTTATGATTCTCTTTGCACAGTACAACCAAACTTTCAATTATCCTTAGAAGATGATTTTATTACCTCTGCATTGTTAATTTACATTGAAATTCATGGAGTTCAACTTTTAACAGGATCGATCTATGCTACAATTAGTGCTTGAGGAACATTTCAATTTTCTAACAAAATTTTGATGAACCATAAGCTGAAGTGGGGAGCTCAATTCCCACAAGGAAGCAAGGATTTGTGTGCTTGTGGAAAAAGCATTTCAATTCCTAGTTATGTGCAAGGATTCTCATAAATCCAGCCATTACTCAAAGATCAAGAATTCAGGACGTACAAGAAGCCAAAGGCAAAATGGAGTCAATATCTAGTTCAACAATTTGGAAGGTCAGCAATCATCACCATGTAAGCCATACCACCAACATTTCCTCCTACCAAATTCCAAGAAGGTGAAGCATTAACATCTCACAAGAAGTTAGAATCTTCAAATTATGACACCAGAGGAACATTGTTCATGTTGCAACCTCATCACAAAACAATGGCTAGAAGATGATTAATCTTTGGTAGAAAATGGCCTCCAAAGGCATCATACCACACAACTGCTTTAGAAGATGATCCCCAATGATAAGAGCTAATTGTAGTTTCCTGTTGGAACATTTTATTGACTCACAAGCCCAACAAAAAGATAAAGTTAAACAACTAAATTATTTGGTCAATTAAATGGCTCATGCTTAGAGAAATTGGAATCTTTTAGAAGGAAATATTGTCAATATTGAATGAGTTTTTGGTGACATTCAAGCCCAAGTAAAAAAAATTGAAGATCATTTGAAAGCATATGATGATGTGGTTCAGCAAAGAAAGAGTCAAAAGGAAGCACTTGTAACTCAACTTACTTTGCATACTCTTCTCTCATGGTGCGTTATCATAGAGGAGTAAATAGAAGTAAAGGGAAATCATTTCAACCAAGCCTTTATTGCATTAACTTTTACAGAAACATAGCTTCAAGCTAGTACATCAGAGACTTCAGCACATCAAGACAACAACAGGACTTGTTCAACAAATTACTCCAATACTAAGAAAATTTGCAAGACACTTCATTGACTCCCAATGACATCAGTTAGCATCTAAACTAAAACAAAAAACATAAGGATGATACTAATTATGCTAGCAACTAGCCAAAAATGGTTACTCATCATCAGAATTAGAGTCTAATTAATGGAGCAACACAAATATTACTACAATGAGCCAATTGATTACCAGGACAAACCAACACATCACAGAATCTTAGACTAGTACTCTTGCACACACACTTGTTTATTACCTCTCTCTTTTCCTCGACAAGGAGGTTACAAGGGTATTTATGGGACTCTAGACTAGGGACTTCTAAGCATGCAAGCCAAGCAACATGACAACTAAAGAACAACTGGATTGGTTGTAGCTAATCCTTATCCTTCTAATGTGTGTAGTCTTATCCAACTGCCTTAAGAATTACCTTGTGGACCAAAAAAATATTTTCATGTGCTTTGGAGACATCAGTTTAGTTCTTGATAAACTTCAAAAATTCTTCAAGAAAGCTTGATGAACATGTTGATGATGTGGCTTCATCTAGAGGAGCTTTCTTTGGCACAACGCATTCATTTTTGTACCATGTTAGTTCTTGATAGAGATTGATATAGTGAAATGATGTGCACAACTTGTTCTCCCATTTCTTGCTTTGAAATAATTCCTAGAAAAAGTTGTGTGCCAAATGGTTAGCAAACAAAGGCCATCTAATCAGCAAGATGTTATCCAACACTTTCATTAGTGAAAGATGCTACAAGAGTTACAGCTCCAATATGCTCCAATGAAGATTGTTGACTATGCAATCTATCCAGCACAGCATGTTGATAAATAAATCCAATGTTGTGTACTACTTGGATATTCTCATTATTAAATCCTATGGAAAAATTTGGTTAATCTATCTACACCACTTCACACAATCTTCTAATGTTTTCATTGTCCATGCTCTCCATTCCTCTCAATCCTAGTTAGGATTCTAGGAACATCCTAGTGAACTTCCTTCCGATTCCTCTAGTTATAGCATCTTTATTTGTGGTATCTTGGGTTCTCTTGTTAGGGCATCTAGAAGGTGATTGACAGTACTTGGAATTCATTTGATGGAGAACTGATATTATGCCAATAAGAATTTCCACCATGCACACCACTAAATTTTTGGAGAGAGATTAATCTTTCTTTTAAGTAACATGGCCAAATTTGCTAAATCCATTCTAAGAATAAAAGATCCTTCTATCAAATAAGCATGAAAATTTTCAATACCTTTTATGAAAGCTAAAATTTCCTTCTCCACTGGCCAGTAGTTGAGCTCATTTTTGTGAAACACACTAGATGCATAAGCACAAATTTCTTCATCTTCTTATCCCTTGCTAACCTTTAATAAAATAGCCATCCAAGGATCATAACTTGCATCTATGTTGAGAATAAATGGTCCATAAAGAATTGGAGACAAAAAAGGAATATTTTCACATTCTTTCTTTAACTATTAGACTTGTTTGGTGGCCCTATGGGTCCACTGGAATGGAAATTGATCCTAAATTTGTGAATTTCTATAGTCTTGTTAGATAAATTTGGAATGTGGCATGACACACAATTAAGACAACCCAAGAACCTCAAACATTACTATTTACTTTCTAGCTAATTAGGAAACACTGAAATTTTTTACAAGACATGTGGCTGCATATGGATCTTTCCTTCCTTCAATGTGATGCCTAAGAATTTAATTTCTTTCTTCCTAACTTGAAACTTCTTAAGGTCTTCTGATAGACCAATCCCATGTTTTTAGGAAAGTTAACTAAAAACCTTCAAATGCTTCACATGCTCATCCATAGAGTTATAATAAACCATGAAATCATCGATATAATTTACTAGAAATTCTAACACATTACCAAAAATGGCATCCATTAGTTGTTGAAACTATGCTAGTGCATTCTTCAATTTAAATGGCATGACTAACCATTCATATAAACCATGTGGGGTGCTAAAGGCTTTCTTATGAATATCTTGTGCAACAATTTTTATTCGATGGTATCCACTTTTGTAGTGTAACTTGCTGAAGATCTTCTTTTGTGCTACCTTCTAGATTAAAGTTTCTCACTTTGGTAATGACAACTTAATTTCAATTATTACCACATTTAGAGGAATATAGTTTATTACTATTATTGATTTTCCCTGTTTTACCTATGCATGATTTCTAACTATGAAACTGGAACAAGCATAGTTAGATTGAGATTCTTGAATCAAACCTTTCTTGAGAAATTCTTCTACCTCAATTCAGAGCTCTTTTACATCAACTAGATTCAGCACCAAGGTTTTACTTTACACTGGGATATCATGCACAATTTTAATGAAAGCCTAAGGACTATCAATATTCCAAAATTGTAATGGATGCTTGCAGCAACACTTTTTGAGGTCTTATTAAGCTTGTAGGAGCAAGCATGCATCTCATTCCTCAATATCTTATAGTCAAGCTTTCATCAACTTCTAATGATTTTGATATTTCTATCTAGCTATTTCTTCAAACTAATGTTGAGTGATGATTTCTAAAATATAAGGATTATTTGATCGAAACACACTTTATATTTTCTTATGCTTATTTCTATGCAACTATACAAAATGCAAGTTACATTCAATTTTTCCCTTGGCTCATCATTAGGATTTGAACAAATCAAAAAATCTAACCCTACAGTGTAGGGCAATAATGAATCCATAAAATGAGAACCAATTTTGACATCAAACCCCATGTCTAATACTTGCACAAAATTTGTGTGACCTATATAAACATCTCCAAACTAAACCAGAACATTAAAATCAAAGTGGGTCAGCTGCCTTACCCCATCCATAGTGTCAGGATTGACAGGATTTGGATTAGCAACCAAATTTTCTAATACATCTTGATGACAGAAATTCAATGTGGCTCTAGAGTCAATGAACACTTGATACTCTCTCCATTTATGATCGCCATCAATTGCCAGCTTGATTGGAATAATGATGACACTATGTAAGGACATCAAATGTTTGATTTGGTGTTGTTGTTTTGCCAAAATTGCTAATTTGGCTTCTATTCGAGCTTTCTTTACTTCTATTGAGACAGGAAACCTTTTTTCACAAGGAGTGATAAGAAATTTTTGTGGTACCTTCTACTGTGTAGGTGGTTTTAAAGTAGAAGGTGAACTCAAAATGTCTGAAAATCTGCTAGGAAGATTTTCTTTGCAATGTAATGTTGAAGATAAACTTTGCTCTTCATCTACAAAATTATAGATTATGTGATTAGACATTTGTTGTGTTAATTGCTCCAAATCTCCCTCTAATGCAAAATAAGTTTCTTAATCATTCAGCCATCCTTCAAGTTCAGCATAGTCTTCAATTGTCATATTCTGCAATCATTCTTTGTCTATTTCATCCCAATCTAGTAACTAGCTATGCATCATCATTCTACAAACTATGGCTTCTTCTTCATCTTGTTCTATTTCTACTTCTATCTCACCTTCGTTTTGGTCCTCTTCCCAGTCTTCAAGTTCTCCTTCATATTTTTCATTTTTGAATAGAAACTGGATTCGATAGATTTGTTCAATAGAAGCTTCATCTTATGGACTATTGACTAGTTCCCATTCATCAAGATGTATGTTGAATAATTCTTTAAGCTTTGAATTGGATTTCTTTTGAGGGAATTCATGAGCATAATTCCCATACTTCTTGCAATGATAGCAGCAATTTTTTTTGCAATTCATAGCCTACTTTCACCTTTTAACAAAAACATTGGTGCGACACAGTCTTTATGGCTTGAGTCTATGAAACCATCTACTTTGTGAGAATCTAGGATTTAACCTAGATTTTTCTAGGCATGACATATATCTTTTGTGAGGTTTCCTTGGTGGATTACCAAAGACATCAACTCCATCCAAATTAGCACAAGCTTCTGCCAAGGGCAACAACTTGGTTAGATTAACATTATAACAGGCAACTTGAAGTTCCTATCTATCCATATGGATAATGTCTGAAAAACAAATGAAAGAGAGATCTACATTCTTTTTTATGACTTTTTTCAACACCATATGATCAATTTTGGCAAGTAAACTCCCTAATATAGATAAGTAATTAATGGGTCTTATGTAATGCTAACCAATATATTCCTTAGCATATTCAACACTGAATTGCTCAAAATACTTTCGAGTTGTTAACTTACTTTGACTTAGCAAAAATTTATTCTTTAACCTCAAATTGAGAGATAAATCTACCATAAATTCAATGACCAATGTAACAAACACACCTTGCAATCCTTGCTGAAGAATTTGCTCTTACTAATCTAGCATCAAACTTTTCCACCAATGTCAAATTTTTCCAGCTACTCTTGTGAATGCTCCTATGATGATTGTCCATTCATCTAACCACAAGACTGTCATTGCTATCTGTAGTTGATCTGTCCACAATCAAATAGCATGCAAAACTTCTCTAGGTGGCAAGTAGTCGATATCAATGACTAGAACTATAGCTACTGGCCATTGTTGGAATGTCAAGAAAGTAGGTGGTTGTTGATACTATTGCCATTGGGGAACTAATTTTCTAGTCATCATCATCTAACATCCATGATCTTCAAGATCTTCCAATCCTTCTAGCTTTGTTTGTGAACTTTTAGGACTTCCGTGTGGATATTGAGCTTCTTCTCCTTGAGGTGCTTCTTTCGATTTATCTCCTTAAGGTCATTTTCCCTTCTTCTCTTTTCTCAAGTTTTTTATTTTCTTAGTTAAGTCTTTTAGAGGATCCTTTACTTAAATTGATACACTTGGTGGTGGCTTGGACTCCATCTATGGGACTCAAATCTATTTGTCCAATGTGTAGGCTTCCTTCAGAAGGGTAGCGATCCACTGCTACCATTGCACTCTACTAGCTTCCTTTTAACTCTTCCTCTACTAAACTGCATCATCATATGCTTTTAAATGATCTTCAATTTCTTTTACCCAAGCTTGAATGTCTAGAAACTCCTTTAATATTAATAATATTTCCTTCTAAAAGATTCCAATTTCTCTAAGCATAAGTCGTCCAATTGACCAAATAATTCAGTTGTTTAACTTCATCTTTCTGCTAGGCCTGCGAGTCAATAGAATGTTCCAATAGGAAACTACAATTACGTGTTGCTGTTGGGGGATCATATTTTGAAGAATTTGTATGGTACGATGCCTTTGAAGGCCATTTTCACCAAAGATTAATTGTCTTCTAGCCACCATTCATGAGGCTGCAACATGAACAATGTTCTTCTAGTATCATAATTTGGAGATTCTAACTTCTGGTGAGATGTTGATGCTTCACCTTCTTGGAATTTGGCAGGAAGCAATGTTGGTGGTATGGCTTCCATGGTGATGGTTGTTGACCTTTCAAATTGCTAAACTGGATATTAACTCCTTTTTACCTTCGGCTTCTTGTATGTCCTAAATTCTTGATCTTTGAGTAATGGTTGGATTTGTGGGAATCTTTGCACATAACCAGGAACTAAAATGCTTTTTCCACAAGCACGTAAGTGCTTGCTTCTTTGTGGGAACTAAACTCATCACTTCAGCTTATGGTTCATTAGAATTTTGTTTGACAATTGGAATGTTCCTCGAGCATCGATTGCAGCATAGACCAATCCTAGTAAAAGTTGAACTCCATGAATTTCAATGCAAATTAACAATGTAGAGGTAATAAAATTATCTTCTAAGGCTAATTGAAAGTTTGGTTGTACTGTGCAAAGAGCATTAGAAGTTAAGGTTCCATGAAATTGACAAATCTTGGTTGTTTACCAAGCTTAAGAAAAATCCAAGACTAAACTGGCCCCAATTACATGACTATCTAACAAAGTAACCATATACTCTACACCTATATCATAGTTAAACTTTGAACTATGATATCAATCTAACATAGATGTACATAATTGTAACCTTTAGAATTTCATTTAAAAACTTCATCTTCAGTGAAAAAAGGCAAAAAGACAAGCCTAATATCATAACCCTTGATATCTAACAAAGCCTCTAACTGTTTAATGGATGTAGACATTCAAGAAGAAAAGTATTTATGAAATTATAAATTACATCCTTTGGAATTTCTAGAAAATTTATTTTACTACCACTATAAACAAATGACTTCTTACTCATTAACGCTTCATGGAATGAAAGAATTGCCTTATGATCTTTTCATAGTTTTTCACCTTCAATAGGTTCTTTATCTTTCAGATTAAGATTGTTTGACCACATCATGAATGCACAATGTCATTGATTTCATCAGGATCCATTGTTGGATGGTTGATCTACTCAGTCTCCTTCATTAGGTGGTTGATTTGGATCAGGGACTTACGCCAAATCAACATCTTGATTTCCGTACATCAAAAGCCTAAGCAATTGATGATGAAACCTCATGTCTTCCTTAGCTTTAAGTCTAGCTTCCATACCTTCATCAGACACTACCATTGATACTCATCATAGACATTCATGTATCTAGCTTCAACTTTTTCTAGCATTCTATAATCTTTTTCAGCAAATATATTTTCTTCTTCTCCCTCATCATTTGGTTCTACTTCCAATTCTAGAGGGTAGATGTACATCAATCCATACTTGTCAAATAATGGCACTTGAACCAAACTTGATGGACTAGGTCTAATCTAGTCTTCTTTTCTTGAAGATGATAGATCCATTATTTCAAATGTAATGGGTTACTTTTTAGGATTGTCAAAACATGGAGTACCTTCTGTAGTAAGCTGCATATCTGCAACTATAAGGACTCTTCTGATTTGTGCTTGATCTACCATAGCCATTTCTATTGCTTTGAGAATTGAGGAATAATCTTTTCCCATCATCCAATAGTATGTTGACATCAGCTCAGCTTGTCATTATTCACTTTGATTCTACATTTTCCAATATAGAGTTCCTATTATAATCTTCTGGGAATTCTTGAATTCAGACAAAGTGGTAGCAAGAGACAACATACCAAGCCCTATATCTAATGGATCTTCACAATCCTATGGCAAAAAAATAGATGCTTCCCTCATTTTTGTCCATCCTTCATTTGACCAAGGTTCCATATTTACAGAAGTATAGGTTGTTCATTCTTCATTGCTTGGCTTTATCTTCCGCACAGCTTGATTCTAAAATGTGAATCCATTTTTCATTGGGGCTTCTTCATCAAATTCTTAATAGATATCTTCTATTTTTGGATATAGCTACTAATCAATATCCATTGGTCCAAACAATGGATATTGGGCATTCTCAGTCTCTGTATTCTCAGTCTTTGATCCTAAATTTTCTTCAATTTGGGCTTCGATACCATTTGGGGATGACGCTCCTTGCGAACCTCCAAAATAAACAACACTTTGCTCAACTCGTCATGAAATTATTTTGGCATCTTAAAACCCATGGTGCATGCAGATGAGAAAGAAAATGAATATGTAAAAGTAACATAATAGAAGCTTGGAAAGCTACCTTGCATAGCACTTGTTACTCAACTTACTTTGTGCACTCTTCTCTCATGGTGTGTTATCATAGAGGAGTAAATAGAAGTAAAGGGAAATCCTTTCAACCAAGCCTTTATTACATTAACTTGTATGGAAACATAGCTTCAAGCTAGTACATCATAGACTTTAGCACATCAAGACAACAACGGGACTTGTTTAGCAAATTGCTCCAACACTAAGCAAATTTGCAAGACACTTCACTAACTCCCAATGGAATCAATCAGCATCCAAACTAAAACAACAAACACAAGGATGGTACTAATTATGCCAGTGACTAGCCAATAATGGTTACTCATCATCAGAATCAGATTCTAACTGATGAAGTAGCTCAAACACTACTACAATGAAAGCTACCTTGCAGATTCATTATGGTACTAGCATGGGGTGATTGGAATAAAAAAAAAAGTGAGGAGCCTCACCCCCAAAATGGTATCGAAGCCTAGATTGAAAAAGGTTTAGCACTAGAGAATGAGAATGCTCAGTATTCATTGTTTACATCGATGGATATTGATCAGTAGCTATATTCAAAAATATAAGATATATGTGAAGAATTTGATGAACAAGCCCTACTGGAAAATGGATTCACATTTGAGAATGAAGCTATCTGGGAGATAGAGCCAAGCAATGAAGAATGGGCAACCTATACTTATGTAAATATGGAACCTTGTTCAAATGAAAGATGGACAGCAATGGGGGAAGCGTCTATTTTGCCACCACAAGATAGTGAAGATCCATTACATATAGACCTTAGTATGTTATCTCTTAATGCCACTTTGTCTGAATTCAAGAATTCCCAAAAGATTATAGTAGGAACTCTGTATTGTAAAACGTAGAATCAAAATGGTCACTTTGTTAGATAGTTGTGTAATTGGGGCCAATTTAGACTTTGATCTTGTTGAAGCTTGGGAAATAGCCAAGATTTGTCAAGTTAATGGAACCTTAACTTCTGATCCTCTTTGCACAGTACAACCAAACATTCAATTAGCCTTATAAGATGATTTTATTACCTCTACATTGTTAATTTCCACTAAAATTTATGTAGTTCAACTTTTAGTGGTATCGGTCTATGCTGCAATGGTGCATTGGTGTGGTATTGCTCCTTTTAACATTTAACTTCCTTCAGTGCATTAGGAAAGTAAATAAATGTAGGACTAGTTGCTTCATCTTTGTAATAGGCAAAAACCATGGTTCCATCATTAAACATGCTCTTGTAACAAAGAATTGAAGGTCGCTTACCTTAAAAATAAGCCATTTCACAACATGTTCCACGTTTTTTTCTTGATACCAAAAGAGGAAAATCATTTTTACAAATAGAAATAAAAATTCAAAATAACAAGAATTATTTCTTATGTTCCCCTACTCAAGCGCTTGTCAAAGATATTTTTTGTTTAATGATAGTCATTATTAGGTGTTCACATTTTAAATAGCATATTTTGTATTTAATGCTAAAGTACTATTTGAAAGTCTATTTATCTATAACATGGGGTGATTGGAAGAAAAAAAAAGTGAGGATCCTCATTCCCAAAATGGTATCGAAGCCCAGATTAAAGAAGGTTTAGGACTAGAGAATGAGAATGCATAGTATCCATTCTTTGCACTGATGGATATTGATCAATAGCTATATTCAAAAATAGAATACATCTATGAAGAATTTCATAAAGAAGCCCTGGTGGAAAATGGATTCATATTTAAGAATGAAGCTATTTAGGAGATAGAGCCAAGCAATGAAGAATGGGAAACATATACTTATGTAAATATGGAACCTTGGTCAAATGAAGGATGGACAGCAATGGGAGAAGCATCTGTTTTTCCGCCACATGATAGTGAAGATCCATTTCATATAGACCTTGGTATGTTATCTCTTGCTACCACTCTATCTGAATTCAAGAATTCCCAAAAGATTATAGTAGTAACTTTGTATTGGAAAATGCAAAATCAAAATGGTTACTTTGTTAGATAGTCATGTTATTGAGGCTAATTTAAATTCTAATCCTGCTAAAGCTTGGGAAATAACCAAGATTTGTCAATTTAATGGAACCTTAACTTCTGATGCTCTTTGCACAGTACAACCAAACGTTCAATTAGCCTTATAAGATGATTTTATTACCTCTATATTGTTAATTTACATTGAAATTCATTAAGTTTGACTTTTATCAAGATCAGTCTATGCTACAATCATGCTTTGGTGTGGTATTGCTCGTTTTAACATTTAACCTACTTCAATGCATTAGCAAAGTAAATAAATGTAGGTTTAGTTGTTGCACCTTTGTAATATGCAAAAACCATGGTTTTGTTATTAGACATGCTATTTTCAACAAAGAATTAAAGGTCACTTAGCTTAGAAATAAGCCATTTCACATCAGGTTCCACGTTTTTTTCTCAATACCAACAGAGGAAAATCATTTTTGCAAACAGCAATAAAAATTCAAATGAACAGGAATTATTTCTTCTGTTCACTACTCAAGCACTTGCCAAAGATATTTTTTGTTTAATGATAGTCATTATTAGGTGTTGATGTTTTAAATAGAATATTTTGTATTTAATGGTGAAGGACTTTTTAAAAGTCTATTTATTTATAACATGGAGTGATTGGAAGAAGAAAGAAAGGGAGGAGCCTCACCCCTAAAATGGTATTGAAGTCCAGATTGAAAAAAGGTTTAGGATCAGAGAATGAGAATGTCCAGTATCCATTGTTTGCACCAATGGATATTGATCAGTAGCTATATTCAAAAATAGAAGACATCTAAGAAAAATTTCATGAATAAGCCTTAGTGGAAAATGGATTCACATTTAAGAATGAAGCTATCTATGAGATAGAGCCAAGCAATGAGGAATGGCCAACCTATACTTATGTAAATATGAAACCTTGGTTAAATGAAGGATGGATAGCAATGGGGGAAGCATCTATTTTGCCACCACAAGATAGTGAAGATTCGTTACATATAGACCTTGTTATGTTATTTCTTTCTGCTACTCTGTCTGAATTCAAGAATTCCTAAAAGATTACAGTAGGAACTCTGTATTAAAAAATGTAGAATTAAAATGGTCACTTTGTTAGATAGTCATGTAATTAGGGCCAATTTAGACTTCGATCCTACTAAAGCTTGGTAAATAGCCAAAATTTTTCAATTTAATGGAACCTTAACTCCTGATGTTCTTTGCACACTACAACCAAACTTTCAATTAGCCTTCTAAGATGATTTTATTACCTCTGCATTGTTAATTTGCACTAAAATTCATGTAGATCAACTTTTACTAAGATTGGTCTACATTGCAATGGTGCATTGGTGTGGTATTGCTTCTTTTAACATTTAACTTCCTTCAATGCATTAGCAAAGTAAATAAATGTAAGATCAATTGCTACATCTTTGTAATAAGCAAAAACCATGGTTCCATTGTTAAACATGCTTTTTTCAACAAATAATTGAAGGTCGCTTAACTTAGAAATAAGCCATTTCACAATAGGTTCCATGTTTTTTTCTCAATACCAACAGAGGAAAATCATTTTTGCAAAAAGCAATAAAAATTTAAAAGAACAGGAATTCTTTCTTATGTTCGCTACTCAAGCGCTTGCTAAAGATATTTTTTGTTTAATGACAATCATTATTAGGTGTTGATATTTTAAATAGAATATTTTGTATTTAATGCTAAAGAAATTTTTCAAAGTCTATTTATCTATAACCTAGGGTGATTTGAAGAAAAAAAAGTGAGGAGCCGCACCCTGAAAATGGTATCAAAGCCCAGATTGAGGAAGGTTTAAGACCAGAGAAAGAGAATGCCTAGTATCCATTGTTTACACCGATGGATATTGATTAGTAGCCATATTCAAAAATAGAAGACATATAGGAAAAATTTGATGAATAAGCCCTAATGGAAAATGGATTCACATTTGAGAATGAAGCTATCTAGGAGATAGAGCCAAGCAATGAAGAATGGGCAACCTATACTTATGTAAATATGGAACATTGGTCAATTGAAGGATGGACAGCAATGAGGGAAGCATCTATTTTGCCACCATAGGATAGTGAAGATCTATTACATATAGACCTTGGTATGTTATCTCTTGCTGCCACTCTCTCTAAATTCAAGAATTCCCAAAAAATTATAGTAGGAACTCTGTATTGTAAAATGTAAAATCAAAATGGTCACTTTGTTAGATAGTTTTGTAATTAGGGCCAATTTAGACTTTGATCCTACTAAAGCTTGGAAAATAGCCAAGTTTTTTCAAGTTAATGGAACCTTAACTTTTGATGCTCTTTGCACAATACAACCAAACTTTCAATTAGCTTTATAAGATGATTTTATTACCTCTACATTGTTAATTTGCATTCAAATTCATGGAGTTCAACTTTTACTAGGATCGGTCTATGCTGCAATGGTGCATTGGTGTGGTATTGCTCCTTTTAACATTTAACTTCCTTCAATGCATTAGCAAAGTAAATAAATGTAGGATCAGTTGCTCCATCTTTGTAATAGGCAAAACCATGGTTACATCATTAAACATGCTCTTTTCAACAAATAATTGAAGGTCACTCAGCTTAGAAATAGGCCATTTTAGAGCAAGTTCCACATTTTTTTCTTAATACCAAATGAGGAAAATCATTTTTGCATCCAATAATAAAAATTCAAAAGAATAGGAATTATTGCTTATGTTCGCAACTCAAGCACTTACTAAAGATATTTTTTGTTTAATGATAGTCATTATTAGGTGTTGATGTTTTAAATAGAATATTTTATATTTAATGTTGAAGAACTATTTAAAATTTTATTGATCTATAACATGGGGTGATTGGAAGAAAAAAAAGCAAGGAGCAGCACCCTCAAAATTGTATTGAAGCCCAGATTGAGAAAGGTTTAGGACCAGAGAATGAGAATGCCTAGTATTGATTGTTTGCATCGATGGATATTGATTAGTAGCTATATTCAATAATTGAAGACATTTGTGAAGAATTTGATAAATAAGCTCTAGTGGAAAATGGATTCACGTTTGAGAATGAAGCTATCTGTGAGATAGAGCCAAGCAATGAAGAATGGCCAACCTATACTGATGTAAATATGGAACCTTGGTCAAATGAAGGATGAATAGCAATGGGGGATGCATCTATTTTGCCACTACAGGATAGTGAAGATCCATTACATATAGACCTTGGTATGTTATCTCTTGCTACCACTCTATCTGAATTCAAGAATTCCCAAAAGATTACAATAAGAACTCTGTATTGGAAAATGCATAATCAAAATGAACAACAGCAAGTTGACCTAATGTCAATATACTATTGAATGATTGATGAATCTTATTCCTCAATGTCAGAATTAGCAAAAATGGCTATGGTAGATCAAACACAAATCAAAATAGTCCATATAGTTGTAGATATGTAGCTTATTGCAGAAGATACTCCATGTTTTGACAATCCTGAAAAGCAACCCATCAAGCTTAAAATAGTAAAGCTATAATCTTTAATTGAAGAAGACCAGCTTAGACTTGGTCCAGTAAGTCTGGTTCAAGTGCCACCATTTGACAAGCATGGATCGATGTACATCTACCCTACAGAACTAGAAGTAGAACTAGATGATGAGGAAGAAGAAGAAAATCCATTTGAAGAAGAAGATCAAAGAATGTTGGAACAAGCTAAAGTTTGATACATGAATGTCTATGATGAGTATTTAGTGGTAGTTTCTGATGAAGGTATGGAAGCTAGACTTAAAGCTAAGAAATACAAGATATTTCATCATCAATTACTTAGGCTTTTGATTTATGAAAATCAAGATGTGATTTGGTGCAGGTCCCTAATCCAAATCAACCACCCAATGAAGAATACCAAGCAAATCAACCACCCAACAATGGAGCCCAAGGAAATCTACGACATTGTGTATTCATGATGTAATCAAGTAGTTTGAATGTGAATGATAAAGAGCCAATTGAAGGAAGAGAACTATCAAAAGATCATAAGGCAATTTTTCCATTCCATGAAGCTTTAATAAGTAAGAAGTCATTTTTTTCAGTGGTAGTAAAATATATTTTCCAGTAATTACAAAGGATGCAATTTATAATTTCACAAATACCTTTTCTACTTGAATGTCTATGTCCATTAAACAGTCAAAGGCTTTGCTAGATATTAAGGGTCATGGTATTAGGCTTTATTTCTTGGTGTTTTTCATTGAAGATGAAGTTTCTAAATGTAAGTCTAAAGGTTACAATTATGTACATCTAGGTACAATTGATATCATAGTTAGTCCAAAGTTTAATTATGATATACATGCAGAGTATATGGTCACTTTGTTAGATAGTCATGTACTTGGGGCCAGTTTAGACTTTGATCCTACTGAAGCTTGGAAAATAGCCAAGATTTGTCAATTTCATGGGACCTTAACTTTTAATGCTCTTTGCAGAGTACAACCAAAATTTCAATTAGCCTTATAAGATAATTTTACTACCTATGCATTGTTCATTTTCATTTAAATTCATGGATTTCAACTTTTATCGAGATCAGTCTATACTGCAATGGTGCATTAGTGTGGTATTGCTCCTTTTAACATTTAACTTCCTTCAATTCATTAGCAAAGTAAATAAACATAGGATCAGTTTCTTCATCTTTGTAATAGGAAAAAACCATGGTTCCATCATTAGACATGCTCTTTCCAACAAACAATTTAAGGTCACTCAACTTACAAATAAGCCATTTCACAATACTTTCCATGTTTTTTTTCTTTTTTCAATACAAACATAGGAAAATCATTTTTGCAAACAGAACTAAAAATTCAAAAGGATAGGAATTATTTCTTATGTTTGCTACTTAAGTGCTTGTGAAAGATATTTTTTGTTTAATGATAGTAATTATTAGGTGTTGACATTTTGAATAGCATATTTTGTATTTAATGCTTAGGGACTCTTTGGAAGTATATTTATCTGTAACATGGGGTGATTGGAAGAAAAAAAAAGCAAGGAACCTTACCCCCAAAATGGTATCGAATCCCATATTGAAGAAGGTTTAGGACCAAACACTAAGAATTCCCAATATCCATTATTTGCATTGATGGATATTGATCAGTAGCCCTATTCAAAAATAGAAGACATCTATAAAGAATTTCATGAAGAAGCCCTGGTGGAAAATGGATTCACATTTGAGAATGAAGCTATCTAGTAGATAGAGCTAAGCAATGAAGAATGGCCAACCTATACTTATGTAAATATGGAACCTTGGTTAAATGAGGGATGGACAGTAATGGAGGAAGTGTCTGCTTTGCCACTATAGGATAGTGAAGATCTATTAGATATAGACCTTGGTATGTTATCTCTTTTTGTCACTTTGTTTGAATTAAAGAATTTCCAAAAGATTACAATAGGAAATCTATATTGGAAAATGCACAACCAAAGTGAACAATGACAAGCTGAGTTAACATCAACATACTATTGGATGATGGACAAAGCTTATTCCTCAATGCCAAAATTAGCAGAAATGGCAATGGTAGATTAAGCACAAATCAAAAGAGTCTATACAGTTGTGGATTTTCAGCTTATTGCAGATGATACTCCATGTTTTGGCAATCCTGAAAAGCAACACATCAAGTTTGAAATAGTGGAGCTATCATATTCAAGTGAAGAAGACCAAATCAGACCTGGCCCATCAAGTCCGATTTGAGTGCCATCATTCGATAAGTATGGATTGATGTACATCTACCCTCTAGAATTGGAAGCAAAACCAGATGATGAGGAAGAAGAAGAAAATCCATTTGCTAAAGAAGATCAGAGAATGCTGAAACAAGATGAAACTAGATACATGAATGTTTATGTGAGTCTTTAGCAGTAGTGTCTAATGAAGGTATAGAAGCTATACTTCAACTAAGGAAGATAGCAGGTTTAATCATCAATTGCTTAGGCTTTTGATGTATGAAAATCAAGATGTGGATTTGGCACAAGTCCATGATTCAAATCAACCACCTAATGATGAAGACTAAGTAGATCAACCACCCAACAATGGAGCCTAAGAAAATCTATGACATCATGCATTCATGCTGTGATCAAGTAGTTTGAATGTGAAGGATACAAAGCCAATTGAAGGTGGAGAACTATCAAAAGATCAGAAGGCAATTCTTCCAAAGGATGCAATTTATAATTTCAAAAATACCTTTTCTACTTGAATGTCTACATCCATTAAATAGTCAGAGGCTTTACTAGATATCTAGGGTTAGATTAGTATTAGGCCTATTTTCTTGACTTTTTTCATTCAAAATGAAGTTTCTAAATGGAAGTCTGAAGGTTACAATTATGTACATCTAGGTCAAATTAATATCATAGTTAGTCCAAAGTTTAGCTTTGATATAGGTGTAGAGTATATGGTCACTTTGTTACATAGTCATGCAATTGCGGCTAGTTTAGACTTCGATCCTACTAAAGCTTGGGAAATAGCCAAGATTTGTCAATTTCATGAAACCTTAACTTCTGACACTCTTTGCACAATACAACCAAACTTTCAATTAGCCTTATAAGATGATTTTATTACCTCTACATTATTAATTTTCATTGAAATTCATGGAGTTCAACTTTTACCAAGATCGATCTATGCTGCAATGGTGCATTGGTGTGGTATTGCTCCTTTTAACATTTAACTTCATTCAATGCATTAGCAAAGTAAATAAATGTAGGATTAGTTGCTCCATCTTTGTAATAGGAAAAAACCATGCTTCCATTGTTAAACATGCTCTTTCCAACAAAAAATTGAAGGTCTCTCACCTTAGAAATAAGTCATTTCGTAGTAGGTTCCACATTTTTTTCTTTTCAATACCAACAAAGGAAAATCATTTTTGCAAACAGCAATAAAAATATGAAAAAACAAGAATTATTTCTTATGTTTTGCTACTCAAGCGCTTGCCAAAGATATTTTTTGTTTAATAACAGTCATTATTAGGTGTTGATGTTTTGAATAACATATTTTGTATTTAATGCTAAGGGACTATTTGAAAGTCTATTTATCTATAACATGGGGTGATTAGAAGAAAAAAGGAAGTAAGGAGCCTCACCCCCAAAATGGTATCGAAGCACAAAATGAAGAAGGTTTGGGATCAAACACTGAGAATGCCTAGTATTCATTGTTTGCACCAATGGATATTGATTAGTAGCTATATCTAGAAATAGAAGACATCTGTGAAGAATTTGATGAAGAAGTCCTAGTGGAAAATGGATTCACATTTGAGAATGAAGCTATCTAGGAGATAGAGCCAAGCAATGAAGAATGGCCAATCTATATTTATGTAAATGTGGAACCTTGGTCAAATGAAGAATGGATAGCAATGGGAGAAGCATCTATTTTGCTACCACTAGATGGTGATGATACATTAGATATATACAGCTTGGTATGTTATCTCTTACTACCACTCTATCTGAATTCAAGAATTCCCAAAAGATTACAATAGGAACTCTATATTGAAAATGCTAAATCAAAGTGAACAACAAAAAGCTAAGCTAACATTAACATACTATTGGATGATGGACGAAGCTTAATCCTCAATGCCAAAATTAGTAGAAATGGCTATGGTAGATCAAGCACAAATCAAAATAGTCCATACAGTTGTGGATATGCAACTTATTCTAGAAGATACTTCATGTTTTGACAATCTGGAAAAGCAACCCATCAAGTTTGAAATAGTAGAGCTATCTTCTTCAAGTGAAGAAGACCAAATTAGACCTGGTCCATCAAGTCTAGTTCAAGTGCCATCATTCAACAAGTATGGATTGATGTACATCTACCATCCAGAATTGGAAGCAAAACCAAATGATGATGAAGAATAAGAAAATTCATTTGCTAAAGAAGATTAGAGAATGCTAGAACAAGTTGAAGTTGGATACATGAATGTTTATGATGAGTATTTAGTGGTAGTATCTGATGAAGGTATAGAAGCTAGACATCAAGCTAAGGAAGACAAGAGGTTTCATCATCAATTTCTTAGGATTTTGATGTATGAAAATCAATATGTGGATTTTGGATAGGTCCCTAATCCAAATCAACCACCCACTAACAGAGACCGAGCAGATCAACCACCAAACAATGGAGCTCCAGGAAATCTACAACATCATGCATTCATGATGCAATCAAGCAATTTGAATGTAAAGGATAAAGAGTTGATTGAAGGAGGAGAAATATCAAAAGATCATAAGGTAATTCTTCCATTCCAAAAGCTTTAATGAGTAAGAAATCATTTGTTTCTAGTGGTAGTAAAATAGATTTTTCTAGCAATTCCAAAGAATACAATTTATAATTTTGCCAATACCTTTTCTACTCAAATGTCTACATCCATTAAACAATAAGAGGCTTTGCTATATATCAAGGGTCATGGTATTAGGCCTATTTTCTTACTTTTTTTCACTGAAGATGAAGTTTCTAAATGGAAGTCTGAAGGTTACAATTATGTACATGTTGGCGATCGTTTGGGACGCGACCGCCAACAAGTGTCCTCGAATAGGATTTAGGTGCCTACTGGTCTCTGGCAACACCAAGGCCCAGATGCCTCCAAATAAATTCAGTAGTTAATGTGATTATGTGTGTGTGCTGTTGCAGCGTGCGATTGTGAGAAATGTAATGATTGCGTTGTGTGTAAACTACAAATGACTTACTTTAAAGAGATTCAACCAAGTTTGCCAAGTACTGTGAGTTGTTGAAAATTTCCTATTTTGTTCAACT
>MNCI01021976.1:333864-353349 GCA_015680685.1 Gnetum montanum
TCATTAATGGTTATTATATCTATATATATGTATATATGTAGATTAATTTGTTAGATGTTTTAATCACCTGATGCTTTTGTAAAGTCATATACGAGTGGTAGTAATGAAATAATTTTACATATATTTTGGTGAAAGTGGCAGAGTTAATGAATGGGTTAAAATAATTCTTCTTTGTCTTCCTTGGTCAATCGCATGGATAATCGGCAACAGTTCCAAAACAGCAGACGTAATCGGCTGGTTTGTTTTCTCCTTTCTCTGCACAAAACCTATAAGAACCAACACATGTTCTACCCAAGATCCAAAGTGCTGTATCAACCAAAACCGTATGTTTGAACTGCCACCGCACAATAAGGCCCAGCAAAATCGTAACCAATTGCCACCGTGGGAGAAGGTTCTGCAACTGGCTCTGTTGTCACGTGGTGTGATGTTCAATTACTAGAGGAGAAGGGTTTTTCTTGAAGAATGATATGCTGAACATACTATTTTAAATAGAGGGTTTTGGTTGCCAGAGATTTTGTTTTGCCCCCAAATTGGCTTAGGGCTTCCTGCGTTTGTTAAATTTTTTCTGAATCGTCATCGCCATTGTCATTGATTGTAGGACCAGGGGCTAATGTATTGTGGATCTACGTCCAGTGAAACTGCAGGAACCTTCTAAGCCATTGCAGCCTACACAATAGAAACTGCTATAGCCTGCAAAACTTAACATCAAAATTGGGGTTTCAACAAGGTGTGACTCCTTTCTCCATGTATTTCGTAGACGAGGGTTTTGAATTTTTTTTCACAAATAATATCCCTACGTTTATGGCAAAGATGTCTGTCTACGCTAGGATGAATGTTGTGTGGCAATTTTTTCACAGCAAGATCACAGCAAATTTTTTCAGCTACGACCTTGCGGTGGTCGTGTATTTTCCAGGAACACCGCGGTCTTCCTTTCCCTTCACTGATATTATTTCATAATCTTTCAAAACAACCAAGGCGTTGCTGATTTTTGTTTAATTTCTAATTTGCAAGAAGTTTCAAATGTTATCTTAAGGATACGACCAAGTTTAACAACTGGGATCTGCAACTTAGTGCCTTCCACGTAAATAACATACTTCCTTCCTTGCCATAGTACTATCCTCTGATCTTTAATAAAGGAATAATCTAGCACTTTCTTCTTGTACCCAAAAGGCTTCAACATCAAATTCTTTACCAGTGAATCAATCTTCTAAAAACACCCATCAACCCTCAACACTAAAGCTGTAATTTACTTGTAAATTTACAACCATAGATTCCTCCAATTTTGAATAAAATATTTCAATGTTCCATGGAATGGCCAAATGTGCCAATAGTACATCTAGGTCAAATTGATATCATGGTTAGTCCAAAGTTTAACTATGATATAGGTGTAGAGTATATGGTCACTTTATTAGATAGTTGTGTACTTGGGGCTAGTTTAGACTCCGATCATACTGAAGCTTGGGAAACAACCAAGATTTGTCAATTTCATGGAACCTTAACTTCTGATGCTCTTTACATAGTACAACCAAACTTTAAATTACCCTTATAAGATGATTTTATTACCTTTTCATTGTTAATTTTCATTGAAATTCATGTAGTTCAAATTAAGTTTGAAATAGTGGAGCTATCATATCCAAGTGAAGAAGACCAAATTAGACCTAGTCCATGAAGTCCAGTTTGAGTGTCATCATTCAACAAGTATGGATCAATGTACATCTACCCTATAGAATTGGAAGCAAAACCAAATGATGAGGGAGAAGAAGAAAATATATTTGCTAAAGAAGATCATAGAATGCTAGAATAAGCTTAAGCTAGATACATGAATGTCTATGATGAGTATTTACTAGTAGTATCTGATGAAGGTACATAAGCTAGACTTCAAGTTGAGGAAGAAAAGAGGTTTCATCATCAATTTCTTAGGCTTTTGATGTATGAAAATCAAGATGTGGATTTGGTGCAAGTCCCTGATCCAAATCAACCACCCAATGATGGAGACTAAGCAAATCAACCATCCAACAATGGAGCCTAAGGAAATCTACGACATAGTGCATTCATGATGCAATCAAGTAGTTTGAATGTGAAGGATAAAGAGCTGATTGAAGGTGGACAACTTTCAAAATATTAGAAGGAAATTCTTCCATTCCATGAAGCTTTAATGAGTAAGAAGTCATTTTTTTACAATGGTAGTAAAATAGATTTTCTAGAAATTCCAAAGGATGCAATTTATAATTTCACAAATACCTTTTCTACTTGAATTTCTACATCCATTAAATAGTAAGATGCTTTGCTAAATATTAAGGGTCATGGTATTATGCCTATTTTCTTACCTTTCTTCACTAAAGATTAAGTTTCTAAATAGAAATCTAAAGGTTATAATTATGTACATCTAGGTCAACTTGATATCATAGTTTGTCCAAAGTTTAGCTATGATATAGGTGCAGAGTATATGGTCACTTTGTTAGATAGTCATGTAATTGGTGCCAGTTTAGACTCCAATCCTACTGAAGCTTGGGAAATAGCCAAAATCTATCAATTTCATGGAACCTTAACTTTTGATGCTCTTTTCACAGTTCAAAAAAACTTTCAATTAGCCTTAGAAGATGATTTTATTACCTCTGCATTGTTAATTCTCATTGAAATTCATGGAGTTCAACTTTTACTAGGATTGGTCTATGTTGCAATCAGTGCTCGAGGAACATTCTAGTTGTCTAACACAATTCTAATGAACGATAAGCTGATGTAGAGAGTTCAGTTCCCACAAGCAAGTAAGCACTTGCATGCTTGTGGAAAAATCATTTCAGTTCCTGGTTATGTGCAAGGATTCCCACAAATCCAACCATTACTCAAAGATCAAGAATTCATGATATACAAGAAGCCAAAGGAAAAATGGAGTCAATATCCAGTTCAGTAATTTGGAAGGTCAACAACCATCACCATGGAAACCATACCACCAACATTGCTTCTTGCCAAATTCCAAGCTGGTGAAGCATCAACATCTTACCAAAAGTCAGAATCTTCAAATTATGACACCAGAGGAACATTGTTCATGTTGCAGCCTCATCACAAAATGGTGGTCAAAAGATGATTAATCTTTGCTGGAAAATGGCCTGCAAAGGCATCATACCACACAACTGCTTCAAAAGACGATTCCCCAATGACAAGAGCTAATTATATTTTCTTGTTCAAACATTCTATTGACTCATAGCCCAACAAAAAGATGAAGTTAAAAAACTAAATTATTTAGTCATTTGGATGACTTATGCTCAGAGAAATTAGAATCTTTTAGAAGGAAATAGTGTTAATATTGAAGGAGTTCTTGGCAATGTTCAAGCTTGGGTATAAGAAATCAAAGATCATTTGAAACCTTTTATTCTCAAAATAGATTCAGCAAATTTGACCACATTACTCAAAAGAAAGATTAATTCCTCTCCAAAACTTCAAAGGTTTGCATGGTGGAAATTCTTATTGGCACAATATCAGTTCTCCATCGAACGAATTCTAGGTACTATCAATCACCTTCCAAATGCCCTAACAAGAGAACTCAAGATACTAAAAATAAAGGTGCTATAGCCAAAGTAGTCAAAAGGAAGTTCACCAGGATGTTCCCAGAATCCTAACTAGGATCAAGAGGAATGGAGAGCATGGTTAGTTCAAACATTAGAAGATCATGTCAAGTGGTGCAGAAAAATTAATCAACTTTTTCCGTAGGATTCGACAATGAGCGTATCCAAGTAGTATGTCACATTGGATTTCTTTATCAACATGGTAGGCCAAATAGATTATGTAGTCAACAATATTCATTGGAGTAGATTGGAGCCATGAATCTTACAATATCTTTTGCTAATGAAAGTGTTGAATAACATCATGCTAATTAGATGGCCTTTGTTTACTAATTAATCGACATGTAACTTTTTCCAAGAATTATTGTAAAGCAAGGAATGGGAGAACAAACTGTGCACATCATAACAACATATCAATCTCTATCAAGAACTGACATGGTACAAAAATGAATGTGTTATGCCAAAGAAAGCTCCTCTAGATGAAGCCACAGCATTAGCATCTCCATCAACCTTTCCTAAAGAATTGTCCAATCTTATCAAGAATTTCACTAATTTCTCCAAAGCACATGGAAAGATTTGTGCAGTCCACAAGGTAATTCTTAAGGTGTTTGGATAAGACTATGCATGTCAGAAGGATAAGGATCAGCTACAACTAGTCTAGTTGTTCTCTAGTTGTCATGTTTCTTGGCTTACATGCCAAGAAGTCCCTAGTCCAGAGTCCTATAAATACCCTTGTAACCTCCTTACTGAGAGTAAGAGAGAGGCAATAAATGAGTATGTGGGCAAGAGTAGCAGTCTAAGAGTCTGTAATGTGTTGGTTTGTCCTAGTAATTAATTAGCTCATTGTAGTAGTGTTTGAGTTGCTTCATTAGTTAGACTCTGATTCTGATGATGAGTAACCATTGTTGGCTAGTCGCTGGCATAATTAGTATCATCCTTGTGTTTGTTGTTTTATTTTGGATGTTGATTGATGCTATTGGGAGTCAGTGAAGTGTCTTACAAATTTGCTTAGTGTTGGAGAAATTTGCTGAACAAGTCCTATTATTTTCTTGATGTGCTAAAGTCTATGATGTACCAACTTGAAGCTGTGTTTCTATACAAGCTAATGCAATAAAGGATTGATTGAAATGATTTCCCTTTACTTTTGTTTACTCCTCTGTGATAACGCACCATGAGAGACGAGTGTGCAAAGTAAGTTGAGTAACGAGTGCTATGTGAGGCAACTTTCCAAGCTTCTATAGTGTTGATTTTACATATTCATTGTCTTTGTCATCTACATGCACCATGGGGTTTAAGATGCCTAGAGAATTTCATGAAGAGTTGAGCAAAGCACTAAAGATTTTGGAGGTTCACAAGGAGCCTCACCCCCAAATTAGCACAATAGCTTCTTCTTAGCTTACATTCCGTTATCTAGAAGCTAAGTGCTTCTTATTTTATACTCTCCAAATTTATCCCTACTACATATATTTAATGATCCTTTGAGTTTCAAATATTTCATTATCTAGTTTAACACATCCACACATGACAAAGTGTCATAGTGAATGGAGTGTGATTTAGCTAACTCCTTCTCTACCTTGAATAAGTTATAGCATAATGATATGACACATCCTCATTTGAGTTAGCTATAATGGTTATAATGAGAAGTACCTTATTATTTAATAGGTGTTGGTTGACTATTTTTCAAGCCATTGTAAATCCATCATCACCTTCTCTGTGACCTTGAACTCTAGTTGCTCTTTACTACACTCAATTAGGCTCTTCCTAGCAAATAACTTATAGATACATTTTTCTAAAATATTTGTCTTAATGGTTGAGTTAGAGAACTTAACCATAAATTCATATTCTAAGAATTATTCTTCAAGATACAATGATGTATGATTAGATCTATAGTACTTCTCTTCAATGATACATCTTCAAGATATCACCACATCATCTCAAGAAGTATCATAGTTTTCTTCACCTAATGTTCTTCTTCTCCACTCATACCCTAGTTGCCCATGATAACAATCATGATAGTCTATAAATTATGAATGACTTGAGTATCCCTTATCCTTACAAGGATCATAGCCACCACAAACTCCACATGAAATAATAAATATATACAAGAAAAGAACAAAAGAATAAGATTAATGTTGTCTATTAGAAAAGTAAAAAACCTTATCTACTACTTTATTTCATTCTTTAGAACTTTGAACAATTTATTTCTATGCCCAATTTCACTTTTATATGTAAAAGACTATGTGTCATCTAAGTGATATTGATGTTTCTATCTCATACAATGTTATGGCTAGAAATAATTAATGCCATACTACTCCATAATTCTTGTAAATAACACTAAGAAAACCACAAATTTACCAACTTATCAACTTTATTGAACCCAATGATGTCTTTAAAAAAATAAATAAAACTAGTATGACTAACACTAATTGCATCCATCTTAGTATTAGTTGCCATGGTTTTAAGGCAAAATCTCAAAAAAAATATAAGATAGCTTCAAAAACCCAAAGCTAGTATTATGACTATAAAAAAACCAATCTTCATGGTAGGTTTTGAGAATGAAGATCATAACCATATAATTAATCACTCTTTGATAGTTTAAAAGTAGGAAAAAACAACAATTCATACATAACAAAACTTCTTGAAAAGCTTCTATGCATCAAAATCTTGAATTATGACATGATATACAACTTATTTCCTTTTTTCATCAACTCCATATTCAAGGACAATATAAGCTTCATAACTATGGTGTAGTGTGTGATTAATTAATTATACATACAACTCATCCCTAAGTTTAAGCCCTTACTATGATGTTACTTTGAAAAAAAATCCTCACTACTTAGAAAAATGCCCTTGCAATTAGGCATCACTTAACTAAATTAAATCATATAATTATGTAAATAATGACATGATACATTACTAATAAAGGATAAATAAGAAAGAGATAACATGTAACTATAAATTCACAAAATATCACCTATTTCCATGCTAAAGAATGAAATTTGCAACTAGAAGTTAAAAGATATTAGCAATGATAGAAAAACTTGCATAATTGAATCATTTCAACTTTTCTAAAAATGTAAAAAATATCAATTACTTGAACTCAAAAAATGTGCAAAAATATGCCCTAGGATAGAAAGCATAACATACTGTAAATAAAATTTTAAATCACATGATTCAATAAATGCTATCACCAATAAACAATTTTTTGTATTTTAATTTCATTATTACAATTCTTAATAGCATAGATAGACCAACTAACCTAGCTCTGATACCATGTTAAAAATTAAGGGCCTCAAGATGAGAGTAAATGAGTTCAACTAATAGAATGTAAATATATTGGATGATTGAATAAACCATGAAGATAAAGTACCTATATAACCCATGGTTATTACATACAAAGGAATAGTGGTATATATAATAATCCATAAACCATTATATAGATACAAAGTATAATGGTGAACATAGTAATAAAGATATAAACATAGGTACATCATGAAAACATCAAATCATGCACTTAAACATTGGTAGTTATAGAGCCAGATTATTATTAGGGGGGTATGTTGAGCCCCAAAAAATTAATAATAATATTTAAAAAATTCATAGTACATCAAATCATAGAAAAGAAAGTCTAAAAAAATTCCCAATGATTTTGGTAACCTCTTTTCAAGTTTTCATCTTTATAACTAATTTTGAAAATTCTCCCCTTCAAATTAGGAAAGGAATTAGATCTTATTCTTATTCAAAAGCACCCTCATGGGTTTTCATTTCTTATTAAGGGTTTCTTTTGTGAAGAGAAAGAGAAAAATCTTTCTAAAGATAAAAGAATACATCAATCAAAAATAAATAACAAATAGTAACAAAAGCTAAAATATTTTCATCATTGAGCTTCCAAAATAAAAAATAAATTAATACTATAAAAAATTCATTATTTAGCATTCATTAGAACTTTTTTTGTTTAAAATTGTAGCTAAAAAGAAACTTTTTTGAGAATCTAGTATTTGACTCCTAAAGATAGATCATTTTTGAGAATTTGGTATTTGACTCCTAAAGATAGATCATAGTTATGCTCTTATTGCTAGAAAATAACTGCATACTTTAGCTTGGAAATAGAGTAGAGAATAAGGAATTGAAGACATTTTCAAATGCAAAGAAATTAAGTAGATAAAATAGGTTGATCACCAAGAATAACTTCATTGATGCTTAGCTGAAAGTTATTAAAAATTATGGATGTCAAGTTCCAAGCATGTTGACCAACAAGATACTCAAAGAAGATATGAGAAAATGAGTCTTCACTTCTACAAAGATGATACCCGAGGAGAAATATTTCTCATATGTTTAAGACAATTGCTAATATAAAGACCTTGATGAATAAGACACAATAAAAAAACACAAATTTTAGGAAATTTATAAGGTCTTTAAATATTTTTCATTTTTCTTATTCAATAGTGCAATGATAATCGTAAGTTCCATCCCTTATTTATTTTGTTATGAATACAATCATTCTTTGTAATAATCTCTTAAGAAACTTTCAAATTAAAAGGAACAAAACATCTACCATCCTTCCAAAAAATATCTAGAAAAGTCTGATGCAAACTATTATCAACTTTAAATAAATTATTAAGATTAGAAATTAATTTTTTCAATTTATTTCTTCCCATTCTATTCAAACCCTATAAACTAGAAGCTTTATTCCAAGTAATCCATCCATCATAATTACAGTGATACCAAATTTGCTCCAAGTGGTACACAATCTAGATGCATTAGTAGCCCAAGCTCCTTCATTAAAAGGAGGCCATCATGGGCTAATTTTCTTAATCATATCTTTTAAAACTCTAATATGATTATGATAATCTTATGCCATGTCTTCAAAATTTGTTTAAGAATTAGAGAACCAAAATTAAAAATGGCCTAAGGAAAAAAAGATAGTGAAGAAAGTTATTAGAAGACCAATGGCTTTCATTCTTATAATTTCCTTACATGAGGTTATTTCTTAAAAGGATCATCTAAACATCATCTCTATTAATGCACTTTGTAATCCATCTTGTAGTAAGAGAAAACTCTAGTTTAACAATTAATAAGGTTTGGTCCTCCATCTTTCTTGTTACTAATGCAAATATTCCAAGCAACTCTAGAAAAACCTTTTCTATGTTGCTTAGTAGACTAAAGAAACCAATCAAAGATATAATTATTTCTATCTTAAGAAGTTTTAGAAGGAATGCAACAATTGGAGTAATAAACATGAGTTAATTAAAGCATTTTCTTAATAACTAAAACTTTGGTATCAAGGGTGAGTTTTTTTTTCTTTCCATTTATCAAGTTTATTTTCTATTTTATCAACCACATAATTCCCCAAAATAGTAAGATGAGGCTTAAAAGAAACGAATATTCCTAAAATTTTGAAAACAAAATATTTTTTAAAGATTTTCCAAGGCTTAAGTAACCCACATATCAATATTTTCATTATAATAAACATCATATTTTTGCAAATTTATCAAAGAGCTAGATAATATGCAATAATCCTTCACTCTAGCTAAAATTGTATTGATATGTTGTAGATAATTATTGATCATAAAAAATAATCATTTGAAAAGTACATTTTAATCAATTACATACCTTGATCATCAATTAAAATTACTTTAATTATATTCCTTTAAAGATCACAATGTAGATTATGTGAAAGAAAGTATACATCAATAATAAAAAGATAGGAAGTTATAGGAAAATCTTGATGAATTGACCATTGAAGAAAAAAGGAGAAATTTAATCCAAAATTAGCAACAACTTGAGCATTAGCATTAGTGAGTAGAGTATGGATAAGATAAATAAAATAATTACCAAACCCAATTTATAGAGACAATAAATTATGAAATTCCATTCAATCTTGTCATAATGTTTGGCATAATCTAACTTAATAAAAGAAATATCTCAATTATTATTAGAAGCCCACTGCATTCTCTCCCAAGTTGCAATAACATTATTTAAGATATGTCTATCTTTAACAAAACTGATCTGCTCAGGTCTGATGATATCTACAATAATCTTCTAAATTCAATAAGTTGTGCATTTAGCTAAAATTTATAAGTATTTTTAAGAAGAGTAATATGCCACCAATTACCAATATTTTTAAGATCTCCACTGTTAAGAAGAAGATAAATCATAAATTTATTAATATTTTTATCAAGAGAAACTTTTTAATGACTTCTTGTAAAACATAAAAGAAATATCCATCAATCTCCTAATGCTTCTTAAAAAATACAATTTGAAAATCATTAGAACTTCGAGCTTTATCATTTGTTAAACTAAAGGCTACAACTTTGATTTTTTTCATTGTAACTTTAGCTTTAAGTATACATTGATGCACTTTTGTTATAAGATGAGGAATATGCTATTAGAGGCCTAGAAGGATTACTTGTTAAAATATTTAGAAGTAAAAATAGAAAAAAATGATTTGCTAAAAAACTATTAATAGTCTTAGGATCTTTTATAATGGAATTATTTATATAAAGTGAACCTAGTTTAGGTACTTGACCTTTATCTTTTAGAAATTTTAATATTTTCTTGTAAAATCATCCTTGATTTTTAGCCAACCCATATAACTTTTAGTGAGAGTACTTCTAGCTTCAAAATCATCCTAATATCATTTAGCATAGTTAGTTTTAGCTCAAGCTTTTTGAGTTTTAAAATCAAAAAGATTATAGCCTCCAAGAATTTGTATTTCCTTAACAAATTTTACAAGATCTTCTTCAACTTTATTCTTATGTTTTACAAATTTCCTTTTGAATCATCTAGCATAATTTTAACTCTAAGTAGTTCATTGCCACTAGTCAACTTAACCAATATCACTAGTAGGCTTTTCTCTGCATTCCATAAGACTTCAAAATATTTTTTCCACTAAGTCCTATGAACATATTAGCATTCATATGAAAAAGTTTCTACTTTCTAAAGGAAGAGTTAATTCCAAAAAAAAAACTTATAATAGAAAAATGGTCTAATAACATAGCATCTATAAATACTTCTACCTTCCTTATAGGCTTCTAAAAGAAAACATTAAATATGTAAAATCTATTAGGTCTACAATAACTTCTATCATCTCCCTATAGATAATTATGCTAAGTATAATGCTTTTCATTTGAATGATGTGAGAATAAAGAGCTAACATCACAAAGAATTTATTTTTATTTAAAATTACATTAATCTTCTTTTTCTTACAAATACATATTAGGAGGAACACCACTAAGTTTATATAAATGACTTTCAGCCATATTGAGATCACCTTCAATAATCAAAGGAACTTTAGGTAGACATAGAAGATATTTTTAAACATTTGATTGATCTTTTGAATTATTAGGAGCATAAATATTAGTCCAAAGTCTTCTCTTTCACTATAATAAGCAACTAAAATAATTTTTCCAAGATTATCAAAATCAAAATTTAAAACGTTTTTAGTTTAAATTTTAATGATGAGAATAGCAACACCTCCTTTATTAACTTCATGAGTAGCACTAAAACCAATGTAATTTTTTAAAATGCATTTGCTAAAAAAAAAACTAATATCATGTACTTAAATCTTAATTTCTTGTAGGAAAGAGAATTTGGAGATAAATGTTGGTTTGGAAGATGCTCCTTGGTAATCTTTTGTCAATATCTATCAAAAAAGGCCTCAAACATTTTATGGTAAAACTAACACTGAGATGTAGGAGAGGCAGTCCCTGTCTTTAATTTTTCAAGCTCAACATTTGTCTCACAACCCATGTTCCTAATAAGTGAGAAAGCATTATTTGATAAAAAAAATAGTTGGAATAATAGTACAAGTAGAGAGAGAAGGAGATACGTTTGGAATTTTTAAATTAGAATTAACATTTGTAGACCTCTTCTTTTTGTGTTGCACTAAGTGAAATCCATCTACATTAGTATTTTCATTGTTGGTTCTTAATGAAAATTTCTTTTAAAAAAAAGAATTATTTTTAAATATCAATTATTTACTATTATCTTTAGAATTAAAAGGATTAATAAAAGGTTGAGAACTTGTTGAAGAAGATTTCATATGTACCTACTGAAAACTATCATTATTTTCTTTTTCTAATATTATTATTTCTTTTTCTCATTAATAATGTTTTTATTGAGAATAGAATAGATTTCAATAACATGACATTTATGATGATAATCACTGCAACACCCTCAGAAATTATAGTATATAATTTTCTAGGAAAAATAGTGATTACCAACCTTGAGTTTTAATTTTGTCTTCCTTTATCATAAATCAATTCCTACAAAATAGCATGTATCTTACACATCATCTAGTAATGTTTTTACTATATCTTTTAAATTGTACTAATGTTTCCCCCAATTTCACTTGAAACACTTTGAAAAATAAGAGAAAGATTTTATAATTTAATTTAGTAAGGAATTTTAGAGCGATCAGAAGAATAGGGATTAAAATCCACTTTCCATTCTTAAGTAATAAAATTATTACATTGATCCATAGAAAGTTTAAGAATTAATAATTTATCAACCATTTCATAATTGGTCAATTCAACAAGTAAAAATGATTCAGAAAAATTGCAAGCCTACAAAACAGTAATTCCATAGTATTCAAGGATAGCCTAAATCACTAGTGTAAAATTCTTATTTAGGTGAAAAAATTCAATAATATGCAAAAATATATATCATGAAGTGATATCCTTTAATAGTGATCCATATAAATCATCAAGTAAAACAAAATCAAAAGCTTTATAATTCTTCATAGTTGATGAGTGGCGAGGTACCCCTACACTCAACCATACGACTAAGAGCATCTCATGCGTGATCTAGTCAAACTCCAAGGACTAAGTGCTTACGTGCCCTAATGGAACACTTAAGGTTAATTAATCGCTATCTTTCCAAACTTACTTGTATTGTCACGGTTGTATGGTTAAGTAAGTTTGAGGTATATAATTCTTATATCTTTATTTTTTTAACTCCTTATGCTAATAGGGAAAGGTGAAGAGAACTAAGTAACTAACTTTCATTAACTATTCACTAACTAAGTTCTAAGTGTCCTAACACCAGTATCCATTCCCACTTGCCGCACACACCCTGAACTAGTGCAACGCTACTGGGATTACCAAACGCTACTCGTTACTGGGTTACCAAGCATTACACACGTGCTCAAAGAGGTCGTACTAAGTGCACTTAACTAGGAGAGTCAAGGGTTGAGAGAGATTAATTATCTAGGAAAGCGTTTCAGCATTTAACAATAATTAATTCCTATTTAGCTTAGTCCACATGCTGCAAGGTTTATCAAAAAGTTTGTCTTTATTGCCATACACAAATGTGTGCTCAGGTACAATTTTCTTGAATAAAGATCCGTTCACTTTAAGACTCCTATTGCGGGCACATGGAAATTATTCTAACTCTAAAATGGTAAAACTACAAGAGTTTGGCTAAGGGTCTAGATCTAGATGCCTAAAACAGGGAAAGCTACCTCTTATTTATAGACATTATGGTGGGCTACGATATCACATACGAAATATTGCAGCCCATCATACCCCCATGACTGAATGAAAAATCATCCTTGAGTTCCTTACAAAATATTAGGAAGGTATGGGATTATTGACTTGAATGACACTAATGGTGAATGGAGTGACATGTGAACGGATCATCATTACAATACATGAAAAAATTAGTGTTCATAACAACAGGAGTGAACACTATATACATTTGACATCTAGCCTTATTTGGCAGCTGGGAGAAAAGAAAGAAGAGAGAGAGAAAAGAAGAAGTTCGCTGCTGCCAACACCAAGATTGTTCTTTCATTGTCTATCCATAAGCGCACCATCAATATTTTTCCTTGCATAACTACTTCAGCACTAGTCCATGCCAAGTATTCCCTCCAGATCCAATTCGTTGTTGTATGATTTCCATTTGCACACACAACACAGTCTTATATTAGCAAAGATAATGAATAACAATGTAGTTGATATCTTGCTTCGGTGTAAGGTTCATTGGTTGATTTGTGATATGGCTTATGTGCATTTTGGAGATATAACACTATTGACTACCCAAGGTGTAGGGGTTAAGAGATATCAAAAAAATTGGACCAGGACCCCCATGACTAAGAGCAAATCTCCGGTAGCTAGAGAATGGAAAAGGAGAAGGAATAAGAAAGATGGAGAAAAAGAAACAATAGTCATGCCAATAAAATGGATGTTAGGGATGAAAATGAACAAAATAAATGTTGATTATGAAAATGTTTAAGGGAAAGAAATTAACTGATGCACCAAATAGGAATACCAGTGGGTCCTCCCCAAAGCAGGCTCATGCCCTTAATGCCCTAACAATCCCACATTCAAAGAGTTCGTAGGCTCTAGAAATGCCATTTTGTAACAAGAGTTAAAGTCTTAACCACAAGAATTTACCAAAAGGAAAAAAATGCATCAACCAAAATATAGACTATGGATACAACCGGCAATGAGGTGAGGAATGGAGAAAGAAGGATGAAAAGAAGAGAAATGGAATGGAGTCTCAAGAACATGGTGGTGTACAGCCCCTTGTGTATTAATGGTTAATGTGACTTGGTATATTGCATTCCAAATCTAGCCTCAAACAAACCACATCTAATGACTTCGCATTAATACATTCAGCCAATCCATCCTCTTGAAGTAACATGAATGCCTCCATCACAGAGTCACCACCATTCCGATGAAATGAAAAAGGAGAAAGTAGGAAGCGAGAAGGGCCTTAGTTAGAGGGAACATGTTTGTTTAGTTCTATAAATAGTTCTTGTAAAGCAAATGATTATTTCATCTAAGGTATGTGCTTTAAATTATCACTTTTTCTCTCTTCTTCTTCTTTTTTTCTCTCTTTTCTTTTTTCTTTTCTTTTTTTTTCGTGAGAACCACACCATGCAAAGACTTATTATTTTTATTAGCTTAGCTTCCCAATACTAGAGCAATGTCAAAATGTTAAGGAAAACTCAAGAAGAAGAAATTCAAGCACCTAAGAGAATGGCCAGCACAAATGCATCAAATTCCTTTGAAGTCACACCCTTTTCAATCCTTGAATCCTTCCTTAGTTTGAGAACTACCTAGTCAATAAGTCATTAATAGTTCTTGTTATTTAAGGAAAGGGACTATACAGTTCCAAGCCAAGAGAGACCATAGAAATTTATGGATGTATGGATGAAGTGGACTCATTATCTGTTATATCAAAAAGAACCATACCTTAGTATCAACATTATAATGCAAAGGTAAAAACCAAACATCATCAATCAATAGAATACAGTTCATACCATTGTTAGGAGCACTTATTAGGTAACAAACCTTAACAAAATAAATAATCAGACAAATAAATGAAAAAGTATGAATGATGTTGCAAAACAAAAACAAGAAAAGTTAAAGAAATTTGTAAAATAAAAATGTATAAAAAAAACTTAAAAAGGAACTGAGGGCTTTGATTGATCAACATAGGTGGCCATCTCCCCATTGACTGAATTGAAAGGAGGAGAGATCCTAAACAATGAGCAAGGTTGTCCTTTCCCCGATGTGTTATGTGCATTGACCATTCTAGATTCATGGTAAGGTTTAGGCTGTTGCACATTGACTAGTAAATTTTTATTAGAGCATTTGTTCGAAGGTTTTGGAAATTTCCAACTTCCCCCTATTGATTTTTTTAGGTTAAGGGTCGGAAGTTGGTGACACTCTTGCTCTAGTGTATCTATGCTTTCAATGTGGGTGTAAGTTGTTCCCCCAGTTAGTTCCATGCATGTTGGTGAGTTGCTCTCCTGATTAGCTATTGACCACTGGGTGTTTTCTTGTTGTGTGGTTACTACATATAGGCACTTGTGTATGTTAATTTCTTGGGCACACTAATTGCATGCAAGCAATGTTAAACATTCCTGTACGCAATCACACCCTTTATCACTGTATGTGATGCATGGAACTATCTTCTTCTTGATCTTCCTAAAAGTTTTTTCCTTAGATATTTCTAGGGAAAGATTGCGGATTCCTAGGCATGAATTTATGGTACTTAGCCATGCCCTTTCCATTATTATTAGGAAGTCCCCTTTGTCATTATTTACTTGTATCACTAGGAAATCAACTGGGTATGACCATCCACACATAGTGGTAATGATGTCCTCCACCAGTCCCAAGGGAACAATGATGTACTGGTCAGCCAACTCTAAGTGAATATTGCTCTTCTTTAGTGGAGGTAGGTTCCAAGCTTTATACATCTCTTATGATATTAAGTTGACTCTAGAACCTGAGTCCAGAAGAGCTTTACATGGTTCATTCCCAACGACTTGAAGATAGATTAAAGGACTTCCAGGATTAGAGAATTTCTTGGGAAGGTGGCCTTCCTTAATCCAGTTAGTCATGGCATGTGTTAACACAACTATGTGCGTTGAGCTTTGTTTTTGGTTTGAAGGGAGCCTCAAAGCCTCATTTGATGGAGAAGCATTCAGAGGCTTAACCGCTTATGGTTGTGAGAGCTTAGTTGGACTGCTAGTTCTGAATAAAGGTCTTCTTTTTGTACAGTTGTTAGAATCAGTAGTGAGTTGAAGGTTCTCAACTCTCATAGCATTGTGTTTCTACGGTTGAGTGGGGAGTTCCCCTTGTATCACTAGAGTGGATGGTAATGGAGCTATTGGTGTGAGAGTTGTAGATGGATTTGGAGGATGGTATGTTTGTGGTTTGTCTCTCCTAGGAGAAGGAGTCCTATAATACTCCCAAGCTTTATAGTGACATTGTGGTGTCATGTGACCAACAGAGTCATGTGGAGAGATTGTTTGTTACATGTAATAGCCATATGGATCCAGTTGCTGGTAAGGGAATTGTTGCCTTGGCAGTGGCATCCCCCATGACTGCGGGTATTTCCACTGCTGGTGTTGCTCAATAGGTTATGGCGGAGTTCCACTTGGATAATATGTTAAAGGTTAGTGGAACTGCCTTGGGTTACCTTGGGAATAAGGTAATCGTCGGGGTGCCTACTATTTGTTAAGTCATGGGTTAAGTGCATACACCCCAAACTCTTGCAGATGTGAGATTACTGGGCAACATCCCTTAGGATGATCATATTGGCATATCTCACATCCACTGTCATTGTCCATATCAGAATCCACAACCTCTTCGGTGATGGCCATTTTTTCCTTACCTTTATTACGTGCATGGTCCAAATCCCTCTTTTTCTTTTTATCATATTCACTACCTCACTCCTTAGACTCCTCTACGATTTTGAGATATCTAAGGAGTCCCACATCTAGTCTACCTTGGCCAACACTTCTGTTATTAATTTTTGGAATGACAAGGTTTTCCTATTCACCATCTCTTTGAGTGGTGACTCTTCCTCCTCCTCACAAAATCTCACTCCCCTTTTTTGGAGGGAAGGATCATGGTTGTACTCTTCTGCGCTTTCTCTCTTATGTAGCTCCCCTTCTTCCTTGGCTACTTATTCCAACAATCTATGAACCTGATGGGACCTAAGCTCTAATAGTCACCCTTGGGCATACATTCCAAGGGTTCTCCTAGTTTCATGCCTAAGTCCATCTATGAGATGGCGTAGTTGATCCTGCTATGAGTAACTATGGCCCGGGCAATGATGTAGCAGTGCATAATATCATCCCATGGTAGCATCCAAGGGTTCATGACTTCCTTGCTTCCATCCTTGGATTTTCTTTCACAATTTGGACACCTGGGAGTACATTTGATACTTATCATTAAACAGTTCTAGCATCATACTCCACCTTCGAATGGATTCTGGTTCTAAGGACCGGTACCAGCTTTTCGCTTCTTTCATCAATGTCCTTGGGAACAACTTTAATTTTTGCCATTCATTTTCAATGTTCTACAAGGAACATGCATCGTGAAATTCTTGTAAGTGATTCTAAGGATCAGCATTGTATCCCCCCTCAAATTTTGGGATATTATTCATGTCTAACCTCTTAATTCTGCTATCTTTTTGGTGCCTTGTGGGAATTCTTACGACCTCTGTAATGTTTAACATGCTTTGAGTTGCAAGTAGGAGTTCTTCATGGTCATTTCTTTCATAGCATCTGTGATGTCTACGTGGTTCCCTACTCTCCCTTCTTCCATGCCATGATTCTCTAAAGTGCCCTTGTACTCGCTCTCAACTCTCTTGTTGAGGTTTCTCACTCTGTTTACCTTTATCCTCATGGTTAGGTTCCTTATGATTGTGTCCCGATACTAAAGGAGAGGGTGAATGTGATTATGAAGGTGAAGAAGAAGGAGAACCATTGCCATGATGATGTTTCCTACCTTCCCTTCAGTGGTCTCAGCCTTGATCGTGATTATGATTACACTACCTACCCTTATCATGTGTTTGAGTTCCCTCGTTGAACACTTGGTGTTCGTGGGGATTAGAACTAGGGTTGTGAATCATGGAGTGAAGGTTCTTATACATCACCTCCTCACCATTGTTAGGAGGGGAAACATCATTTTGTGAAGAACCTATTGAAATAGGTTCACCACCCTCAATTTTTCTTAATATGGGTGGAGCATTATGGGGTCCTTTTCCCTTCAATGATGTATAGGATCTCTCTTGTCGCAACTCCCTTTGATGTTGCACTTCTGTAGGATGGTAATCCCTTGTGTCATAATCACATGCAACGTATTCTGCGTATAACTGTGACATGCCTATTCGCGCAAGAGCACGAAGAAGCATGTTGGGGACTGCTCAATCTGGAGGCAACACTATGTTACCTTCCAAGTCTCTCCAACATAGTTGTTTATCTTGATGAAGAATAAAGGTAAATTCAATTATATACTCATCATGATGAATATATACCACATAGAATTTTTGAGTAACTGCCAAATTTTGGTTATGTGTGTTGTGTCACTAACTGTCTCTTGTGTTGTTCCTAGGCAATGAAGTGCTTTTGTGCGAAGAAGAATACATTTTTTTCTTGTTTGGTGTGTTGTTTACCATATTTTTTTTTCTTTTGATCAATCCTAAGGGTTCATTCTAGCTCCCAATGATGTGAATGATTTCCTATGTTCTACGTAGCGCACAAACAACTAAGTCCCTAGCAATGGCACCAATGATGAGTGGCGAGGTACCCCTACACTCAACCATACGAATATGAGCATCTCACACGTGATTTGGTCAAACTCCAAGGACTAAGTGCTTATGCACTCATGCCGCATCACTAGAAAAGCAGTAAATAACATTAATTAAACATATCCATGCGCTGCAAGGTTTATCCGCAAAGCTCATCTTTATTTCCGTACACAACTTGCGTTCAGGTACAAAGCTGCTCGAATAAAGAACCGTTCACTTGGGGGACTCCTACTGCAGGCACATGGAAAATATTCTATCTCTGGGGTGATCAATCCACCAGAGCTTTGCTACTTTATGCCTAGGATTAGAAATGAGGGGAGTGTTGCCTCTTATTTATAGATATGGCGGCAGACCGCGACATCGCGTACGTGATATCGCAGCTTGTGCAATTTGTGTCTCATCATACCCCCATGACTGAATGAAAACTCATCCTCGAGTTCCTTACAATGATATCAGGTAGGTATGGGATTATTGAGGGGAATGAAACTAATGGAATGACATGTAAACGGTTCATTATTACAAGACTTAACAAATTGGTGTTCATGACAACAAGGGTGAACACCTTATTACAATGACATCAGGCCACATTTGGCAGCTGAGAGAATAGAAGAGAAGAAGAGAGAAGAGTCTTGTTGCTGCCAATGCCTAGATTGCACCTTCCGTTGTCCATCCGTAAGCTCATTATCCATTCTACTCCTTGCATAGCTTCTTTAGCGTGGCTCCATTCCAAGTGGTTGCTCCAGATCCATTCTGTTGTTGTATGATTGTCATCTGCACACACAACACAATCATATATTAGCAAGGGTAATTAAATCATTAAGTAAATAATACCTTGCTTCGGTGTAAGTCCATTGGCTAGGTTGTGGTATGG
>MNCI01021976.1:357091-370333 GCA_015680685.1 Gnetum montanum
AATGTTACCTTGCAAATCTCTGCATCGCAATTGCTCATCTTGATGGAGAATAAAAGTAAAGTTAGGAACATACTCATCAGGATGAGTATATGTGACCTTAGATTGTTTAGGACATGGCTGGTCTCGGTTATGCGTGTGATGCTGACTGTCTCCTGTGTTGTCCTTAGGTAAGTTGATTTCATGAGAAGAAGCCATCCTAATGGTGTGTTGTTTAATGTTATTTATGTTCTTAATTAACTGATTAACCTGAAGGTTCGTTAGAGCTCACAACGATATGAGTGATATCCCTTATGTTCAATTGGCATAAAAACACTTAGTCCCTAAAACACCATAAAAAATTGCGAGCCGGCCTCAGGCAAAGATTCGTAATTCAGGCAAGGGTGCATGTCAGAATTCCATAAGGGAGACTAAGACAGAGCAACACCAAGAGGCGCGTAACATCGAGTCCTTAACTTCTTGTGCAAATTCCTAATCCTTCTATGCTTTTTCTATTTACGCTATGTCACGCAACGTAGCATAATGGCGCTTGGCGTGATTTTTCTTAAACGTAGTCCAGCATCAGAAGGATAGTTGCTTCGACATAGGGAGAAGCTTAAGCAGCGTGATATGCGACTTCTTGTGTATTTTGCTAAGTCTTTTGTTCAAGGCCAGATTTACACTCTGTTATGCACGGCAGCGTAATAAGCTCCAGAACAGTCAAAGGCAAAGTCTAAGAAAACGCGACTGCTCATCATACGCTCATAACGCAACGCAGCGTGTCACAGCGTATTGCGTCGCCAAGCTAAACATTGTTTACGTTTCACTACGCGCAGCTGCGTAAGAGAGCATAAAAAAGCTTGAATCCATTGTTTACATGTTACGTTACGCTCATACACGCAACACAGCGTGAATGAGCGTAATATAACCCAAAGACAGTTGAGACATGCCCGACGTGCACCTCTTCTTCACACGCACAATACGCGAACGAGCGTATTGTGCGTAGTCATGAGGTTTGACGCAAAAATGGTCAAACCAACAGTGCCCGAAACACTCAGACACACATCATCAGGGTTGCGCCTTTTCCACAGGGCGTCGCAGCCTATAAATACCCCAGTTGACAAAGATACAGGGGTTGGCAAATCAGAGAAGCAAAGGCATTTTTCTGAGCACCAGAGCACTTATCACTTTTGAGCAGAGATACAGAGAGCAGCGCTTTGGCAATTGTTGACAGCATTACCTTACGGCAGAAATAGAGCAGAGTTCGCTTGGAGCACCGGTGACAGGAGTAAGCGTTCTGCTGGGAAGACTCTATTGGTCAGAAACAGTTGATTGGTAGACGTCAAAGCTTGGCCTTCCTTGCATCCCGGTTTTAGCCCACGAGGTAGATCGGACTTCTATTTGGACCGTTTTGCTTGTTGTTTTGTGCTTGCTTTACATCCAGTAATCGGGGATTCCCCAGTGTAACGAAATATACAAAATATACATTTTTCAAGTCAAAGCGCAGATCTTGAAACTACGTGCTCCTCTTATGTCAGCTTCCTATTATCGTGTTTAGCGTTATCATCATTGCAATTCATCTACATGGTTTTCCCCTCGATTTACGATTCCTCGAATCAGATCATTTTCACGACATATTCATCAGTTTACTGATTAGTAAGTCCCTGTCTGATCGACAAGACCGTTCAGGGCGCTGCGGATTCGTTTTTCCAGCATAGCCCTCGCACGGATTCGTGGTTAGAATTGTGTACACGGTATTTGTTTGGTATTTTTCCAGCTACCGACATTTTCCATCGTTACAGTTTTCTAGTGCTAGAAGGAGGGCCTTCAGGCTCCGATCCGAATATTTCGGGTAGCCCTGGTAGCGATCCATACCCTAAACCGTAGACGTAATACCTCTAGGGAAGTCTACGGCCAATCGCGTGGTATAGATCGGTCACAAGGACGATTTCTTTGAAATCCTACAAGGTAGAAAGCCTATTTGTGCTTTTGTTGCCAGCCATGTCTTAGATCCGATTACCAGTTACTGTTAACTTCATTGATCAATGGATTCCTTGTACACAACCACAACTGCCATGGTCCCTGCTGATTTGGGTGCCGCACCTATGAACCCTATTGCGGTCACAAGACCAACTCCTGGCGCAACAGGATCTCAGGGGCCATTGCGCCGCTCATTGCGACTTCAGGGAAAAGAGCCCATCTTCACAGTCATAACCCCTGAAGAATACAACTTTATATGCATTAAGATCCAGGCGAAGCTGGCCCTTAGCCGAGCCGAACTCGAAGCGAAACGAAACTTTGAGGTGGTCCACCGAGGGGGGCATGATTTCAGGCCAACAGCTTACGACATCATTCCCTTGACCGAACACCAACATGAGCTCATCACACAGTTGGTCATGCCCAAAGGCCAGGCTTCACAAGCTATGGTGGAGCCCTAGCATGGGGAGGAGGAAGAGGATGAATTGGCAGCCCAGTCGGAACATTCGTTCCATACTCTGAGCCCCCAAACGTATATAAATCCCTTGTTTCCTTTCAATGCAGAAGACACACCTCTTGACCCAGCCATGACCGCGCAGATGCATTTCCCTGCCATGCCGCAGGCCACCGTGCAGCCGTCTGGGCCGCAAGCACAAATACCGCAGAATAACACGGGGGCGGCTTCGTCACCGCGGGTTCTCCGCATTCCGGCGGTGGTCCCCGCGACCACCGCGCCCCATTTCATCCCACATATTTTACCACCTCCACCCCCTCTAACTCAACAGATCACCGCAGCCGCTCAGCCACAAATATACATCCAACAGCCTGCCGCAGGTCAGTGGGCTAACCCGGCGGCGCAACATACCCAGTCTGTGCTGTATGGTGTGCAACCCTCCGTCGCACCTACAACGCGAGCTCCACAAGTGGTCCCGCAATACATCTGTCCCTATCTCATGCAGCAAGTGGTGGCTAACCCCGCTTCGCAAACCAGTGGGTGGTGGTCTTCACAGGCCCCTCTGCCTACAGGGATCCCCGCCCCACAAGCAGCCAGTCAACCGATCCCGTCGTTTTCGTTCCCTCGCACCGCCCTCCCGGTCCAACCTCCTATGCCTTCTGCACAGACACCTCCATCAACAGGCTTGGACCAAGCTTTCCAACTGATATAGACTCTTACTGAAGAGGTTCGATGCCTCAAAGCCGCTGGTTCTGACACTGTTCAGATCATGGACTTTTACCAGGATGATCTGATTAGTCCAGCGGTTCCTATGCTGTCGTTGCCTCCGGGGATGTCCCTGCCTCATTTTACCAAGTATAATGGGGAGGGAGATCCCAACGCATACTTGGTCACGTTTAGATCTGAGTCCTTGTTGTTGCAACAGTGGCCACACACCATCATCCGGGTCTTTGCGATGTCTTTAATAGGGAAAGCTTTGGATTGGTACCGAGCCCTCCCACGCTCTTCCATCTCAACCCTGGAAGAACTGCTGANCAGCGCTGGAACGCTACCTTGAATGAGATCCGCGAGCCGATCGCTGACTCACATATGCTATCGATATTCAAGGGAGCAGTCAATGACTTCATTAAGTCAAAGCTGTACTACCTTTCCCCCAATTCTCTACATCAGGCCTTCGCTCAAGTTAGAAGCATCCAAGATGCTGCGGAGGCCAGCAAAGACCCGGCGTATGTCACCTATAGGAATGCACATAACAAGAACAAAGACAAAGGCAAAGCAGCGGCAACAACAGTAGCTGCAATGACTGAGAGTACAAAGACTAAGAACAAGAAGGCACCCATCGCGCCTCCTGAAACCACGACTGGTGCCGGCACCAGTCAGGACACGGTGGCTCCTGAAAAGGCCCCCCAACCTAGGCCAAACTTCGAGCGCAAGGATCGCTCAAAGTACACGGTATTACCTGTAAAGCATTCTGAACTGCTGAAACAACTATTAGGGGTAGGGCACATTCAACCTAAGAAGGTGTCCGAGGAGGCTCTGAAGCGTCACAGACGTCATTGTGAACTGCTGAAGAACCCTTCTCTAGCCTTACCTAACGAACCACCAGTTCCAAGATCTTTCCACCAGCTGTGTGGTCATGATACGGATTACTGTTTGGCGTTGAAAGACGACATTTAACGCATGCTGGATGACGGTTCACTCAAGTTAGACAGCAGCAACCCGACACGTCCGGAAAACCAAACATTGCATGTGTATAAGGACCCGTTGAACGCAAACGATGATCCTTATACAATCACTGTCGTAAGTATGGACAGTGGGGGGAGGGAACCGCCAAAACAACCTTTTGTTTTGCGTATCCCTGCCAACTCACCAAGGGGGCCAACCATTTCATCGGTAGCTGGTGGGGTCTTGAGGCCGCCCTTCATTATACGGGCACCCTCTCAAATACACTCTCAGTTGCGCAGCAGCAATCAAGCCGCGGCCTCGTCCGCACCCACGTCCAAGGCACCTTTCATTATCAGGGCGCCAAAACCATAGGGTGCTCCTCTTACGCAGGGGCAGACCTCCAACCAAAAGTGTCAACCCTCACCTCCCAAACAAAAGGGGGAGGACACATTAGTTAACGCAACGAAAGACCATTCTATTGTCAACTTCCCTAAGCCTAGGCCCCTGGCTTCTGTACCTTCACCTGCAGCTCAGGGGTAGGATAAAGGTGCAGAAACGCAACCGCCTTCTCTTGGCAAGAAAAAGAGCAACCCTCCGACTAACGTCGTTCCACCTCGAGAGATCCATCTCTTGGGTTGAATGGAAGAAGACAAGGGGAAAAAACAACCTAGCTGGGAGAAGGACCTCCTCGACGCATTCACGTAAGTTAAACAGGCTCTCAAACAAAAGAACACAACCCTGAGCCTTTACGACTTGCTTATGACATCGCGAGAACACCGTGAGGCTATGGTTCGCATGCTGACATCCATATCAGTGGATGAAAGCTTGCCAGCGGAGGAGGAAGTGATACATGTTGTCATGTTGTCATGTTGTCATGTTTCCTTCCGAAGACGATCCTGAGAAAGGTCAAGTAACCACTGAACCTATGTTTATCACTATCTGGGTCGTTCAATACAGGATCTGGAGAGTGCACGTAGATGATGGCACAGCTACCAACATCATTCCCTATTCCATCATGGATAGGTTGGGTCTAGTCGACTAGATCACGCCCACGACGACAACCTGCATAAAATCGTTCAACGGGGCACGGGTTCAAGTTAAGGGGACGGTGTGTATTGAGTTTGTGGCGGGGGATCAATTCCCAATGGAGGCCACTTTCTTAGTCGTCGAGGAGATGCCAGGGTTCAACCTGATTCTAGGGAGGTCGTGGTTAGCCCAGCTAAGGGTAGTTTCGTCACCGATACACCAAGAGATACATCTTCCTTATGCCGGAGGGGAGGTTTTGATACGCAGCGACGAAGTCACCTCCAAGACCGTCAATAACATTGAAGAAGAACGGGGTTCAGAGATAGAAACGACTGATGAACAAACCTATCTCCAAACCCCTCAACAAGCTGACAGCAATGATGACGGTCTAGCTTGGGCTGACCTGCTATTTCTGGATGCCAACGTAGAGGAGTCAAATCGTAAGTCTCCTCGCCCTTATGCGGCGCTCAACGTAAAGGCCATCAAAAGACAATTGCATATCGATGGTTGAACGATGGTCTTTACATACATTACCTTTTTTCTTAACGGGTTGTCTTGGTTATTACTTAGCAGTTTCCTTTCACACATTTTCATGTTACTTTTGTTTTCGGTTCTTACGCTTGTCATTTATCTTCACACTGTTGTCTTTTTCATATGCATGGTATTCACGTTTCTTGACCATTGTAGCACAAATACGCAAAATTCTGTACCAGTGTCATTTACGCTTACTGTATTACGCTATGGCCCGCAACGGCTTTAAACTAGTTTCTAGTTTACGCAAAACCATATGATGGCCCGCAACGGCCTTAAACTAGTCGCTAGGTTACGCAGAGTCATGTAACAGCCCACGATGGCCTTAAACTAGCAATTACACTCTATCATTTTCGCTTAGGTGAAATTTTCAACAATTATGCTCACACTCTACAGGAAAAACGCAAGAAAGAATAAAAACTGTGTAACTAACATTTAACGCATCCACCAAGTTTTATAACACGCCTTTTCAATCATTCGTAAAATGATGTTCCACTCAACATCAATAAAACTATGCGTAAATTATAATTACGCATTCCCTCTACTACCACTATCACCGATATCACTTAAGTCCAGATCCAACGCTAATGGATCGTCCTCAAATGGGCCGTCATTTCTAGGAATGATTCTTTCACGAAGAATGTCCTCTTTGTGAGGTCCTCGTTCTGACGTTGGCTCCACGGAAGGACGCTCTTCATCATTGCGTTCTTCTGTATCTTCCTCTGCTTCTTCCTCTGCTTCCGCCACTCCCTCTGCTAACTCCTCAGCTTGTTCGTCTTCCCTATCCTCGGCTGGTACCTGAACACAGTAAGCACATTAGCTACACAAGACTTAACATCATAATTAGAAATGCAAACTAAGTCGCGCGTAAACTTACTTGTGACGGCCCTGCTTCCGCAGCAAAGGGAAGCTTGTCCAGGCCAGCCCACAGGCGTTTCATAATCTCTTCCTCCGTTAGATCTGGCCATACATCCTCTCCAAAGGCAGCCCTAGCCTTCACTTTCCCTTTCTCCATGCTGCTCCAGCGGGGTGGGTCCGGGAAGAAAGTAGGGATTGTAGCCTGACCCCCAGGGAAAGTCATCGCCCTTTCGGGGGACGCACTGATAGTCACCTACTCCTCGAACTTCTTGAAGGCATCAGAAGCGTCGATGACGTCCTGGAAGACTTCCAAGGACCGGGCCCTGACGACAAGATCTCGGTAGAGTTTCTGATAAGCAATGCTTTCCCGCTTGTACAAGTGCTTGTGGTCCTTCTCCTTCTGCCCCCATTCTTGCACGCTTGCACAATAATCCCTCCAGTTCCGGCTTTTCTAGGCTAGGAGTTCTATCTGCATTCGCTGCTTGACTAACGCGCGACTGGTCTGTACGCTGTTTTTGATGGCTTTCCAATACCGGGAGTAATCGACAACAGCGGTACGCCAGTCTTCATCCTCTGACGCTCGCGCCTGTAGGAAGTCGCACCGTGATTTTAAGTCTCCGACCTCTTTGGTCAGAGACTCAACCCTCTACTCCGATCTCTACAACCTTTTCCACAGATTCTCATTAACGCCCTTACTCTCCCATAAGGAGCGTGTCGAGCGTAATGCACATTTACGCATTTCCTCATAAATGTGACGTGGCACGGCTGCTTCATTGGATGGCGGCTCCACTGTGTCCAAATCAATGGGCTCAGTGGGATCCCATCGGAGGCGAGCTCCTAACAGAAACAATCATCAGTGTGGGTGACACATTACCATTATGTAATATCACAAACTGACTACAACCATAACGTACCCGCTCCAGGTTCGACGCGTTCCAGGCACTCGATCATGTTGCTAACAACGCCTTCCATGAAGGCAAATTTATCAGGGAAGTCTCTCCACGCTCTGCTCACAGCGACAGACGTGGACGCCTCCCCTTCTCCTGTAGCGTAATCCAGTTATAAACCTCATTTATCTACAGAAATCCTGCAAACACGCTAACACACCATTACCTCTACCGCTGACAGTGGAAACTTCGCCGACATCTTCCGCATCCCTTTCCCTTTCACGCACTTGAGTCTATGTGTTGCTGGTTCCAGTAGTTGGGGCCTCCTCACGCACCAGAGCCTGTACGCGGCTCACGCTAACAGCTGGGGCCTCTTCTTCCAAAATTGAGGCCCCCTCCCTACGACTTAGTGTTACTGCCCCCGTCTCAGGGGTCAGTTCTTCCGTAACTTTCACTGGTCATATCATAGCACCGTAGTATATCAGTACAAAACATCTAAACAAACATTGCGTAATATAATTCTTCCACGCTTACCAGGCGGAGGCTTACTCCGCTGAACTTTGACCACCACAGTTCGGCCTACGTCACCCTCAGGGGCCTCGGCTATACGAAGCCTCTTACGCTGAGCTACAGCTTCTACAATTTCTTCCGCCAGGCGTTTCCCTCGCAAGGCGTCGCCGGTGTAAGTAGGCATTATCCAGCCTACACTGTCGAGGCCTCGCACTTGGGGCGCCGCCAAACCCTTAGTCGTTATAGACAACGACTCCCCGATCCCTTCCGGCGGATCCTGCCCACGGGTAGTGTTGAGGATGTGGGCAATCCAAGGTCTGGACAGCTGGTCTCGGTCTTGCTACACCCAGACCCCATTCTTTTGGATGACCAGAAACTCAGCAAACAGCCGGAGGAAAGCTATGAAGAAGGCGTAATGCACGTTGAAACGGGACTCAAGCTTCTGGCGAAGCTTGATCATCTCATTACGCAGTCCCTTGGCGAAATAGCTTGCCTAGTTGAACTGGGTCCCCTCCTCCAGAACCTCCCGCATAATACAGGTCTGTTCTACAGAAAAGAACTTCCCTTGAGAGAGGATTTTGGGGAAGGTCCGGGCCCGGAAAAGGGGATAAAGTGTCTAGGTAATGCCCATCTCGAATTTGTCGCAAGGAAACCCTTTAGTCTCCTTCGGGACCCTTACCCACTCCTTCAGCCAATTCTGGAAGGCGACGCTCCTCTTCACCTTCTCACTTACGGGAGGGCCGTCTGAGGGGACGCCAAAGAGGTCCGCGAAGAGCTGAGCGTCGATGTTAAAGCTTACGCGCATGTTATGTACGCGCGTCCAGAAACGCTCGGCCTTTTCGTTGAAGGAGTTGACCAGGGTTAGCATTTCACTGGCGGGGACATCAGGAGTCGCAGCCAAAAATAGGTGCATTAGCCTTGCCGCTCGGATCTTGGAGGTCACCGCGACCGGGGCCGCCGAGTGGATGAGCCAGCACTGGGCGTCTTTGATGTCGCCGTAGCGGAAGAGGACAGTGTTCACCTCGTGGCCGGAAATCGTAAGGGTAATCTCCCGAGATTCCCTAACTACACAACGTGAAGCACAAATTAACCAAAGTTCTATTACGCAATGTTCGCAATTTACACTATATTACGCAGTAACCAACTATACCACAGCCTTACCGGGGCCAAATGGCAAGGGAAATGGCGGGAGTTCCCTCTGCACGTCCTCGACGGTAAGGGGCGGATCTAAGGTCCAATCATCGTGCAGCCACCCGAGTCGTTGGCAATTCTCAAAAGCCCTAGCGTAACAGGTGGGGTACTCACGCATGTCAAAGCCAATCTGCTCTATAACACCAGTGCGCACGTTGCTAGTTGCGGTAAACGCCATTATCGTCGTTTTGGCCCATGACAACACATCCCCATCTCCAACTAACCTGTTGTCCTGAATAAAGAACCTGTACCATACAACATAGGCTTATTTTACATTTTGCGCATGGGCTTCTCTTATATTTCACACCGACAACAAATATACAACAAAACAGAAAATAGACAACTAATAAAATTCGCTTCCCCGCCTGCGTAGTACACCGTGCCTTGTGGGTTCTGGAAATAGGTCGAGACATGGCGGGCCATGAACAGCGTGTTATATGCATGATAACAGCTGAATCGAGCCATTTCCCAGATCCAGTTCAAGCTCCTCAACCCTCGAGCGCTGAGTTCTTGGTCCTCAGGGCGGCCCGTATCGATGGCCCCGTCTGTCAAGAAGGCCAGAATCCCTTGCGCAGAACCCACCAGTAGGTGCTCTAACAAGGCACCGACGATGTCATCAGACAAATCAGACCACACGATGACGCTGAAGTTGCGCAGCAAGAACTGCAGAAACTCTAGCGTACCCTGTCGAAACCATATTGCCTTCCCTTGCAACCGCGTGTGCGGGGGAGGGACATTGGGGACGATGGGGTTTATACAACACAGAACCCGAACAATATCCAACACAACCAGGATGGGCTTTAGCGCAATGCTGTACAGAAAACCCAATGCATACATTAACACCTACATTTACATTTGCATGACTAACACAGAAAACTTATAAATTACACCTAGTTATCCATGCCGAAATCGCCCAAACCCTTGCAATAACGCAAGGTTCGTCCCTGACAACGGCGATAGACGCAACCCCATTAAACCCTCGCACTAACCCGAGGTCCGCAACTTTGAAATTCACATTCACGCGAACGACTCCACGAAAAATAAACATTAAAAAAAACATAAGCACACGAAGAACGACCTACCGGTTCAAAGGCGTAGGGTCACAAACATCGACCAACGCCTGCGAAACATGATTCAGATTTTCTTGCACTTCATCAATTTTGGCCAGTTTTGCGTTCTTCCTCTTGGTCTTCAATGCCATTGCGACGGCTTTAGAATTTTTCACAGCTTAACACTTGCAAACCTTCACAAAATCGCATGCTCTAATCTTCTGCTTCTCCTTCTCTCGATCAGAAACAATTATGAATTTGGATTCATGATAGCCAACAACCTATTCTCATCAAAAAACCACTTACTTATATGCGAGGATCATCGACTTGATATCCGATTTCAGCAGGACTTTCCTAAAACGGAACCCGAAAAGCTAGGTATTAATGCGGCTGATATCGCACGCACCACTGTCTGAAATGACATTAAACTACCACATCTTATCGCCTCATAATTAGGTTACATTGATTACAGCTTGTCTATAATATTCAAAATTCAATTAGCCTTCCACGTTCGGCAACATCACGTCACTTGTCTCCTAATCATTTACGCACTTGGCGGTTTTGCAGGACAGACGGGAAATGAATGCAAAATTTTCAGCGCCTCTAACTTTGACGGGCCCATACGGAAAGGTAATTAGGCAGTTTGACTCCGCGCTAGTAGGCGTTAACCTCCCTTTAGAAGGCGTAACCATAGTTGCGTCGGAGACGTCCCCAGAATGGCCAGAACAGTCAACGCGCATGCTAGACCTGGAGGCTGGGGACATAACCGAAGACCCTCTCAGTGAGGTTCCTATCGTTACGCATAAGGGTAAATCCGAAATGCTTAAAGTCAGCTCTTTATTAGACCAAAAAATGCACGATGCCATAAAACAGGTCCTGCAAGACAACATCACTATCTTTGCATAGTCATACGAGGATATGCCTGGACTAGATCCCAGGTTAATCCAGCATAACATCATCCTAGACCCGTAGGTTAAAGCAGTTAGGCAAAAGGCACACAAAATCAAGCCAGAGATCGCGCTAGCCGTGCATGATGAAATCACCAAACTATATCAGGCTGGTTTCATCCGCGCGGTCGATTACTCGAACTAGGTATCTAACATTGTAGTCATCCCAAAAAAGATCGGAAGTATACGCATCAGCATAGACTTCCGGGATTTGAATAAGGCCACAATCAAGGATAACTTCCCATTGCCGAGTATTGACCAGCTAGTGGATACAACAGCTGGGCATGTGCTTCTATCCTTCATGGATGGCTTTTCAGGCTATAATCAGATTCGCATTAACCCAGAACATCAATTGACCACGACATTCATGACGCCCTGAGGCACCTTCTGCTACACTATGATGCCTTTTGGTCTGAAGAACGCCGAAGCAACGTATCAACGGGCCATGACATACATCTTCAGCGATTACCTCCTAGGAAGGCTGAATGATTACGTNCAACACTTGCTGAAAGAGGGGGTTAATTTCGAATTGACCGACGATTGCCAGCATGCGTTCGACAACTTAAAACAAGAACTACAACATTTACCGATGATTTTCCCACCACAAAGGGATTTGCCATTTTACATTTACCTCGCAACTTCGGACGTAGCGATAGCAGCATTACTTTGTCAAAGAAAAGACGATGGGTCGGAAGTGCCCATCTACTACTTGAGTCATGCTTTTTGTGCGTACGAAATGAGGTACAACGACGTCGAGCATAGTTGCCTAGCATTAGTTTTTACGCTTAAGAAATGTAGGCATTATCTTTTCCGTAGCCAAGTCAACATCATCTGTAAAAACAACATTCTTAGAGCCATTACGCATAGCTTATACGAGAGTAGTAAAATAGCTCGCTGGAAGGCTATCACGGCAGAATTCGATCTGCACTATATTGGCCAATCATCTACGAAAGGCCAAGTGATAGCTGACCAATTAATAACTTCACCGATTAACAATCAAGCAACTATAGAGCCAGAGTTCCCTGACGAACATGTACATAGTTTAAGCCATGTCTTCACAGGCCCCGAAGCAATGTTGTATTCCGACGGAGCTTCAACCGCTAGAGGTGGCAGTGCTGCCACTGTTATCATGCTATCGCCTGAGGATGTGCATCTACACGTTTATCGCTTGACCTTCCCCTGTACAAACAATGTGGCAGAGTACGAGGGGCTCCTCAGGGGATTACTAACTGCCGGTGAACTCGATGTTCAACACCTGGCAATTAGGGGTGATTCGATGCTTGTCATAAATCAGATCACAGGAGTCTACGCCTGCAAGGCTGTGCATTTGCAGCCCTACTGCGAGACGGCTAAAGATCTTTTGAAACGATTCGCGACCATCGATGCCCAGCACGTGCCACGCACGGATAACACACTGGCCGACGCACTGGCAACACTGGCTTTGAACGTGCCTGCACATCTTTTTGACACCTGCCCTGCATTGATTACCGACTGCACAAATCCTATCATTCGGATGGCGCAAATCTCCTCTCTTCTCGAGGAAAGCACGCCTGAATGGTACGACGACATTAAAGCTTACTTTTTACAGGGTGAGCTATCCTCTGCATTAACACGTGCACAGAAAGACGCAATCCAAAAGCGGGCTAGGCAATACGTCATCATCGGAGATAGCACTCTTTGTAGATGCCCCTTTGATGGCGTGTTGCTTACTTGCATCGACAAAGACCAAGCGCAGCACATAGTCGGCAAAGTTCACGAGGGACTGTGCGGCGGCCACGTAGCACCACGGGCTATGGCCCTAAAAATCCATCGCTTAGGATACTACTGGCCATGCATGGAAAAAGATTGCTTGATGAAGGTTAAAACCTGTGACACGTGTCAGCGTCACGTAAATCTTATACACGTGTCACCCACAGAATTACATACAATGCAGATAACATGGCCATTTCAGCGATGGGGACTACACATCATAGGCCCCATCACGCCAAAGTCTTCCGCAGGTCATAGCTTCATCATTACCACTACTGAGTATTCTACAAAGTGGATAGAGGCTATTCCCCTGCGGAAGATCACTTCTTAGCAGATTTGCCATTTTATCCTAGACAATATAGTAACCAGATTTGGTCTCCCGATGACTATCGTGACCGACAATGGGCCACAGTTTAGTAGCA
>MNCI01021976.1:380476-395904 GCA_015680685.1 Gnetum montanum
AAGACAACGAATGATTAACCCCAAGTGTTCCATGGGGCATGTAGGCATTTAGTCTATGGAGTTCGACCAGATCGCACGTGCTATGCTCGTTTCTTATGGTTGAGTGTAGGGGTACCTTGCCACTCATCATTGGCGCCGTTGCTAGGGACTAAGTGTTTGTGCACCATATAGAATATAAGGATATCATTCACATGGTTGTGAGCCTTAACGAACCTTCAGGCTAATCAAAAGAGAAAATTTATATAACGGTGCAATTAGCACACCAATAACAATGCCTTCCTCTCATAAGAGCAACTCACCACCTGAGGACCATACACGAGACAGTCGACAACATAAAACACATAACCAAAATCAGCCAAGTCCTAAACAATATAAGATGACATATACTCATCCCGATGAGTATATCCCTAATTTTACTTTTATTCTCCATCAGGATGAACAATTGCAGTGGAGAGATTTGCAAGGTAACATTGTGTTACCCCCAGACCGATCGATCTCTCGCATGCTTTTCCGTGCCTTGGCACAAATAGGCATGACTGAATTAATTGCTAAATACAGTGCGGAAGATTTTGACATGAGGAATTATTATCCCACAGATGCCCAACATATGAGAGACTTAAGGTAGGAGAGTCAACATGCACTATTGAAGGGTAAGGCCTGCACGTCCGTAGTGAAATAGGAGATGAGGAACCCCTTATCACGGGTTCTTTAGCAAATGATGTTCCCCCTTCTAACGATGATGAGGAGGTTGGGTATTAGAACCTACGATCAATGATACATAACCATGGTTCTGATGCCCATGAACACCAACTATTCACAGAGGGAACAACCACTCATGCTAAGGATGGACACGTAGATCATCACCACGATCGGGGCCATAGCAGCCGAAGAGAAGGCAAGAGACATCATCATGGCAATGGTTCCCCTTCTTCTTCTCCTTCATCCCATCACTCACCCTCTCCTTCCACATCTAGGCATAGCAACCATGAACATAAAGGTAAGGATAAAAGTAAGAAGGATGAAAGATCTTGATGGGAAAGTCGAGAGAGAGGACAAGGGCAAGGACGTAGGGAGAGTAGGGAACAATGCAGACATCACAGGCATCATAAAAGAGACGATCATGAAGAGCCCCTACTCACAACCTAAAGTATGCTTGACATAACGTAGGCAGTTAGGATTCCCAAAAGGCATTTAAAAGATAGTCGGATCAAATGATTAGACATGAACAACATCCCACGATTTGAAGGGGGATATAATGTTGATCTGCAAAATCATTTACAGGCATTCCACAATGCCTGTGCCTTGTAGAATATAGAAAATGAATGGCAAAAACTTAAGTTGTTCCCAAGGACACTCACCAAGGAAGCAGAGAGCTGGTACCGGTCCTTAGAACTAGAAACCATTAGGAGGTGGAGAACGATGCTAGAATTGTTCAACAAAAAGTATCAAACGTACTCTAGAGTGTCCAATTTGCGTAAGCATATCAAACGTACTCTAGAGTGTCCAATTTGCGTAAGCAGATCCAAGGCTAGAAACAAGGTACATATGAACCCTTGGATGCTGCCATGGCCTGCTACACATTGTTACATCGTTGCCCAAGCCATGGGTACGCTCAGCAGGATCAACTTCACCACATCGTGGATGGGCTAAGGCATGAAACTAGAGGAACCCTTGGGACTTACACCCAAGGGAGACTCTCACAACTTAGAGCCCATGAAGTACATAGCTAATGTGTATAGCTAACCAAGGAATCAGCTGCTCATCGCGATTAGATTCTCTCACCCTCAACTCCTAGAACGTAGGATGAGTACGACTTGATTACGAGCATCTACGGATGTGTACGGCTAGTCAAGGAATCGGCTACTCGTCACGCTTAGGCTAGTTAGGTGCCTCAGTACGACCACTTCGAGCACGTGCATTACGTGTGGTGATCCCAGTAATGATTAGCATTTGGTAGCCATAGTTGCATAGTTCAGGGTGTCTACGGTAAGTGCAAATGGATGCTAATGCTAGTTACTTTAGACTTAGTCTTTAGTTAGAGTTAGCTAGTTTCTCAACCCTTCACCTCTATAGCATAGGAGAAAAACACATAAAAGACTATAAAAATCATATACCTCAGACTTACTTTACCATACACCGTGACAACTGCAAGTAAGTTTGGAAAGACAATGAATTATTAACCCCAAGTGTTCCATGGGGCGTGTAGGCATTTAGTCTTTGGAGTTTGACCAGATCGTGTGTGCTACACTCATTTCGTATGGTTGAGTGTAGGGGTACCTCGCCACTCATCATTTTGTATAGCTTGTTGGAACAAGTAGCAAAAGAAGAAGGTGAGCTACAAAAAGGGAAAGTGTGGAAGAATACAACCACGATCCCTCCCTTTGAAAGAAGGGAGTGAAATTTTGTGATGAAGAGGATGAGTCACCAATCGAAGAATTAGTGAACAAGAAGACCTTGACGCTTCAAAAGCTCACAACAAAAATAGCGGCTAAGGTAGATGACGTATGGAGTTCCTTAGACTCTAAAATTGAAACTGTCTTAAAAATTGTAGAAGATTCTAAGGTAGAACAAAGTAGTGACAAAGGTAAGAAAAAGTGGAGAGATTTAAGCCCTGCACATAACAAGGGTAAGGGGAAAATCACTAACTCCGATGTGGTTCTAGATTCAGATTCAGACGATGACGGTGGATGTGAGATCTACCACTATGACCATCCTAAGGGATGTTGCCCCATTATCTCACATCTACAAGAGTCTGGGGTGTATGCACTAAATCCAAGACTTCACCAACGAAAAACACTCCGTAGGTTACCATATCCACAAGGTAACCCAAGGAAGTTCCACCAACCACTAACGTATTATCCAAGTGGAACTCCACCATAGCCCATCGGATAGCATCAGTAGTGGCAATACCCATAGTCATGGGGGATGCCATCATCGAAACATCAGTACCCTAACCGACAACTTAACCCTTATGGATATTATGTGTAGCAGTCGATCTCTCCAAGTGACTCTATGAGTCACACAACCCCCAACCATCACTACCAAGTTCAGGAGTACTTTAAAAGGACTCCTTCTTCTCCAAGAGACACTCCATACCCACACCATCCTCCTAATCCATCCACACCTCTTCCACCACAAGTAGTTCCCATAACACCTCTTGCTCCAACAATGCAAGTGGAACTTCCTCCTCAACCGCAGCAATGTCACACTGTGAGAACTGTAAATATCCAACCTACTGCTGGTTCTAACAACTGTAAAAATAGAAGACCCTTCTTCAGGACCAAAAGCCTAGACAAAATCTCGCAACAACAAGCAGTTGAGCACATGTACACTCCTCCACCATCTAACACTTAGGAGCACCCTCCAGTCAAAATCAGAGTTTAACACATATGGTTATGTTAACGCATACCGTAACTGACTAGATTAAGGTAGGACACCTTCCCAGAAAACTAACTGACCCTAGGAGTCCCTTAATCTATTTGCAGATCATCGAAAATGAACCACATAGGGCTCTTCTTGACTCAAGTTCCAGAGTCAACTTAATTTCATAAGAGATGTATCACGCCTGGAACCTACCCCAACTTAAGAAGAGCAATATTTAACTAAAGGTGGTAGACCGATCCATCACCATTCCCTTAGGATCAGTGGAGGACATCATTACCACTGTGTGTGGTTGGTCTTACCCAACTGATTTTCTGGTGATTGAAGTGAACAATAACGAAGGCGACTTCCCAATTATAATGGGAAGGGCATGGCTTAGTACAGTAGATGCATGCCTTAGTATCCACGATCTTTCCTTGGAAATCTCTAAGATAAACATTTGTGGAAATATCGAGAAGAGGAAAGTTCCATGCATCACATACAGTGATTCATCGGGTAATGACATGGAGGAAATGTCTCCATCTAACAAGTGTGCTCTTGAAACTTTGAAACAAAGATGCCTGTATGTAGCAACCACACAACCAGTAGTAGACACCCTGTGGTTGACAACTACTAGAAGGAGCAGACAAATATGCATGGAATGAACTAAGGAGAAAAACCATGTCAACAACGAAGGCATACACACATTGGAATATGCGTGTCGCCAACTTCCAACCCTTAATCTAAGATCATCAATTGGGAGAAGTTGGACACTTCTTAGAAATTCAAATAGGCTCTCATCATTTCGGATCTCTCACTTACAACTCAGTCATGGGGGAGATGGCCATCTATGCTAATTATATGGGGCCCTCAGTTCTTTTTCGATTTTTTTAAAGGTTTTTGCTTTACAACGTTTTTGTTTTACACATTTTTGTTTTACAAAGTTCTTTAACTTTTCTAAGTTTTTGTTTTACAACTTTCTTTAACTTTTCTAGTTTTTTTCTTACATCATCGTTATACTTTTCTACTTTTTGTGTGTCTGTGTATGTGATCCACCCTATAAGTTTGTTCCATAATAAGTGTTCGAAACGATGGTATGAACTATTTTCATATTGATTGCTAATGTTTGGTTTTTACCTTTAAGTCACAATGTTGATACTAAGGTATGTTTCTTTTAATATGGCAGGCAATGAGACCACTTCATCCATCCATCCACCAGTTTCTATGGTCTCTCTCGGCTTGGAAATGTATAGTTCCCTTCTAATAAGAACTTAAAAAAATCTGTGACTGGGTATTTCTCAAACTACATAAGGACTCAAGGATTGAAAAGGATGTGACTTCAAGGGAACTTGATGCTTTTGTGTTGGCCGTTCTCTTGGGTGCTTGGATGTTTTCTTCTTGAGTTTTCTTGTCATTCTAATGTTACCCAATTATCAGAAGCTGAGACAATAAAAATAATCAAGTCTTTGCATGGTGTGGTTCTCACGCATAAAAACACAAAACACAAAAAAAGTAAGAATTTAAAGCACACCCCTTAGACGGAATAAATATTTAGGCTACAAGCACTGGTTATGGAACCAAAAGTGTTCCCTCTAACTAAGGCCCTTCTCACTTCCCATTCCCTTCTTTGTTTCGTCGGAATGATGGTGGCTCTTGGAGGACACATTCTTGTTACCCAAGTGGATGATTCGGCTGAGTGCATTGATGCGAAGTCACTGGACGTGGTTGGTTTGAGGCCAGAGTTGGAATGAGACTTGCCAAGTTACATCAATCATAAAACACACAAGGGGTTATACACCACCTTGTTCTTGGGATTCCATTCCATCCTCTTCTCTCCACCCTTCTCTCTATTGTTCACCTCATTGCCGGTTGTATCATTAGTATATATATTTTGGTAGATACATTGTGTTCTTTTCGGTAAATTCTTGTGATTAAGCCTTTAACTCTTGTTCCAAATAACATTCCCGGAGCCTACGAACTCTTGAGCCTGCTTTGCGGAGGACCCACTGACATTCCTTTTTGGAGCATTAGTTAAATTCTTTCCCTTAACATTTTGCAATTAATTTTATTTTTTTCATTTCCATTTTGACATCCATTTCACTGATGTTTTCAGTTGTCCCTTTTTATCTATCTTTCTTACTCCTTTTCTTTCATCCACTACTATTTTTTCAATTTTCTCCTAGCCCCGAATTTTTTGATTTTCTTCCTAATCCCTACACCTTCGGTAGTCATTAGTAATATATCTCTCGATCCCTATCAGCCATACCACAACCTAGCCAATGAGTTTACACTGAAGCAAGGTATCAATTACATGATGATTCATTTACCCTTGCTAATTAAGATTCTGTTGTGTGTGTAGATGGTGATAATGCAAACAACGGATTATATCTAGAGTAAACACATGGAATGGAGCAGCACTAGAAGCAGCTATGCAAGGAGCAAGATCGATGGCGTGCTTACGGATGGACAACGAAAGGTGCAATCTTGGCATTGGTAGCAACAACACTTCTTTCTCTCTCTTTCTCAGCTACCAACTAAGGCCTGATGTCATTGTAATAAGGTGTTCACCCTTGTTGTCATGAATACCAATTTTTTCAAGTCTTGTAATGATGATCTATTCACATGTCATCAGATTAGTTCCATTCCCCTCAATAATTCCATACCTTCCCGATATTATTGTAAGGAACTCGAGGACGAGTTTTCATTCAATCATGGGGATATGATGAGACGTGATATGCACAAGCCGCGATATCATGTATGTGATACACGCGATATCGCGGCTACCATGATATCACATTCTATGCGATATCGCGTACGTGATATCGCATCATCCCCTGTGATGTCTCGTACACGATATCGCGGTCCGTCGCCAAATCTATAAATAAGAGGCGACGCTCCCCTTATTTCTCATACTAAGCTTAAATTAGGGAAACTCTAGCAGTTTGATCACTCCAGAGATAGAATATTTTCCATGTGCCCGCAGTAGGAGTCCCCAAGTGAACAAATCTTTATTCGAGCAACTTTGTAACTGAACACAAGTTGTGTACAGCAATAAAGATGAGTTTTGTGAATAAACCTTGTAGTGCATGGAATATGTTTATTACATGTTATTTATTACCTGCATTAGCACGACATGAGTACGAGTTGATTACGAGCATTAACGAATGTGTACAGCTAATCAAGGAATCGGATGCTCATCGCAATTAGATTCTCTCACCCTCAACTCCTAGAACGCGGGATGAGTACAACTTGATTACAAGCATCTACGGATGTTTATGACTAGTCAAGGAATTGACTGCTCATCACGCTTAGGCTAGTTAGGTGCCTCAGTATGACCACTTCAAGCACATGTGTTACATGTGGTGATCCCAGTAACGATTAGTGTTTGATAGCCATAGTTGCATAGTTCAGGGTGTGTACGGTAAGTGGGAACGAATGCTGACGCTAGTTAATTTAGACTTAGTCCTTAGTTAGAGTTAGCTAGTTTTTCAACCCTTCACCTCTATAGCATAGGAGAAAAACACATAAAAGACTATAAAAATCATATACCTCGGACTTACTTAACCATACACTGTGACAACTACAAATAAGTTTGGAAAGACAACGAATGATTAACCCCAAGTGTTCCATGGGGCGTGTAGACATTTAGTCTGCAGATTTCGACCGGATTGCATGTGTGACACTTGTTTCATATGGTTGAGTGTAGGGATACCTCACCACTCATCATTGGTGCTGTTGCTGGGGATTGAACCCAGGTCGCCCGAGTGATAGGCGGGAATACTCACCACTATACTACAACGACCACACAACCCAATGAACACAACCATGGGAGGCATCATCCTAATCCTTGCATACCATCTAATGGTCACCAACATCATAGTGGGTCAACTTGTTATCTGGGAACTATATCGTATGAAGTGCCCCACTATGCTTATTATGAAGTGTGTGAAATCCAAAGGGATAAGTATGGACCAATTCCAATACTTCCAACATGCAAGGATCCTTATTTCCCATTTATTAATCCTTTCCATACTCAATTGTTTAGTTATGGGGGATATCCCCCATTTCAATAACAAGTAGGATTAATAAATATTTTTCATCTTCTTTGATTTTTCAACATTTTTGTTTTCCAGTTTTTCATTTTTCAACTTTTTGTTTTATCTTTTTTGTGTGTTTATGTGTTTATCTTTTCCCATTTTTGTAAGTAATCTTGTCTACGAATAAAAAAATCATGTGGATCATTGGTTGAGGTGTGTTTTATGTTATTAATTCATGAGTAGTCAATTATTTAGAACAGTGAGCCCATTACACCCACTCATCCACTCTACAAGTAAGAGGTTCTGTTCAAGGTTACAGTGATATTCTTGAAATTTTTAAACTTAAAAATTCATTTTATGTTATTGTACCCAGAATGAAGAAGGATGGACCAAGAGGGAATGATAGGGTGTGACATCAAGGGGACTTATGGATTCTCTTTGGTGACGTCTGTGGGAGTTATCATGCAATATGGTTGTACTAATATCCTTGTAGATCTAATGAAAAATGGGAGTAAGAGTAATCAAAAGGGCACTCAAAAATGAAAAGCTATTCTAGGGGGTCCCACATGAAAGACATGCACCCATGCCTGAAGGTTGGCGACTTCTCTACATTTAGTAAAGTGAAAAAAGAGACAGAAAAAGAAAAGAAAAGAAGTGCCATAAAACAAAAATCACTCCTCCCTTGTACTAAACGCCAAGTGATCGTCCGCCTTGTTGTTATGGTACTCTCATAGTTGTTCCCCATGGGATGAAACAATGTGATGTCACTGATTAGAAGGATGGACTTGGTTCTAATCTTGGAACGATGGGTCAATGACACTTTAATCATGCTTTACACGCAGGATTCAATGTGCCCTGGGTCAATTACCTCATGTCCCAATCTCTACAATCCTTTTCTATACTTCGCCTCATCTCATTGTTCGTGTAATTGTAGCTCATGTCCCGTGTAGCATAGAATTTTCATCTCATTTCAGTGATATTTACATCTTTGTGTTTTGTGGAGTTAGTGTGGATTACATTTAACCCTTCTAGTGCCCACGGACACTTTAATTGTGGTTACACAAGGGCATAATAGGTTGAAACCTACTTTGGGGAGGACCCACTTGTGTAATTTTTTGTAATCTTCACTAATTCTCTAGTTCAAACACACAATTTCTTACACTTAGCTTAATTATTCATAATTTTCTTTCCCTATTATTATCCCTCCAAATTTTAAAGTTCCAATGTACCATTACATTCCCTTTTCTTCATAACCGCCAAATTTTTAATGGCTAAATTCACATCTTTATCATTATGAGTGCCTCTCGAATTAATGAATTACCCTAGGATATCTTCGTACTTGCCCATGTCCTCCTTTTACACCATTAATTTCAAGAAAATAATTAAAAATTTGGTATTTTTCATGTGTCCCACATCACTGCGGATGAGATATCACGTACACGATATTGCGTCCCACATGATATTGCATACGCGATGTACCGTACGTGATATCGTGTCCTATTTACCTATAAATAGGAACCCCCACCACAACACTTAGCATCATTTTTCCATTTACGCAGGGGGAGTTTTTGAAATTTTTCTCTGCAACTTGTGATTGCGTGACCCTTGCTTTTTCACTCATATCTCATGAGCTGGTACTCCGATTTTAATTCCATTTGAACCTACTTGAACCCGGAGTGTTCAGTTTAGTCGTGGGGGAGAGACACTTATTGAAAAGTGCCTAACTTTTTTGAAATTTTTCATCGCCCAAAGGACATCAATTAGGGTAATTAATACTAACACTTAGAAAAATTGTGCCAAAAATCATATGACCTTAGGTACACCGGGAGATTAAAATAAAACCCACCTAAGTCATAGGACCCATTATTATAATTTTCAGGCACAATCACACTAACATAAGATCTTTAATCAAAAGCATGTAGTAAGGTATAACTTGAATTTGAAAACAATCTTACTAACATTTGGCTCGTGTGATTGCAAATGGCCCCGAAACATGCATAGCAAGAGGGTCCTGTTCAAGGTGAAGCGAAACAACCTCAGAGAGGTGGAAGATGGGTCCCTACCAGACAACATGCAGAATAGGAGGTGCAATCATTTAGCATCCACCAAGAAGAACCTCCTACAAGATGGTCTGGTCAGGCAGAAAGAGGAGCTGCTACTGCGCCTAAACCAGGACAACAACTCACGTTGCCCCTGAAATGTGTTCCAGCTATCCATACGAAGTCCACAGTTTTTTTGGTGATTGTGGAGCTTAACTTTGAATCTTTTGTAGAGATCGCTCTTGAGACTGTCAGGGATCACCTTAAGGGGTCTCCCTTATGGCTTGTCCTCTCTGAATGCAGTGCCTGGTACTTAGGTGAAATGTACTTGTTCTAGCACAATAAGATAATAAGGTACCATGGTTAATATTTGTGGTGTGATAGTAGAATTTTCTATGAAAGTGATTTCGGAAGTGTTAAACCTTCCGAATTTAGGCCCCCATGTTGCTTGGTTATCTACCTGATCAGACCCTGATGTGCAAAAGGACTAGTTAGAGAAGGCTTCTGGTAGAGATAAAGCTTTTAGTAAGCTGACGACGGAAGAGCGGGTTTATATCAAAATTGGAACCTATCACCTCTTCCCCACAAAAGGTTTGAAAAGAATATCAATGTATGCAGCAAGGGCATGTGCAGTGTTGATGGGAAAGATTAACGCTAATCTTTCCCATCTATATTTGACAGAGATCCTAAGGCGATTTAAAGAACATAAGTCAAGGAAGATGGCACTGCCTTTTCCCTGCCTTATCAGAAAAATGTGCCAACGAGATGGTATTTGGGGATACACAAATGACGTCCTCCGAAAGGCCTAGAATGCTTCTTATGCTGAGTTATTAAAGGCGCCAGCTCCAAGAAAGAGCACTAGCAAAGAGCTGGGACCAGATGAAGAAGAAGAATCGATGATTGGATTACCTGCAACTCAACTTGTAGGACCCAGTCAACCCCCAGTCATAGGTCCTAGCCAACAACAAGAAGCAAGACTCAACACAAGCCAGGATCAGCCACCGCCGCCGTTGCAAGACTACAGACCGTTGGTGAGTCATCTTAGGGCCATCGCTGAGATAGTTAGTTGCGGAAGTCGCGATGATGCAAACCTCTTCCACGTCATCAATGATGCTGATCAACCTACTATTTTATTAGATCACACAAGGAGCAAATTATCAATTCAAATAGAAGGAGGAGAAAGTAGATGGTCACAATAGATCTCAGGAAACACGGCATCTTTTCAAGTGCAGTTAGAGACTGGTGAAGATTCCACTGTGATGGTCATGCAACACCAAGATGCTACGAAAGCTACTAAAGTGGTCACTGATCATATCAAAGAATCCTTTAAAGTACCTGTTGTGCCATTGGCAAATCTTTCAGGAGCATGGGATGCTCAAACTCTTGCCAGGAGCTCAATGACTCCTGCAGAACATGAGAATGCACTGGATAGATTGCTTCAAATAGGACAAGTTTTGATGTCTTAGTTTGACATCCCCCAGGATGTAATAGCAATTCATTCAGACCTTATTTCCACAAAGGGGAAGCTGGTCATATCTGAAGTAAGCTGAAGTGCAGAAACTACAAGAGCAGCTCGTAGCCTTACAAGCAGCACAGTGGGATCCTTTGCAATTTGTTCCTATAGACCAGCTAGAAAATTTCAGAACCGAGCAATTAACAAAGCTAATTGCAGAAAATAAGCAATTGGTTGTAGATAACCTTCGGTTGACTTCTGTGGAGAAATAAAATAATGTTCTCGATGAACACTTTCATTAGTTACGAGAATAGTTCAGTCGAGTCAACCAAGATGTAAGCCTTTTAGCTAGAGAAAATTGAACCCTCTCAATGGAGGAGGTATGTTCTATTCACCAAAAATCAGCCATCGAGATAAGCGTGTGGCAGAATGAGGCTAAATGACACGAGAAGCTAAAGGAGCATTTCCGTGATCAGGTGGGGATGTACAAAAAGATCCTAGAGAAGGAGATCCATATGGCCAAGGCTCAAATCAACAACATCATTGCTCAGCACGCTGATTGGAGGGCCATATTGGACACTTACGCCTTCACCCACCAAGCGGAAATTAAGAATCAAGACCTGCAGATCCAAGACTTGATCGAATACATAGAGTTGGCAAACCTTAGATATGCCAACCTAGCCATGTTAACAATAAGACGCCCAAGGTCAGAGCTTGAGCAACAGGTAGCTTCCACCCACATCAAATATGAAGCAAAATTTGCAGAGCACAAGAAGCTGGCTAAGAAACTAGATGTCGCAAATTCTGAACTTGCAGTGGTAAAAGAAAGCTACCAAGGATAGAAAGATGTTGCAACCTACTTCGCTCGATGGCTAACAGAGCTTCACGAATACAAAGACAAAGCTAGAGCCTATGAAGAGGAACGACGGGTGTTCGCGGCATGGTATGTCAAAGCTAATCAGATGTTCCCGCAACTACCCTATCCGTGGGAGGTGCCGACTCTGTCAAACATCAAAACATTAGCATGGATAGTACAAGATCCTCAAACTGAAGAGGAGAAGCTCTAGGCCATTCTTCAACGTCATCAACCTTCAAAGCTTGGAACATGTGATAAATGGAAAGCACCCATGAAGGAGCCATTGCCACTAGGAACTACATGAGTTCCATTTTTTGTAGTGTAGCATTTTTTCTGTGTTGTGTCTTCCCACACTACGGCATTAGTCCATTTCTTTTTCTAGTTAATAATCCCATACCTATCCACTATGTAATCAATGAAGCTTTTTCTCCTTGTAACTCAAGAATGAGTTTTTATTCAGTCATGGGGGTATGATGAGACGTGATTCACATAGGCCGCTATATCGCGTATGCGATATCGCGTCCGCCATGATATCGCATCCCCCACGATATCATGTACACGATATCGTAGTCTGTCGCCATATCTATAAATAAGAAATGGCTCTCCCTTGTTTGGAGAATTAGAAGTTAGAAGTAGTGAAGCTCTGGCAGTGTGCCGTACTTGGACACACACATGACTGGCAATAAAGATTGAGATTACTTCATCATTACAACATTCACTTTGTTATTTATTTATTTGTTTATTTATTTAATGTTATTAATTATTTTCTCTCTCTCACCCTTAAACTCCTAGAATGCGGAACGAGTACGACTTGATTACAAGAATTTAAGTGTGACTACTTGGTAACCCAGTGGCGTATCTAGGATCTACGCTTGGTAACCTAGTGGTGTATCTGGGATCTACGCTTGGTAATCCCACTGGTGTACCTAGGATCTACACATGGTAATCCTAGTGGTAGTTGTGCACGAGGTCCAAGATCTGTACGGTTGATGAAGGAATCGGTTGCTCGTCGCACTTAGGCTAGATTAGATTCTCTTACCCTTTTCCTCCTAGCTTAGCTTAGTTAAATATTATTTCCACTATTAGATTAGCTTACCCTTTTCAATATTAGGAGTACTATTAGAATTAGGAACACTTCATACACCTCATGTAGATTAAACCATACGTGAGAAATATAACACTAGTCCAGGTGGGAAGACAGCGAACTACGACCTAAGGATAACTATCTAGGTGCCACAACTAGTCCGTCTGTGGAGTTCGACTGGATCGTGCGTGGGACGCTTATTTCGTATGGTTGAGTGTAGGGTTACCTCGCCACTCATCACATCATTAACTTATCTTCTCAATGGTTGATCTTCTTCTTAAGATGGATCTTCCCAATCATTAGTTCCATCATTAACTTGTTCTATAGCTGATTCCTAGTTAATATGATATGAGTTATTATTGGAACCTTTTCTTCAACATATTAGGTTGAGCTAATTCCATAAACCCCATATCTCTGGTATACATAATTCTATTAGTATTGGAACTCCATAGCTTATAAACTTTTATACCATGGCTATATCCAAGAAAAATACATTTATTATATTTCTAATCAAATTTAAATCCATAATTTTTAGGCATATGACAATAACCTATAGTTCCAAATACTCTCAAATGATCCAATGAAACTTGCTTACTGAACCATATCTCTTATGGAATTTTACCAACCAATGATGATGAGGACATTTTGTTGATCAAGTAGTAAGCTATCATCATAACTTTTGTCTAAATTTTATTTTGGAGACTAGCATTGCTTAGCATATACCAAGCTCATTCCAAGACTATTCTATTCATTTGTTCTACAAATCCATTTTGTTTTGGAGTGCTTAGAATGCTTTTCTACTTGAAAATACCATGAGTCTTGTAAAACCTTTTAAATTCATCTAAACAAAATTGCCCGACATTATATGTTTTGAGGGCTTTAACTTTTTTTCAAATTAGTACTCAATAAGAGCTTTATATTTCTTGAATTTATCGAAGACTTCATATTTGAATTTTAGGAAGTAAATATATTTTCCTAGAATAATCATCTATGAAAAAAAACATAATATTCAAAGATGGCAAGAAAAGTTACCAAAATAGGACTAAACACATCACTGTGAACTATTTCCAATTTGTTTTTAGCTCTTTGAGTATTTGTAGGAAAGATCAAATGATGTTGTTTTTCATTTAAGTAATGTTCATAGAGTGGTAAATTACCTTTGGCATTACCTATAATTATACCTTTTCTTGAAGAATTTGGATGTACTGGTCTCCTACATGTCCAAGTCCTTTATATCATAGATTCCTGATGAAGTTTTCTTTCCATGCACGGAAGACTTTAGCTTTATTAGCCATTGTAACACTATCTATTTAATATAGTCTCCTACTTTCTTCTCTATATCCTATGGGTATGATGGATTTTCCTTGAAAACTTTACATCTCTTATTTTCAAATAATGCAAACAAGTGAAAATCATCAAAATCAACCATAGATAATAAGTTTTTGATAAGCTCAAGCACATGATATACCTTGGGAATTATAATTATTCTATCCTCATAGGACAACTTTACTTTACCATAGCCCTTAACAGTACATGTTTCATCATTTCCAAAAAAATGGGAGCAACTTTAGCTTCATGATATTCAAAAAACAATTCTCTTCTAGGTGTAAAGCTATATGAAGCATCTAAATCAATATACTAGTAATTAAAATTAAATTTTCCTCTAGTTATGACTCCACATAACTCTAGTATTTCTTCATCTACATATTTCTTAGAAGAATCAAATCCAAAATCTTTCTCCTTTTTCTTTAAAAATTTGCAATCATTCTTCAAGTGGCAATGCTTCCCATAGTTCTAACACTATAGTGTTCTCTTAGGAGTATCAATAACAACTTTCTTGAATTTAGAATTATTCTTTTCAAAGGATTTACTTGATTTTTGTTTTCCTAGTCCTATAATTAACAATGCTTTACTAGGTGCAAGCTTAGAGCACTTTTTGTTGATCTTTTGGTATGTCAAAACCTAAATAAAAATGGAGACTAAGGATGCTTGTGTGGTTGTTGTGTTTGTAGGGAAAGAACTTAGATTTGAACAAAAGGAGAGCTGAAAGAAGAAGGAGATCTATATGGTCTTAAGAAAGCATGTGGGAGTTAAAAGTGCATGGACAAGAAATGAAGACCTCAAAGCTCAACTTTGATGATGAAAGGGAAGCCTTAGTGTTGGCGACCGTTTGGGACGCAACCGCCAACAAGTGTCCTCAAACAGGATTTAGGTGCTTGCTGGTCTCTGGCAACACCAAGGCCTAGATACCTCTAAATATACTCAGTAGTTAATGTGAGTATGTGTGTGTGCTGTTGCGGTGTGTGGTTGTGTGAAATGAAATGATTGTGTTGTGTGTAAACTACAAATGACTTATCTTAAAGAGATTCAACCAACTTTTCCAAGTACTGGGAGTTGTTGAGAGTTCCTATTTTGTTCAATTGTCTAGTCTACGCGGTCCTTATAATACCTACTTGTAACAAATAAAATTTTGTAAAAACATTTGAGCACAACTCTGTGAATCTACTTCTAATTTTCCCCAGAGAAAGAGATAGTTCCACAAGAAAACTAGAAATAGAGCAAGATTCAATGGAAATAGACAGAAAAGAAAGCAGATTTG
>MNCI01021976.1:396050-414277 GCA_015680685.1 Gnetum montanum
CACAATAACCAAATTTACTACTAAAATGCTCTTAAGGCTTTCAAACACAAGTGCTTCTATGGAAAAATTTTAATAGAAATTTTCAATCATACAAAAAGAACAATAAGATCAATCTAAAAATCCCAAAATTACTTGCCAATGATGATACTATCTAAACCACTAACTAAACAATTTAAACAAAATAAAAATAAAACATAACTCACAGGACTATGACAAAGAGGCTGAAATCTTTTTTTTAGCAAGTCATCTTACAAGCAATCTTTCACAATTTCTTTTTACAAATGCTCTTCTCCGAAGACTCAAAGTGTGTCTCCAAGTGAGAGTCCAAGTGCTAGCTAGTAGCCTTCCAAAGTGTGATGTATCAAGTGTCTTCTAAAAAGTATTGTATTTTCCCCCTCTTTTGAGACCCCAATGTCTTCTCTTTTTATAGGGTTCAAAGGTGGTTACATACTTAAAATATCTTAGCTAACTTCTCTCCCAAGTAAGGAAGTTACAACTTACCCATGTAGTTAGGAGATATTTCTCACCAATTTAATTGGGAAGTTATGTAGTTAGGAACTTGTACATAAACTTAGGAGAAATTTATGCTAACACTAATATTTGTAAATATTACAAATATTTTATGGGTAGTAACTTATATAATAATGTTTGAAAAATAATGTTTTGAAGCCTTGAAATAATTAAATTAAAAGGGTAGTCTATAACCAGGGCTTCACACTATTAGTGTATGTGACATTGTGTCATTGCTGAATTAATTACCAGACCATTTAAAATTTTATTTTTGATGAACTGCAACTCTGATTTACCAGCATCGGCCCAAAATATCTCTTGACACCTATCTTAATGTGCCTTTGTGTCTTTGTTGCGGCATTCAGTGGACTGGTATGTGATATCGAATGCATCAGTGTCGGGCATGGCTACTCTTTTAGATTACAGGTTCCAGGAGTGAATGACATTTGTGATTACCGCTTGAAAAATTTGAAATGCGTTCCTTGGGAAAGCCCAGGCCTGTTTGGTGAGGTCACAGTTGGAGAATCCCTGCAACAAAGTATTGTAAATCACGGCGGCGGTTGGATTCGCGGCGAATTATTTTCCAGAAAATGTTCTGAGCCATGGAAGGCTCCTTTTTGAGACACCAGTCACAGGAAAGGGTAAGGTAAGTTACAAAATGACCCTGCAACTTCCAGAAAATCCTCTATGTAGTGTGCACCTTGCAAGCCTTACAGAGAGCATCCATGATGGCGTTCAAGGCACACAGATCCGAAACAGAAACCCAAAACTAACGATGTCATTGCTTGAATTAAAAGAAGTACCGTCGTGAAGCTCTGATGAGCGGCAACAACCTTAGGGGCTCCTCCTGCTGTGGGAAAGTTGATGACCGAAATCTGCACCATTTCTTCCAGCGAGTTGAGAAGGTGCAACACCGCAGGACCGTCGTTTTAGAGAAATTTTATGGCTTTTTCCGCTCATTAACGAGCCTATTATGCATCACTTCATTTTTTCTTCCTCTGCTTTTTGTTGCAAATCCGAAACCCGTCACAGTTTTGAGCATCTAAACCAGGGTTGCAATTTGAATGTGTTTCCAACGGAGAAAATTCAGAATGCAAGCTTGCATCGTTATTGATTTACGAAATGATCTCTATTTTTTGGTTTCGATGTTTTCACTTCTTCAAAGATTGAAACTTCTATCTTTCTCCATTTCCTTGACTCTCACCCTTGGTATCCTTTGAAGCTCTGCCTTAATGAACCGACATTTCTCCATATCAAAAATTTTTGTTGTTTATTCCTTCAAACCTTATCACCACCTCCTTGAGAGACTAAAAAGGTGTTGTGGTAGTATATCCCCTTTTTTAAATATATATATATATTGGACTATTGTATGTAGCAACTGATTTAACATGATTATTCCTAGTATTCTTTGTTTTCCACACCAATATGCCATTTTGGGCCACCCCTAGATTCCATACTAATGATATGAAATAACGCATCCACATTCTCCCACTCTTACAATAATGTTCAAGATGAGTCTTACTATTCCATGAAATGGCCAAATGTGCCAACACTTAGTATTGAAGAACTTATTGAAGAAATATGTCTCCAAGAAACAACAAATATCTCTCATCAAGTGAAGACATCTCTCAATAGTAGTAGACATCTTAGTTGAAGAATAGAAGGATTAGTGAAGACATCTTGAAGAAATAGTAGACATCTACTATAAATGATGTCTCCCTAATGATGAAGATGTCTTGGTCAAGTTGAAGGTTGTTCAGAAGAAGACATCTCTTAGAAATAGTAGACATATTCCTTGTTAAGATGTCTCCTCAAAGACATCTTCTTTGTGAAGAAGACATCTCTTCTAAATGCAAGTCTAATGTAGAAAGATATTTCAATCTCAAAGAAGATGTCTCTAGTGACCGTTAGATAGCCATTGCATGAATTTTGAGGTGATTTTAAAAACATCTAGGTTATAAGAAGACTTCATTCTCTTGAGAAATGAAGTATTATGAACTATTAGGTGTCAACATTAAGCAATCATTATGTAGATCATTCTATTATTCTTATACTTCATTGTACTATCTTTTGTATTTTTGTAAGTGGTCAAAGTGTGATGTACCTCAAAGTACAAGCATAAAAAAAATTAGTTGCATCCTTTCCTTATAATTTTTTTCTGTTTTGTTTTCCTATGAAGTTGATGCACTTATTGTGAAAAGGCATTGTCCTTGAGCTTGTCGAGATCCTATGGGATTGATTATTGGTGTAGCACCAAAATACTCTAGAGCGGAGCTTAAGTTGTAAAGGTTGTGGGATCCTAAAAACCACATTCTAAGCTTATCAGGAGCTTGTACGATTAAGTGGATTCATGGTGTCAAATCACTCCAAAGAAAATCTTAGAGCTTGTACAAGGTGTGGTACCCTTAAAATCACATTTTGAGAGTAATAAATTCTAAAGGTATGCAACTGAACTACCCTTCAAGTGTGAACTACCCAAGTTGGGGAACTATGTTAAATTTGGTGTCAACTTTGGCTAATTAATTTTTAGTTAGGGAAACTTATTCATCCCCTTCTTTTAAGTTCAAAAATCCTCAAGTGATATCAAAGCTTAATACTCTTCTTCTTCATCAATGTTAAGAGTGAATAATGGAGGGAACATCTTATACAAAGTTACCCATGTTTGATGGATTCAACTTCACTTATTGGAAAGCTAGAATTCAAGAATTCTTTGAATCTATGGAGTTCAAAATTTGGAAGTCCATCCTTGAAGGTTACATATAGCCAATCAATAGCTCCATCAAAACCATCAAGCCCCACAACAAACAAAGTCAAGAAGAAAAAGATAAGTCTATGTTTAACTTAAAGCAAAGAATTATTTATATTTTTCTTTAAATAAATTTGAGTTTAATAGAGTAACTAGATGCAAAAAAACCAAAAAAATTGGCAAAAATTAGAGGCTACTTATGTGGAAACTAAATTGTTAAACAATCTAAATTGTCAATTTTACAAAGTAAATATGATAAGCTCAAAATGAGAGAAGGTGAGAAAATAAAAGATTATTTCTCTAGAGCCAATGACCTTATTGTGGCCATTAGAGGTACTACCAAAAATTTGCTAGAGAGTGATGTCATTATTAAAATGATTAGAACACTCCAACTAAAGTTTAGATAAAAGGTCATAGCCATGGAGGAAATTAGAGATTCTTTAACTCTGACATTTGAAGAACTTCAACATGCTCTCATTACTTATGAAATGAACCTCATAGGCAAAGGACCTATCCAAGAAAAGGCATCCATCACACTTAAGTCAATCACAAAGAAAAAGGATTCTAATGAGCCAGATGATATAAGTGAAGAGGAGATAACCCTTCTCTCAATGAAGCTGCAAAGACTCTTAGCAAAGAAGGGTAAAAACACCAATCAGCAAAGATCAAACCCTTTCAAAGGTAAATAGAGGTAAATTTTTTTCAAGTTCATCTTTTGATTCTTCCCCTATAGAATGTTGGATTGGTTGTGGAAGAGGCCATATGGCCTTCGAATGTCCTAGTAGTGGTAGGTTGTAGCACAAGAAAAGATCCAATGAGGTAAAGAAGACCAACTTCTATACCAGTTTGGATGATGGGGAGTAGAGTGAGGAAGAGGTGGAAGATGATGTGAAAAATTCTCATCTCATCTACATGGCCCTCATTGATGATGATGCTGACTCATCAAATAATGATCTTAATGATGAAGAGGGGTTTGATCTATTATGCAATGAGCTTTTTTCTTTTCAAAATTATTGTAATAAGTTATATAAACAAGTTAAAACTAAGGATCAAGAAATCTCCTTCTTGAATTTAACTATTTTTGACCTTACTAGGGAACTCTCAGACCTAAGGGCTAAAAATAAAAAGCTAACCTTGTCTCATGAATAAGCCAAAATAGAAATTGTAGATGTCAAATTAGTAAATGAAAGGTTGGTAAAGGAAAAGGAATTCCTTTGGATGATACTCAGACAAGGAGGAAGAATTTCACATGGTAAGACTGGATTGGGATGCTATACACAAGAGCAACCACCTTCAACAAACCCATCACAATCAAATGATCATCCGAAGTATAATGCTACTACATCAAAATTAGAGGAATCTCCTATCCACCATAATGATCCTAAAAGATTTGGTCATCCTAATCATTCGTACTACCATAGAAGGATTAGATGCTATTATTGTTATAAATTAGGGCATAAACAATGGGATTGCAATCTTAAGTATTATCATATGAATAGTTGGTCATATCATAAGACTCCTTGGTCTTTTCAAAGTACATCAAGAAAGGAATTTTTGCAGGATCATAGGAGAGATTGAATACCAACTCAAAAGAACAAAGGAATCATAAAAGAATGGAGAGTTAAAAGGAAAAAATAAGGGAACCAAAAAACTCACTAATAAATTCATGAGAGGAAGGCAAGCCTTGGACATTGAAGAAGTTCAATTGAGAAGAGAATCCTCAAAATAGGAAATTCCTTCTCTAGCTCTCTAGGTACGATCAATTTTCATTAGAACAGTAGGTAAGTAGAGATAAAATTTTTCTTTTGTAAACATCTATTAAGACTACAGTCCTTGATAGCTTTTCCCAAACCCTATCCTATTGAGCCTCTCTCAATGAAGACGTCTACCTAAAGATGTCTTCTAGAATATGTCTACTCATGAAACAAGATGTCTACCTAATTTTTTCTCCAGCAAGGTAAAGATATCTATTGTGTGGAGAAAGCTTCTATTTGTTATTTTAACATGTGAATGAGATGTCTTCTCTCTATGAAAAAAGTCTTGTTTTTCATTCAAAACCCTTATTTGTTGCCACTATTAAAGTTAAAACCCTCATTCTTTTATCGTGTTCTTCCAAATCGACCCCACAAAGATGACTAGGGCTCTAGCATCAACAAGGATTTTGTTAGAAATGGCCCACAAGAAGATTTGGATGTCTAGGCTACCACCAAAGAAGAAATTTAACGGTAGTTCCAACAATGCATCATCTTCCTTCACACCTCATTTTAGAAGCTCAAGTGCATAGCACAAGTTTAAGGTAACTAAAACCACAAACATTATTATTGAGCACTCTTTTTCTTTTCCTATCCATATGCAAAACACTATGATGGAATATTTTAAAGCTTTAAACTGGGGCTCCTTCATTGCAATGAATTTTCTAGTTCCTAAAGTATTCATTTGAGAATTCTATTACAACATTATTGTTAGATGCTATTGTTGGGACATTCACATCCATGGTTTGGGGTCTTCTCATTGAGGTCTTTCCCCAAGTTATAAATGCATCCCTTGGAATTTCCAATGTAGATAACTTCCAATTCACCATTGATACCATGACTAACATTTATTCACATGGTATAATGCCCATAGGACATGATCAAGTTTGTGATTTTTTGTTTGGAGAAAATATGTTCTTTGATAGAGGTCATATTCAAAGGAGCATGATGACTCTTGATGCTTTCACCTTATTCCTTATCATGTTGTATAATATTATGGTAAAAGGGGAAAGCTACAGTTATCTACTGCCATCCTAAGATTTTGTTCTTTATTGTCTCCTCACAAGACTACCATTGGATCTAGGGCATATATTCTACCAAGACATGCTATGTTTGTATGCTAAGGAAAGAATCCTTGGACACCCCTACCTCATCAACTTGTTAATATATCAAAAGGATGTGTCTATTCCAAAGATTCCTTTTCTCAAAAGCAAGAGGAGCCTTAGCGAATATGCTGAGAAGAGAAGCCTTTCTCATGTAGCAAGAGCAATACTAAGCAACAGATCACAAAAGAAGATAGTAGTAGCATCTTCTTCCAAGGACTCTCCTCAGTTAAGTAGGTCCAAATCTTCTAGAGTAGGGATCAAATCATCCCTAAAAAAATTTGATCACACCATGGGGATGCTTGGGACCAACCTCTCTTACTTGCATAAGAGAATGAATATAGCCAATGTTCCTCTTCCTTCTGATAGGTAGGAGTTTGAGGAGATTACTACTCCTCCTATTTCTAATAGTGAGGAGGACATCCCTATCCCACCAAGGCACTTTGCAACAACCAACCCTTCTCAAGAACATGACTTAGGGATGGAGTTGGACTTTGAGCATGAGGCATCACCAACTCATATCTAGGGGAAGCATGATGTTCCCATGCAATAGCTTAAGAATCATGATCCTGCATCACCTATACATTTAGTTCTTTCATTAGTCAATGTTCGCAGCTCATTTGAGTAGTAGCCTATGGAGAGTATCTTTAGGATCACATCCTAATGGGTACTAGCTTAGTAGCCTCCAATTCAACCAGATCCACTAGCTTCATCTCGATTTCAAGTAAAGATTTGTCCCTAGTAGGCTCCCATCTAGTATACTGATTCATCTAATGAGGATGAGCAGTGGTCAAGTCAACCCAGCACTAGCAGTGATGATGATGAGGGGGAGACTTATCATCCATACCAAGAAATAAAGGGATCTGAGTCTAACGATGTGATCGAGATTAGTGATTAGGCACATTAGGTGATCATTTTCTCTCTCCTTTTTATTCATGTCCAAAAAGGGAAAGAATTTTTTGCTTTTTCACATACGTGATTTTTGGACTTGCATATATGTGGTTGATTATGTATGATGCAGCCATTATATAAATAGTGTATGGATAGTTGCATATGATTGATGATATATATTGATGGTATTTCTTTAGTTATCTTTATGATTCTTTTTTTTTTTATTTCATTATCTCCCATGTACTAAACCACCTTGAACCTCGAAACCTCAATTCTTTTCTCCTAGTCCCTGACTACCATAGGAATTTATATATCTTAATATTTTTCTTTATTGATTTATCTCATCCATTTTCTTAAGTTTTGGATATCACCAAAAAGAGGGACATCATTGATCTTTTGGTATGTCAAAACCTTAAGAAAAATGAAGAACAAGGATTCTTTTGTGGTTGTTGGGTTTGTAGGACAAGAACTTGGATTTGGACAAAAGGAGAGCTCAAAGAAGAAGGACATTTACAATGTCTCAAAGAAACATGCAAGACCTAAAAGTGCATGAATAAGGAATGAAGACCTCAAAGCTCAACTTTAATGATCAAAGGAAAGCCTTAGTATTGAAGAACTTATTAAAGGAAGACATCTCTAAGAAATAGTAGATGTCTCCCATCAAGTGAAGATGTCTCTCAACAACAGTAGAAATCTTGGCCAAAGAATAGAAGGATCAATGAAGAAGTCTTAAAATCATAGTAGACATCTACTATCAAAAAAGTTTCCTTGATGATGAAGACATCTTGGCTAAGTTAAAGGTTGCTGAAAAAAAGACATCTCTTAGAAATAGTAGATGTATTCCTTGTTAAGAAGACGTCTTCATGAAGGCATCTCATCAAAGACATCTTCCTTGTGAAGAAGATGTCTCTCCCGAATAGAAGTCTAATGTAAAAAGATGTCTCAATCTTAAGAAGACATCTCCAGTGACCATTAGATAGCCATTACATGAATTCTGAGGTGATTTCAGGAAATGTATAGGCTATAAGAAGACTTCATTCTCTTGAGAAATAAGCAAATATTATGAACTACCAAGTTTCAACGATAAGTAACCATTGTATACATCATTCTATTCATCTTTTACTTCATTGTACTATCTTTTGTACTATTGTAAGTGCTCAAAGTGTGATGTACCTCAAAGTACAAGGATCAGCAAAATTAGTTGCATCCTTTCCTTATAATTTTTATTTCTCTTTTATTACCCTATGGGGTTGATGTGCTTCTTGTGGGAAGGCATTTTCCTTAAGCTTGTCAGGATCCTATGGTATTGAGTGTTGGTGTAGCACCACAACACTCCAGAGCGAAGTTTAAGTTGTAAAGGTTGTGGGATCCTAGAAACCATATTCTAACCTTGTCGAGACCTTATGGGATTAAGTGGATTTGCAGTATTGAATCACTTCAAAGTGGACCTTAGAGTTATATATGGTGTGGTATCCTTCAAATCACATTTTGAGAGGAACAACGTTTGGAGGTGTGCAATCGATCTACCCTCTGATTGTGGACTACCCAAGTTGGGGANGTTGATGTGCTTCTTGTGGGAAGGCATTTTCCTTAAGCTTGTCAGGATCCTATGGTATTGAGTGTTGGTGTAGCACCACAACACTCCAGAGCGAAGTTTAAGTTGTAAAGGTTGTGGGATCCTAGAAACCACATTCTAAGCTTGTTGGGACCTTATGGGGTTGAGTGGATTTATGGCATCAAATCAATCTAGAGTAGAGCTTAGAGCTTGTATAGGGTATGATACCCTTCAAAGCACATTTTAAGAGCAACTAAGTCCAGAGGTGTGCTACTAAACTACCCTTAGAGTGTGAACTACCCAAGTTGGGGAACCATGTTAAATTTGATATGTGCTTTGGCTAGTTAATTTTTAATTAGGGGAACTTATTCATTCCAACCCGCCACCAAACCCACCCCCCCCACCTCTAACAATCCTCACTTTCTTCAAAGTTCTTCAATTATCATCTATAATGCAACTTCATCAAATTTTAAAGAGGTAACTATACTAGTAATATTTTGAACAATATTTTTGCATAAATCAGGAAGTGATTGTAATAAGGAAATACATTGCTCTTTTTTTACCATCTTACTACCTATTAATTTCAATTTTCTCACAATAGTATTAATAATAGTAAGATGATATGTAATAGTATTATTTTTAGATATCTTTAACAATAGTAATTACCTTTTAAGATGTAATTTGTTTGATTAAGGACTAGAAAGATATACTCTCTAGTTTAATTCAAGTGATGAGCAATAGGTACCCTATGCCAAACCATACAAATCACAAGAATTCATGCATGATCCAGTTGAATTCTATGGATAGGACTAGTTGTGACATCTAGATTGTTAAGCATTGATCACAGGATGCTATCTTCCCACTTGGACTAGTGGTAGCTTTGTCACATATGATTTAGTCGAAACTAAGGCATATGATAATTGATGTTGTTATGGTCCTATGATAATCTTGATAGTAATGGAAAAATTAATTCTTTAATCTAACTAACAATAAAAAGGTAAATCTAAACTAGCCTAGAGCAACAAGCATCTCATCTTGGCTTTCTGTACATGTCTTGGGCTTATGTAACTATTACTAGGATTAACAAGTGTTATGCTACTAGGAAAACCAAGCAATAATACTACTTCGATTACCAAATGATTACACTTAAACACTCAAAACCAGACGTACTCCTCCAACATTACTAATGAACAAGAAAGCAAAGTACTTGGAAAAGTAAATGATTAAACTAAGAAAATCATAAAAACTATGCTAAGTAAAACAATAAAACTAAGGGAATGCTATAATGATGAAAAGTAATCTCGATCTTTATTTCTAGTGATGAACTATGCCCAAGTACACTTCACTTGAATAAAGATTCCATACAACTACTCAACACCATACTATGGGCATTCACTCTATCACTAAAACTACGAAAACAAACTACAAGATTCTATCTAAGGTTGGACTGAAAGTTCTTTGCATCCATGCATCCAAGTGTTGTATTTATAGGCTACACACATTCCTCAATATCAGATCTACCATGACATAGCTTGTGCTATGGTATCAAATATACAATATCATAGTTACAATATCTTTGATGGAAAAAAATTGGCTTTTTGGTAAACAAATGCAATCTAGCATCAGCAATATCCTAGCTAACAATGATTTATCATACCCTCATGATTGACTAAAAAATCATCCTTGAGTGAATAAAAGGAGGAACACGTTTCTTACAAAATATTGGGAAGGTATGGGATTATTGACTAACTCTAAATATTGACCAACTCTGAGTGTCATAGTGGCATGTACAAAAATGACATAGTTACATGATAAAACAAAAATAAAATTTAAGGTGGATTAATGTAGTTCATATTTCAAGCGATGGTGGCTCTTCCGTTGACTTCTCCCCTTTGTTGTCAAGCTTATAAATTAATATTTGTTCAAGAGTGCCTAAAGTTTTTTCTCTTTTGTCCTTGTCTACTTTTTGCATATGTCCTCTCTATTGAGTATGGCATAGAGACTCCTTCAAGTTTCATTGTAGCATTGGCCTATTTGTTATTCCAAAATTGGTAAGTTTCTGCTAAGTTCAATTCACTATTTTTAGTTAGTGTGGGCCATAATGGAGATTCTTGGAGTTGCATCCCCATAGCTTCTAGAGAAAATTCCATAAAGGGACCAAAATTCAGTTCCACAATAATTGTCGACATGATCAATCTTCTTGGATTCTCTAGAGGCAATCTAGTGATAGCATGAGGCCCTATCCTTGTTTAGGTTCTTGTGGAATTTCTACCTCTCCTTGGGTTGAGTTCTTTGTAGTAGGATTTTTTTGATGAATTCTATATGATTGATCCTCCTTCTCTATGTGTTCTACTTTTGGGATTTGTTCCCCTACGTGGCCTTTTCCATGACCTCTTGTTCTTTTACTCCTATGTTGTAAAGGTTCTCCTTTTGGTATCCTCTTTAAGACCATCTACAATCAGCAAGGATTTGAAATTATTAGGATGTTCCTAGCAACTCTTTATAGTTCTTTACCTTGCTCATACCCTTGGTTAGATCAAGTTATTATCTTATTCTGATTGCAAAGTTCAAAAAAGAACCCCTTAGGTGTTATATCTTTTAGTTACTTATAACTTTCTATCATTTTCCTTGCTTATTATGGCCTAAAATAGTTGATATGATCTATTAGGAGTATTCTCTAAATATTTCTGGCCTTAGTTTGATTAATTAACTTTAAGGTTCTTATTATCTCCTTGTACTTACCCTTTATAATATCTTCCAAGCATTAGGAATTTGTGGCTCAAATTTTTTTAAATTTTTGTTTGCTTATATCACACAATGCACCACCCCCCTGCACCACCCCCCACCCCTAAACCAAGTTGATTACTCTAGGATCAACAAGATTTAGAAGTTTTGGAAATCAAAGCTACAGGGGTGAAGTTATGGCCTTTGGAAGCTAGTGTGTAAGAGGATGAAGGAAAAACTACAAAAACATCTCTTGCCACAAATGAGAGAAATGAAAATTTTCCCTAACTCCCATGCATATATATGTTATTTTTATGTGTGTGACATTATAGATATGACATCATAACTATAGCATCATCATTAAAAGTTCAAATTTTTCATTGATTTCTTCTTGGAAAAAAATGAGTCTGATGGAATTTCTAGAAGATGTAAATATTCTCTAGAGGGTTATGGATCATGAGTAATGCATATTTTTCAATAATTTAGCGTTCAAGGTTCATGAAGGAATCTTGAGCAACAAAATTTTATAGTATGGATAAGAAATAGATAATGAATTTCTAATGTATGGACAGATTCTTAGATGATATGGGAAGTTTATTAGCTGTTTTGGAAGGCATAAGATGATGTGGAATTTCTTGGCAAGTATGAAATATAAGAGTTATACAAGTGGGTCCTCCCTAAAGTAGGCTCCAACCCTTAATGCCCTTGTATAACCACACCTAAAAGTGTTCTTAGGTACTCAAGGAGTTGAATGTAAGACATACATGTTTAGAAAAACACACATGTTAGTATCACTAGATTGGGAAAATAATGTTATATTATACAAAACCACAAGTTATGATTAAATATATAGTGAGGTAAGATGGACTATAGAAAGGATTATCGAAATTGGAATGTGAGGTATCATAGCATAGGCATAATGAATTCTTATGTTTTATTAATCGTTAAAGTAATCACTAGCCCTTCTTTCCAAGATTCAAACCAAGTTGAAACCACTTTTCAATGACATCACATTATGTCACCTTTGAGATATACAACCATAAGACTACCACTATTGCAAGGAGTATTACCACTTGGTGTATTGTCCAAGGGAGGAGTTTATTCATTGCATGTTTTATTTTTTAGATTCTTGAGAAGCTACCTACCTTCAGGCATGGGTATCATGTCTTTCTAGTGAGACCCCCAAAAATTTATTTTGTGCATGAGTTTTATTTTTAACTGTGTCAACCTTACCAAAGAAGTACCTTTAGGATTGGGTAACATGTCTTTCCAATGACATGGTAAGGTAATACTTATTGTACTCTCACTCCCATTTTTCATTAGATATACAAGGATATAATACTTCCTTAGCAACAGGATAGAACTCACAACAGTAACCCAAGAGAATCCACAAATCCCTTTTGATGTCATACCCTTTACATTCCCACTTGGTCTTTCACTTTTCTATCTAGGTATAATGATCATAGATTTATTCTCAATTTTATGATGGAAAGAATATCATTATGGCCATTGTAAGAACCTCTTATTATTGGAATGGATGGATGGATGGATGTTGTGGTCTTACTATATAAATAATTAGTTCCTTATGATTTGATAACATAGAAAAATCTTCATAGCATTGGGCTACTTCTTGCCTTTATTTGTGAGATGTCTTATTAGTACTAAAAATTATGTACAAAGGATTTAAAAAAAAAATTATGAAATAAATGGAAAAGATACTAAACATTGGGAAAAAAAGTGTAAAGAATGAAAAATGTTCAAAGAATTGAAAAATGTGGAAGAACATGAAAAATTTTTAAAGAATTGAAAAATGTAAAAGAATATGAAAAATTAAAGAATGAAAAAGTATAAAAGAATAAGAAAATGTCAAAGAATGTGAAAAATGAAAAGAATTGTAAAACAAAAAATGGAAAAATCACTTATTAATTCTAGAATCCAAGTAAAGTATCTCCCCCATGACTAAATTCATGGATGAGTGTTTAGAAAATGCTCCCTAAATCTCTAGGGTCATACACTATAGGTGGTTCACCAACCATCTTTAGTAATGTAACTTTTTGATTATCATCCCATATAATTTTAATGGTAGTGGATTTATGATCATTTAAGTCCCTATTTTCTTTTTCCTTTGGTGTATGAATATGATTTAATTGTTTCATTTTTTGGCCCTTAGTTAGACTCATTTTCTAGGTTGGGAATTAGTAAGTGTTTCAGATGTTTCCATGCATGTGTTCGACAGTTGTTGGTTCTCAGTTAGTGGCCACAAGGTGTCTTTTGGTTTGGTGATCTTTGCTATTTTGGTTGCTCATAATGGTTGTTTATTGTTATTGTTATGGAATGGAATGGTAACTATATTGACATTCTGAAATGTTGGTCCATGATTGCATCCTTTGCTTTTAGTATTAATGCATGAAATTGCCTATCTCTCCACAATGATAGGTTTATCTATGGCTCTTCCATAGAATTGGAAGACATTGTTTTGGTAAGGAAGAGTGTTGCACTAGGTTGGCCTTGTTTTAGTTTTGATAAGTTAGTAGGTCTATGAGTTTTATGCCCATGTGAGGAAACTATCCTACAGAAAGGACATTTTTGAGACTTTTTTTGAGATCTACTAGAATTATCATTTACATGTATGTTCATAGCATAAGTCGCATTCTTTTGTTGATGTTGAGGTGTCATTTATTCTTGTTTTGTTTGTGTTCATATATGGTGGAGGGAAGTATGAGAACATTGAGGATTTCATAGATGATAAGAGGTTTGATATGGTGATCCCACAGGAGATACTAAGGGTTGATGATATTCGGGAGAGTGGTAGTAGTGATGTGAGGTAGAGGAGTTAGGACTAGCTAAGAAAATAGGTTGTTGAACATAATATCCATGTGGGTCCAACTAGAAATAAGGTTAAAGCTAGCTTGATGATGGCATCCCCCATGACTGTAGGTTTTGCCACTGTAGTTAATAGTGATTTTGAGTTTGATAAGAAGTCCCACTAGGATAGTATGATTGGTTGTAGGACTATCTATAATTACCTTGTGAGTAAGGTAATTTCCTAGGCATTTGCTTTTGTATGAAATTGGGATTCAAAGAAAAAGCCTAATACTCATGTAGATGTAACATGACTAGGCAATATCCCTTTGGATGGTCATATAAGTAGATGTTGCATCCATCATCCTCTTCTATGGTTGAGTCTACAACCTCTTCTACTACAGTTGTTTTCCATTTTTGCTATAAGTATTCCTACCTATTTTTTTTGTTCTTTTTTCTCCTCTTTTTTTGCTCACTATATTCTTTTTTCCTTACTCTTTCCTTTATGGTTTTCACACAAGTTGTGACTTTATCATTTATCAACTCCAACATCTTATCTATCCTAACTTCAATCTTAGCGATAGCCTTTTGTATTGGAAAATTCTATTGTGAAATCAACTCATCAAGAGCTTCCTCTTTTTCATTATCATGTAGATGAACTTCTCTTGTTTGAAGAGTTGCGTCCCAGTGATATTCCTTAATACTTTTCCTTTTACATAGTTCTCCTTATTCTTTTGCCACTTGTTCAACTAGCCTTTGTATCTATTGGGCCTTTAATTCAAATAATCATCCTTGGTCATAGATTCCAAGGGTCTCTCTTGTTTGATTAAGAAGCCCATCTATGATGTCAAGAAGCTTCTCTTTTTGAGGTAGAAATCATGACTTGGACATCTATGTAGTAGCAAATAGTATCTATCCAAGGCCACATCCAAGGATTCATGTTATTCTTGCTTCCATCCTTAGATTTGTTTTCTCAAGTTGGACACTCTCGTATAAGTTTGGTATTTGTCATTGAAAAACTCTAGCATCATGGACCATCGATGGATTGAATCAAGTCCCAACGATCTATACCAACTTTCAACTTCATCAACTAGTATCCTAGGAAAGAGCTTAAGCTTTTGCCACTCACTCTAAATGTTCTACAAGGCACAGGCATCATGGAAGGCTTGTAAGTGATGTTGTGGATTAGATTTATCACCTCCCACAAATTTAGGGATGTTATTCATATCAAGTATTTTGATGCGATTGATGCCTGATGGATATTCTAACTACCTCCATTATCTATGTCATGCTCCTAGTGGTCAACAAGGGTTCTTCATCATCAAACATGTCATCGTGATGATTTCTATTTATATTTATCTAATTATGATCATCTTGTCTATGCTCACTTTGATGATCACGTCTATTTCTATTTCTATCTTCATCTTGACCCCTTAGTGTATCTTCATTAGAACTAGACATTGAAGAGGAAGAGAAAGATGGGAAACTGGGAGAATTTCCATGGCTCCTATATCTTCCCATATGGTCCCTTAATTTATCTCTTCTCGATTTGGAGGAGGTCCTAGGCCTTGAGGGCCTCCTTGTTCTAGGACTTACTCCATCTCTTCTATGATTTTCTACATTAGTTGAACATAGTCTTTGAGTGCAGTAAGGATCTAAATGAGCATATGAAATTTGTACTTGAGGTTGTTCATTTCAATTCTCTTCAGTATAAATCCCATCATTTCTCCTATGAGTGTTTTCATCATGTGATGTAGTCTTGGTCCTATGTGAAGAAGACATAATTTTATTTGATACATTTGTGACTTAAAATATTAATATTTTCTAAAACATAAATCATTAACACTTTTACAGTAATCATTTATAATATAACTAATCTAGATAACTAGAACCATCCTCAGCAATGGTGCCCATGATGAGTGGTAGGTACCCCTACACCCAACCATATGAATCACAAGCATTCATGCATGATCCAATTGAACTCCATGGATGGGACTAGTTATGAGATCTAGATTGTTAAGCATTGATTGTAGGACATTGTCTTCCCACTTGGACTAGTGGTAGCTTTGTCACATATGGTTTGGTCCAAAGTGAGGCATATGATAATTGATGTTGTTATGGCCTTATGCTAATCTTAACAATAATGGAAAAATTAATTCTTTAATCTAACTAACAACAAGAAGGTAAATCTAAACTAGCCTAGAGCGATAAGCATCTAGTCCTAGATTTTCATACACGTCCTAGACTCATATAACCATTACTAGGATTGCCAAGTGTTATGCTACTAGGCAAACCAACCAATAACACTATTAGGATTACCAAATGGTTACACTTAAATGCTTGAAACTAGTCATACTCATTTCTCTTTGCTAATGAATAAAAAAGTAAAGTACTTGGAAACGTAAATGATTAAACTAAGAAAATGGTAAAACATATGCTAAGTAAAATAGTAAAACTAAGTAGATGCTGCAATGATGAAAAGCAATCTCAATCTTTTTTTTTTGGTCATAAACTATGCCCAAGTATTCTTCACTTGAATAAAGATTCTGTACAATTGCTCAACACCACACTGCGAGGATTCACTCTATTACTAAAACTACAAAAACAAATTGTAAGACTCTACCTAAGGGTGGAATGAAAGTTCTTTGGACCTGTGTGCCTAAGTGTTGTATTTATAGGTTACACACATGCTGCGATATTAGATCTATCATGACGTAGCCTATGCTATGATATTGAATATATGACATCGTAGATACAATATTGTTGGCGGCCAAAAATTAACTTTTTGTCAAACAAATATAATATAGCATCAACAGTATCCTAGCCAATTGATGATTCATCATTAAGTAATGCATACATTTTGTTTCTTTTCAATGAGCAAATCTTCCATCTTGAGATTCAAAAGATTGTTGTTGCTACAATTGAACTTTTCTATTTCTTCAATGTACTTAGCATCACTCACCATCTTAATGCACTTAATGAGATAAGAGCCATGGTAATCAAATCAACCTAGCTTCGATACTAATTTGTTAATTTACACCTTAATTAAGTAAGATAATAAAGCAAAAGCAAACAATAGAAATAGAAATTCAATTAAGAAATTGAAAGAAATACATCAAGAACACAAGAAATTATCCTTGGGAAAGCATACAAAAACCCTAGCAATGACTCCAACTCCTAGCAAGCCTTGGAAATCAAAGTCTTCTTTTCTTTGAGACTTACAACAAGCTTAAATTAAGCTTTCACAAGAGGAAGAGACTACAACTTGAATTATGCCTCACACACCCTTTGATATGGTGAAGATATATTTATGAGATGATTTGAAACCACCCCAAGCATCTACTTATAAAGTGGTTATACTGTCATGCTTTGGGTAAAAGCCAAACGATGGAGTTATAATCCATAATTAACCATGGCCAAATTGGATGTGAGCAATTACATATTCTTTTAACATATTACATACTTTGGATTTTGTTATTTTCAACCAACATGTCAAAAATAATTTGCAAACATAGCAATTGTTACAACATGAAGGTGTCTTAAACTTAAACTTAATAACACACCTAATAATGTTTAGACTTCATACTATGCTCTCAAAAAGATGGTAGACTACTTAAAAGTCATAGGTTGTGAACAAGAAGATTTTGTTTTAAGACCATAGTTAATGAGGTTACAAACACAACATCATAGCTTAGCATTAATGAATATGATTATTATGTTGGTAGTGCATTTGGCATGGGATTTAAAATATATGTGTTTTTACATTATGTGACATTCAGGGTTTTAGTCTATGGCTAGTCTTATTAATAATTTTTCATCCAATTATGGCAGGTGGTAGGAATGTTCTAAAAAGAAAGAGGTGCACATACTTAACTAACACATACACATACATATATTTCTTGGGAGGATCCAACTAGTTAAGCAAAAGGTTTTAACACAAATGTGGACTAATGTAGAATGCAAGAAGTAATTTTATTGTAGAAGCTTACTATCTCTCATATGATATTCCCATTAAGTATCAGAATGCTATTAGCAAGCTTTGCTTAATTTCTCATCATCTTAGAATTGAAAGTGAAAGATGGATTCACCTCTCTTAAGAAAAATGCATTTGTAGATTATGCATGTCAAGAGCCTTGATGATGAGT
>MNCI01021976.1:427625-448814 GCA_015680685.1 Gnetum montanum
CTAGAGTAACCACTCTAATAATTAGAATAACTGCTAGGGTAACCGCTAGAGTAACCACTCTAATAATTAGAATAACTGCTAGAGTAACTGTTAGAGTAACCACTCTAATAATTAGAATAACTACTAGAGTATCTGCTCTCATCAATATCTAATAGATCCTATGGATCTTCGAACCTGATAAGGCTTCATTTCATCTCATTTCATATATACTGATTGCATGATTATATTCCATTATATCATGAAACTATTGGGTGACACATACACACACATATTTTGATTGTATGACTATATTTCATTGTGTCATGAAACCATTAGGTATAGGTTATGTGAACTAAAAATACTTCTAGGAATTGGTTGCTACAAGGATAAAATTCGTAGGGTACATGCTGCTTCAAAAACCTTTTTATTCTTCACTATAGGTAAGGTATTTTGAAGAGTGCCTTGCAAAAATAAAGGATGCATTTTGCAAATACTTTGTATAAGTGTTAATTTTCCAAGGAAAAATAACCAAAACTTAAAATATAGTAACTATTAAAATAAATTAAAGTATTAAAATTAATCAATTCATATATTTTTATATTAAGGTTTTTTTTAAAAGGTTGGGGCAATGTAAAAAATGAGATCCTAAAATATTCTTTATATTAATGCTATATATCTTTTAAAAGTAATTAATAATTCTTAAAGTAATTATATATTCATTAAAATAAACATTGATATTTGAATTTGAAGGATAAGAAAGATTAATTACCCATCATAATGGAAAGGCAATGAAAAAAATAGGGTGCCTTGCAAATTTGACTCCTACTCCACTATGCTTTAGCAAGGCAATGCTCACAAGCTTCATAAGAACGGGTACGTTTAGACCTGCCCCACTTAGGGTACGGCATATGTATACGTGTACATATACCCACGGTAAGTCCTTGGCCTACGTTAACGGTCAACTATTCCATGGTAATGATGGAACCATTTAGCCCTATTTTAAAGTTTAGGTATAGTTCCATCAACACACTCTTAAATCTAAGACCTCAGCTGTGCCGTAATTTGTAAAATTATCGTACAGGAACATGCAAACTATGTAAAACCATACTAAATATCATAACATATACAGTAATATCATCAAGGTATTTCCATCGGACATAGGCTTCATTTCTTAGAAATTGATCATCCTAAATACCCCATTTGTAAAGCGGATGACTCTTTTCAACATGTCTTTTGGGATTGCTTATTCTCTCAACACATTTGGAAATGGTGTCAATCTCTTCAAATCTTCCTTCCTAACCATTCTATTGGTTTTCCTCGATGTATCTTTCAAGATGATTGTGTTAAGCGTCACCTTCAAAAAGTCAATCCTCGTATTTGAGATTATCTTCTTTATTTGGAGATGTCGCATAGATGCTTGGTATCAAAACACAAACTACAATGAATTTGACTATGGTATGAAATGCTCTATTGCTAGTATTGTTCAACTTCAATGTTGAGAGCTAGACTTTATCAATAATATTACATTTTTCTAAATGATTTTTTTTTGAGTTAGTTGTGTTGGTCTCCTTTTTCAGCTGTCGTCCCGGGGGTGTGATAAGCTTATGTGTTGTTGAGGTGACTGGGGTCATCTTGCAACATTGGGATCTGTTAAGGTTTTGATTTTAATTTTTCTTCTCCAGCTTGAATTTTAAAGTTTAATGGCTGGTTTGTTACTTCTTGTATTTAAGTTAAAATATCAAACTTCTATATTTGAATTTCCGGTTCAAGTGACTTGCGTTAACTTAAGTTGCAGAAAAAATAGAAAAAAACTGCGTGACTTGACTTGATTTATTCCGATTTTCACGATCCGTTATCCGAAACGAGTCTACGATTTTCTGTTCGGATATGATTTATTCTACTATTCCACTGATTCTTTCTAAAAATGGAACCATGAAATCATATTTTCAAGTTTCAAGAAGACATTGACAGGAAACAGCAAACCGCAGGTGCTTCAAGGTAATCGTCAATATCAAGGGAAGGGCCAAATAAAAACCGCTTGGAAGGCAATGGAAGCAATCTCAATGGTAGTGTATATATAAGAAGGATAAGCATGATCAATCAATTCATCATCGTCTGTTTGACATCGAGAACGATAATAGCTTAGCATGGCACTGTTTGAGGCAGGAAACCCGTTCTGTGTGCAGCAGGATACGGAGATAATTGTAAGGAAGAAGTCAATTGTGGGCAGGGAATATGAAGTTACAGATACAAGGGGCATGCTTCTGCTGACAATGGGAGGTCCCTGTTTCACCATGTTGGGCAAAACCAGGTGGCTCAAGGATTGCTATGGCAACACCATTTTCTCCATGCACAAGGAACCTTGTTTCATGTCGCCGCTCGGCACCTGGACTGTAAAACGTAATCCGCAAGATTCGCACTTCTTGTTCAGAGTTCGCAGATCCAGTTTCGTGCAACTTTTCAAAATTTCGCTGGATGTGCTCTTCGGCAACGACCAGGCACCGGCACTGAAGGTCAAATCGTCCTGGAACGAGCGCAAAGCCAAGATTGTTTTGCACGATGGACGCATTATCGCTCAGGTATTGTTATTGCTGCTCTCCCTCATGCCCTTAAACCACACCCGTTTTTGACTCTCAACCTGAAAAGGATCATGAAGATAGGCTTTAATCTTTCTGCAATTTTCTGCGACCTACCTGGCTTTTAAGCGGAAAAGTAAAATATTTGTTGAAGTCAGGTTGCATGTATGTGTAGATTTCGTTTGAGATAAGTTAATAGGTTGAAAACATTCCATGTATTAGGTACTTTTCAACCAGACTGAATGCGAGTTGTATTTTAGATCTTCAACCTTGTCCAAGGCACTTGCTTTGTTCTTGTACTGGTAGGATAACTCGAGATTTACTACTCTAAATTGGGAAATTGGTGGTGGTTGCAGATGAGGAGGGAGACGTCGCTGATGAACATCATGTCGAACAAGTTCGAGGCGGTGATCAGCGTCTCGGCAGGCAGTGATTTTGCGTTGGTGGCAGCGCTTGTTCTCATTCTTCATGAATTTCAGGAAGAGCACAGTGGAGGATCTGATGTTGGCGCTAGCGCTAGCGCTGGCTCCAGCTCTTGATTTGTGTATTTACAGGAACATGTGTGTTGCGTTCACTCCTGTTTTGCTCTGTACTAGAAAATCTTGAAACATATGTATAACATATATGAAGTTCTTGTTTGTTTTTGGAACAGTTCGTATGATTGATTGTTGAACAGGGTTGTATCATAATCAGATCATGATTTTGTTTATCGTCGGTGCATTAGTTTTTCAAGTTTTGGCTGTTCTTTCACGGAGTGAAGTTACATTCCCTGTCATATTCTTTTGCACTCAACTCCCGTGAAATTTTTTAATTTTTACTAAGCAACATGAAGGAGGATGCATTTGTAAGCGAATCGTTTTCTTTCTATGACTCTAAAATGGCACTGAGCTTATGCAATTTCTTCGGGTTTGGATGAAGTTCTTGTTTCTTCTGAGCCAATTATAATTTTATTTAGGTTACCAAATTAATCCCGGACGAAGGGATTGAATTGTATGCGTGCTAGGTTCTCACTTTCTTGTTTCACAAATTTCTCTACCAACAAAACAACGCTTAGCCAAGGAATCGCAAGATGATTATAATCCCTAAAACGCAATGGGATTTGACGATTTCGATGTGAACACAAATGAAACTGATGGAACGCTTCGTGGTAGGAGTGATGGCAATTCCACAGGAAATCCAAACCCTACGTCAAGAAATATTTCAGAAATCTGGTTGTAGAATAACATGCAGTAAAATCACAGCCGGAGCTGACCCAGAAAATCCTTATGCTTGAGCAGAAAATGGAAGATCGCCACAAATAATCATGTGTATGGTATTATTTAAAAGCTTCAAAGAACAAGAGGATAAAGGAATAAAAGGAATGAACCTTTATTTGTTGGGTTTCGTTCTGAGGGGAAGGCAACAGGAGAGAAAAGGTAATGAACCTTGGTTTAATGGGTTTCTCAGCAAGAGAATCAGGTCATATTTTTCAGAAATTTCAAGAGTACTCGTGAAAAAACTAGATACCTCAACAGCCGATCCTCGATGGTTACTTAATTGGATGAAAATGTAAAAAGCAGCCCAATATCATACTTATTTCGAAGCTTGAAAACCAGAGAACAAGTAGTAGCAGAAAATCGTATCGGTTTGAAAGGTGAGAAAACACAATTCCAGAATCCGCAATGCCAGATTCCAGATAGCCTGGAAAAGTGATAGCGACCAGGTTTGTCCGGGGTCTCCATCCCAGTTTAGACAACGGCCCCCAAGTTTCCGGGGCCAAATGCCGTACATTGTTCTTGGACATCCATCATTGTGTAAGCGGCTGATCTTGCGTAAAACGAGAATCTCGCTGAAAAGGAATTTGCAAAGGAAGAAAGAACAGGGGTGGCCAAACGGTATGAGCAACAAACGCGGTTTCAAATTTGCAAAGAAGGAACAGGGTGTGAAAAACTGTGAACAAGAAACGCGTTTTGAAAGGTGAGAAACTTCGCATTCAAAAACGGTTAGGAATTTGCAACGGAAAAACAGGGTTGCAAAAAACGTGAAATCAACAAACGCGGTTTGAAAGGTGAGAAGTGAATGAGGATTTCACAGAAACAAAAGCATCATGCGAACAAAGCATAGGTGTGTAGTAAATGGTTTAGGCAAATGATTGCCCTACTGCTTTCTCAAGTTGCACCTAGAAATTTGGAAATGTATTCTGTTCATGCTCCACTGCTCTAGTGTTCAAAAAACGTTGTCAGAGACTGGGATTCAAGGATTGGCGGCATAGTTCCATAGTGGGAATTTGTAAGATATATTTGAATGTAAAATAATTTCAAAAATTTTAAATGTAAGTCTTTAAAAGTTTGGAAAATATTTTAAATCATGTGTAAGATTTTTATAAAATGTCATTAATTAACACTATTAGTTGAGATATTATCAAATAGGAATTCGAGAAGGTCAAATCATTGACTATATTTGATTAGTGAGAAGTGTTACTACTCTTATGCCTATTTAATATATGAGTTGTCCATGGAATGTTTAATCAACATATAAATTATATGTTAATACAAATATTTCTTGGCTTGTTGCATGGAGTTGCCACAAAGATACCTACATGATTTATTCATGGACAAGAATAGTAAGGCTAGATTGAGCATGATGAAAATAATATCCTAGTTCCTTTTTAGTCCTACAAAAACAATTCAACTTTTAATACAATTAAAAGTTGGTTACTTTTGAGAATAGGCTATTGCAGTTTTTATCTTTGAATGAAACTAATAACATTTTAAATAATTTTACTAAAAAATAGTTTGTTGCTCCTTTCTTATGTATTACTATATCTATTTTTGGTAGAAATATTAATATGTAATTAAGATCAAACTCCAATGAAAAAATTGTTTTAAACTTTGATAAAATTTGAGGATAATAATTAGGCTAAAAATTTTTCATTTTGGAAGAGATGTGCCATTTTAGATATTAAAGATTTAATAATTTTAATCTAAAAATTATATTTTATAAGAAAGATTTTTATAAATTTGATGTGCAAAGTGAATATTTACAAGTAAAATTTTAGGTAAAATTTTTATAGCATGTCATGAAAACATTTCATGATAGGCACTGTTGGATATCAAATTCACACCTTGATCAAGAGGCTCTACCCAACGGAACCAAAAATAAGTGAAACATAACTATAGCCCAAGATTTATAGAAGCTTATAACTCAATGCTACCTAGTAAAATCAAACCTATGATATGGGGTTACTAGGCTAAGACTTGTGCCACTAGGCTCTACCCAAATGTGGCTAGTACAGGTTGTCCTACAATCCTTTGATGATCTTACAACTCAAATGGCCTAAATAGTACAATTGCATTAGAATTGAATTTTTATTTAAGAATACTCAATTATTTATCTTAAAATTGAATACATAGTGGTATCAATGGCCTTGAAGTAACATGGTATTGAAGATTTATAGGACCTATAACTATGAATGAGTCAATCTTCTAACCTAATTTGTGTATTTGATTAGTACTAGCACCCATTAGTAATTTTTCAAGTAACTTACTAGTACTTGTTTTTTACCTAAACAAAGTACTTAATGAGCGGCGAGGTACCCCTACGCTCAACCATATGAATACGAGCATTTCATGCATGATCCAGTCGAATTCCAAGGACTAAGTGCTTATGTGCCCTTGTGGAACAAGGAGGGGTTGGTTGATCGTTGTCTTCCCAAGCTTACATGTATGCCATGATTTTATGGTTAAGTAAAATCACCATAATTGCTTGATTTCTTCCTTAATTGCTTGCTTTAGCTTAGGGTTCAATCACCTTTGCGGTTGTCTTCGAGGCTTCATGGGGGTTAGTGTAAATTCTATGTTGGCATATCCTAGGATCTATTCTAGTTAATTCGGGATATGACTAAGTGAAGGCTTCTGACCATTTATTTATTACCTTTAGTAGTTCTTCTTTCTATTGAGGAGCAAGCTTAGCATTGATAATTACTTATTTTCCATTTTTAAGAAATGTGTATTCCATACCGGTGGGTAATGGTTTTAGCTCAAGGGGCTCCTACTTAAATTTCTCAAGGATTTCCATCTTCCCCCAGTTGATATTTTCAAGCATAAGACTTGAAAGTTGGCGGTGGACTTGCTCTAATGCATCTATGCTATCGATGTAAGCACAAGTCAAATCCTCAATTGGTTCCATGCGTATGAGTGAACTTCTTTCTTGATTAGCTATCAACCACTGGGTGTCTTCTTGTCATGTGGCTGCTGCATACATGCATCTTTGTATGTTAATCACTTGTGCATATTGATTGCATGCAGGCAATGCTAAACTTTGCACAAACCATGACCTCTGCATGTAGTTACACCTTGTGTCACTATATGAAGTGCATGGAACTTTCTTTTTCTCAATCTTTCCGAATGTATTTTCCTTTGATATTTCTAGGGAAAGATGCGGATTCCTAGGTGTGCATCAATGGTGCTTAGCCATGCTCTTCCCATTATGATTGGGAATTCCCCCTTACCGTTGTTTACCTAAATTACTAGGAAGTCAGCTAGGTATGACCACCCACAAACAGTGGTAACAATGCCTTCCACTAGTCCCAATGGGACAGTGATGGACTAGTCGACCAACTTTAGATGGATGTTGCTCTTTTTCAATGGAGGTAGGTTCCAGGCCTTGTACATTTCTTGAGAAATCAACTTGACACTAGAACCTAAATCCAAAAGAGCCTTGCATGATGCATTTTCAGCGATTTGCAAGTATATCAAAGGACTCCTAAGATTAGAGAATTTCCTGGGGAGGTAACTAGCTTTGATCCAATTAGTGACAACATGTGTTAGCATGACCATATGCGTTGAGTGTGGTGATTAGGTTGAAGGGGGCTCTAAGTTTTTAATTGATACTAAGGCATCTAAGGAATTAGCTTCTTGTAATTGCAATGGCTTGGTTGGATTGTTGGTTCTAAAGAAAGGTATTTTCTTCATGTGGTTGTTAGAACCAATAGTAGGTTGAGAGTTATCAACCCTTGTAACATTATGTTGTTGTGGCTAGGTAGGGATTTCACCTTGCATAGTTGGAGTAGGTGGTAGTGGAGCCATTGGTGAAAGAGATGTGACCAGATGAGAAGGATGATATGCTTGTAGGATATTGCCCCTAGAAGAGGGAGTCCCATAATACTCGTGGGCTTGGTAGTGAGGTTGAGAAGTAACGTGACCAATAGAGTCACGTGGGGAGATTGGTTGCTGCACGTGATATCCACATGGGTCAGGTTACTGGTAAATATACTATTTCCTTGGTGGTGGCATTCCCCATGATTGTGGATATTGCCACTATTGATATTGCTCAATTGGTTGTGATGGAGTTTTATTGGGATAATACATTAAGGGTTGGTGGAACTGTCTTGGGTTACCTTGAGGATAAGGTAACCTTCAAGTTGCTTGCCATTTGTTCAATTGTGAGTTGAGTGCATACACCCCAGACTCCTGTAGATGTGAGATTAAAGGGTAACATCCCTTAGGATGGTCATATTGACATTGAAAACACCACAAAATTTTGGCCTAGCACTTTTAGATAGGACTCAAGCTAAGTCATGTCACTGCCCAACATGAGTACAACATCACCAAACTTGAGAGCCTCCAAAATAGCATGAAACAACACACAATTGAATAGGCAAAGTTCCCCCATGGCCCACAGGTGATTGCTCCAACTCCCGACATTCGAAATCTAGGGTTTCAGGCTCAAAATGCATGGTTTTGGCTGTATACACTTTGGTCACCCTATGGTAATGCTGCCCAGCGTAAGACTAGCGTGCGTATAGCGTGACCAACTTCTGGAGCCCCAAAATCAAGTCCAAACAGCCCAGATTCGAGCACACGAACCCTCCATGAGCTTCACCGATGCCCCCTGTAGCTCCCAGTCTTTGGAAACTTGAAATTTTAGCTTAGAATCACATGTTTTGAGCTACTTTCAATTAGTCATGCTGAGGTCATGCTACACAGCGTGACCACAGCGTGACCAAATAAGAATAGCTTAATTCAAGCACCTCTGGGCAAAATTTTGACATGAATTCAACTCCTGGGAGTTAGGCAATAATTGTACATGTTGACAGGCTCAAGACAAAATTTGGGCCTCAAACATGGCATTTTTAGTTAGTCACGCTGAGGTCACGCTGCATAGCGTGACCACAACGTGACTAAGAAAAAACAGGGCACATCAAGCAATTCCAGGTCTAGTTTCGACATGAACTCAATCCCCAGGGAACAAGCAACAACTGTACTAACTGTCAAGCTTCAGAAAATCTAGATTTGGACTTCAAATGTGTTATTTTAACTTGGTCATGAGGTCATGCTGTACAACATGACCACAGCATGACCAAATAAAAGATGACCAAAACAGCAAAAAAATGAAGTCAAATTTAGCATTTAGGCCATCCTCGAGAGCAAGCAGCAGTTGAGCATCAACAAATAGGCATCAGCATCCAAAAATTAACTCAAAATAGGGCATAAACACCTAGTCACACTGAGGTCATGTTGGGCAGCGTGACCACAACATGACCAACCAGAAGTATGTCAAAATAGCCTCCAAATTAGCTCAAAATAGACGTGCAAAACCCTCTCGACCTCTGGCATGCAGATCCACTCCAAGAATGGATCTCATAGGTCAAAATGGGTTCAAAATGCATCATAAACATTGGACACGCTGATGATCATGCTGGCACGCTGACGCCGGCGTATGCATAGCGTAAACACTGGGACGCTAGATGCTAGACACCAGACGATGATCCCAGGACATGCTGTAGACATGCCAGAGCCAAATCCATGCACACTAGAGACCTTGGTGGAGCAAAAATAGCATAGGTCTGTAGATCCAGAGGCTAGACATCCAGATCCACTCTTGTGCTTTAACATCCTTTGTACATTTTGCACTTTTTAACGTATCGAGCTCTTACGCTGTGGATCACACATGCCAGCGTAAGTGATCTTGGTCATGCTGCACCCTATACATTGTAAAATTCTGTGCATCTAGTCAAAACATTTACACTTGTCACCCGATTCGCATTTCTCTCATCCTGCAGCCATAGATCTTCCTCCAGATCCGAGTTCCACGCCCGAAAATCCTATAAATACTCCATTTTTCCATTTAATAAAGGTTGGAAATTTTGGGGTGTGAGGATCTAGAGAGTTGGCGAACCTCATCATCATTATCTCGTATGATTGGGCATTACCTAGACTTGATCACGCTGAGCACTCAGGGCAACTTTGTTCATGCTGCACACCTGCAACCAGAAACCTATAATCTTCCAGTGTCTGTACTTTCACATCGGGGCTAAATGTGCACCTTGCAATCAATTCGCAACTGCATTCTAACCAATGCACTTTTTTTTGTAATCATCAATCAATACATATAGTTGTAATTTTGCCATCCATTGTTCTTTGTTCATGCCATTTACATTTTTTACAATTTCTGTTATCTTTGTTTACATTTTGTTTCCATTTTACATTTCGTACATTCGTTTACGCTTTCATTTACATCCATTTATGTATAACCTGGTGCATCACAACAGCGTATGTTAGGGGAAGTCCTTGTTTGATCTGCACGTAGACCATTCAAGGCACTCTGCCTTCGTTTATTTCCAGCTTTCCCTTGTGCGAAGGTGGGGTCTTACTGTATCTTCCATAGATCTCTTCGCGTCTATTTCATTCCATCCTCACACCGATGATTTCGGATGGTACAGTAAATTAGCGCTAGAAGGAGGGCCCATTTCTATTACGTTTGTCTGTCCACCAGCTGCCTACAATGTCCTGCACCTTGTCCCAGTTTCATACATTGTTCACAACATCCAGTATCATTCTCTCTCTTCTCAAACACTATTCACAGCATCCTGCACTTTTTTTTCTCCCTCAGACGCTACCCTCAGCATCCAAATGCCATTTTGACCTACTAAACACATTGCTACTTAATTCACAGCATTCGGTGCTCAGGCCTTAGCTTCCAGACACTATATCTAGCGTCCAGGCGCTGTTCCTTAGTCCCAGACACTATATCCAGCATTTGCACGTTGTACCCTCGTTTCAGACACTGCGCTTTAACTCTCGACTACATTATGCATATCATTTTCCTAGCCACACGCTGTGTTCATCACCCTCAGCATCCATACGCTGCCCATGCTTAACCTCAGCATACACACACTACATTTTTCAACGTAAGCACGCTACACGCTGGACTCACCTACCAAATGCTGATATGCTGTGCTTCACACTTAGCGTCCATATGTTGTATGCCATACATTAGTCACACTGCAACCCTTCATACGCTATACTCCCTATTTTATGCTGCTTCATCTCATTCATATGCTGCTCAATCTTTTCACACGTTGCATTATTCATATGCTGTGAAACTATGCGCTATTGACACTTAACATATATTCTCTCTCTTACGCTGCATTCTCTCTCCTACGCTACATCACCTAACGTTGACAATGGACTCCACACACACCAATGCCGCCGCTTTGCCCATCTCTGGCTTCGATACCACAATCTCAGGTCTCGTCACCGCCGTCAAGGCCATAGTTTCCCTTGGCGAGATGAACCCTCAGGGGCCACCTCGTCGGTCACTAAGACTGCAAGGTAGAGACCCCACATTCACCATCCTAATGCCCGAACAATATAACTTTGTTTATGTTAAAATCCAAGCTAACCTGCCCATCAATCACACAGAAATGGAAGCAAAACGACATTACAAACTCATCTATAAGGGAGGCCATAACTTTATCCCTTTAGCATATGGCATAATTCCCCTCTCTAAATCCCACCATGAACTCATATCCCAACTCCTCCTGGCAAGGAACCAAACCTCACGCCAACCTACCATAGAACCTCAAAATGGAGATGAGGAAGATGATTTCGTAGCTCAATCCGAACATGAGGATTCATACCATACTTTCAGTCTGCATACTTACATGAATCCGTTATTCCACCCTTTCACGGGAGAAACCATGTCCCTTCATGCATTTAAAAGCACTCAAGCTCATGTATCTCAATAGGAAGCACCCACTCTCATTCCCACTCTCCCCATGACCAATACTCAATTCAATGCACCCATCTCCGTTATTCCTTCCTTCACCACGTTATCCCCTCTCCTACAAGTACAACCCAAAAAACTCTCCTCTTGAACTAATGCAAGAGCAACCTTCCCACCCCAAGTAATTAGGAGACCATCCATGATACCTGCTTCTACATCTACTCACTATATACCATGAGTGCAAATCCAAGGAACACCCATCACTACTTTGACTCAACAGGTTTAGGGTGTTCCTTCACAACTTGTAACTGGGCAGTGGACCACGTCTGGCATGCAACAGTATCAACCCCCTCATTATAGCATACCACCTACTACAATTCCATCCATGAATGTCACTCAAGTACAACCACCAACAACACAATAGTCATCATTCCTACCAACCGTACAGCAGTCTCACTTGTATAGCACTCAAATTAACCAACCTACTGCTCCACCGAGTGCCCAAGAATGGGTCAAAGACAAAAAGATGATGCAAGAGCTCACTGATGAGGTAAAGCACCTTAAAAATGCTAACACTGAAGAGCTTAAAGTATTGGAATTCTACCAAGATGATTCGATCAGTTCCTCAGTGCCACCTTTAACTTTACCCAAGGGAGTTTCATTGCCCCAATTGATAAAATATAACGGGGAAGGAGATCCCAATGCCCACTTAGTAACATTTAGATTATAATGTTTGTTGCTTCAAGCTTGGCCCCACGCAATCCTACGTGTGTTCACCATGTCTTTAACTGAAAGAGCCTTAGACTGGTACAAAGCCTTATCCCGTATCTCTATATCCTCTCCGGAGGATCTGTTACACCAGTTTGTTACTAGGTTTAAGTACAACTTGAACCCCGAAGTAGCCCTAGATAATTTGATCCAGGTAAAGCAAGCACCACTAGAACCTATGCAAAAGTTCATTCAGAGATGGCGTGCTACACTTAATGAACTTCACGAGCCAATCCCGGAAACATACCTACTTACGATTCTTAAAGGAGCCGTGAACGACTTCATTAAATCGAAGCTCTACTATCTAAATGCTTGCACTCTGAGTCAAGATTTTGTATAGATAAAGAACATAGAGGAGGCAGCCCAAAATATTCATGACCCTACTTATTCAGCCTTTAAAAATCAACACACGAAGAAAGAAAAAGACAAGGCTAAAGCAATAGTGGCAACAGTAGCAGAGACGACTCAACCCAACAACGCAGGACAGAAAGGGAAACAACCTACTATTCCCATTAACTATGAGAGAACTACTCATGCACCCACACCCGAACCATCCTTCACACAAACTATTAAGATGGGTCACGCTAGTACATTCGAGAGAAAAGAACCTGCTCAATATACACCGTTGCCTATGAAGCCTTCGCAACTACTAGATCAACTTTTAAAAGCTGGGGCCATCAAACATAAGTAGTTGTCTCCTGCGGTAGCCCAGAAACATGACCGATACTGTGAATTGGTCAAAAACACAAGCATGGCAACACCGAATGAGCCTCCAGTTCCGAGAGGCTTTAGGCTAGATAGATTTTGTGAATACGATCAGCGAAATGGGCATGGAACCGATTATTGTTTCACCCTAAAACAAGACATACAACATATGATTGATAGGGGTGAAATAACCTTTGACGAAGCTAACCTTGTAAAACCACAAAATCAATCTATGGGTGTGTATAAGGATCCCCTTAACACCAAGGAGGCTCCTTATGTGATTAACACAATACATGTCAATAACGAACAAGAAATACCCAAAAAACCCTTTGTGATTCATGTTCCTACAGCATCAACACCATTTCCCTAACCCTTATTTCCAACACATACACCCTCCACATCTCAAAATTCGTTTGTCATCCGAGTACCTCCCACGGCAGCAACAACAAATGTACCCCCACCAACCAAACTCACTCCCTTTGTGATCCAGGTACCACCTGCTGTTGCAACCGCAGACATACAACCCTAAACCGGAGCAACTCCATTTGCCATCAGGGTGCCTAAGCAACTAGATGTTCAAACTTTGACAGCTCAACCGCCAACTTGTCCCACTCCATTTGTAATTCGAGTGCCTAAACACCCTGACGCTCAACCACCAACAGTTCCATCGTAAACTCGCCCTATTCAATTTGTCATTCAGGTCCCGAAGCAACCAGATGTTCAAACCCTGACGGTTCCCCCATGCCCTCCACGAGAACGCCTCGTAGACAGGTTGACCAAGGAAGGTTTGGAAAGAGAACATCAAGGTCATGAGTTGGGACCCCCAAAACCCACTCCATTAAATGTTGTACCCATGGCTCCGACAACTGATAAGCCAAGCACAAGTAACCAAGTTGAAAAATCAGGAATTCCTGAGGAGCCAAACCCAACGATTACAGTTGACCACGCAACAACCCTCCCTCAACAAATACAACTATTGGGTACAATGGACCAAGTCTCAACCAACAAGAACATACCAAATAGCAAAGACTTGACTAGTGCCCTAACCTAGGTTACACAGGCCCTCAAACAAAAGAACACTTCGCTAAGCCTGTATGACCTAATGATGACTTCTCAAGTACACCGCAAAGCCCTAGTACATATGTTAACATCGATCCCTGTCAGCGAAGACTTACCTACAACTGAATCATCCATTCATGCAATAATGTTTTCACATCAAGGATTAAGGTCCACATCACTAGGCTTCCATGTGGATAACATCAAAATAGATGAAAAAATAGGAGAAGTCACCATCGCACCTATGTTCATAACCATACAAGTTAACCAGTTTAAAATACATAGGGTGCATGTTGATGATGGGGTAGCCAAAAATGTGGTACCATTCCCTGTCATCGAACAATTAGGGCTCATAGAGTAGATAAAACCAACAATTAGGATCACGTGTCCTAGTAAAAGGAACACTCACTTTGGACTTCATAGTGGGGGACTAGTTCCCCATGTTAGCTGAGTTTGTAGTCATAGATGAGATGCTAGGATTTTACTTGATTTTGGAATGACCTTGATTAGCCTAATTAAAAGTGGTATCCTCACCCATCCATCAAGAGATTCACTTACCTTACGAAGGTGGTGAAATCATTATACACGGCGATGCGGCTACATCCAACTTCTCCTCACATGTAGGCACAAACCAAGGCTCAGAAGTTAAATTTGATGAATCTAAACAAGATGACACTACCCCTAAGTTTAAACAAAATGACACCACCGATGAGCCTAAGCAAGACAATACACCCGATAAAACCCAAGATGATAATCAACCTCCAAACCATGATCCCCCAGAAGACATGGAAACATTACAAAATGGTGAAACATCGGAACATGCTGACATAGGGGCCATTCCCCCAAATGTCTCATGGTTAGAATTACCATTTGACATAACTAGCGAAGGAGACGCTGAATATACAATCACACCAACATGCCCTACTCCTAATCTCAAGCTTTGAAACGTAAAGAAGCTACTCAACGGTTGATACCATTTACCATACGTCCAAAATGATGTTAAACTACCATACATCCAGAATGATGTTAAACTACCAAATGTCCGCAATGACATTAAACTAGCCATGGTTAGAAACGACTGGTTCTTCTAAATTCACTGAAATAGCTACAATCTCCTCCACCACTTTGACAAAAATGCGATAGCCCACCACGACTTTAAACTGATACCCATGGCCCGAAATGGCCTTAAACTAGAGCACAATACGTTGTCAGTTCACCAAAATGTTGCTACATCATTATCGTTCACATTTCACAAGTTACAATTTTCATTTATGTTATTTTACCAGACATGGCTCTAGTTTACACTTACGTTCACAAATAAAATAAAAAAGAAAAAAGAAAACAACATTTATGCAATACAAAGTTATAGCATATTACACCATCATCATGTTACATTTGTCTTCACACATTCCAAAAAAAAACAAGACAATAATCTGAAAAACTAAAAACAAAATGACAAGACTAACAAACCAAATCAGGTACTAACATTAGGAGGAGGTTGGTTCCCAAAGTCTTCTACGTCATCAACTCTCGTCCCATTGGGACCAGCCTCATCATCACCACATCCCTATCACAAAAGATAACAAAACAATAAAATAAGTAAGCACACATAAATAGATTAAAAGAGCAAAAAAAAAACACTACGGAAAATGACGATGACTAAAGGCAATAAAACGATATTAGAATAAAACACTCACAGGTTGGGAAGGACTGAGATTAGCTTCCAGGCACCATAAAATCTCTTCTTCAAGCATGCACACCTAGTCTTTCTCAAGTCTGAGGTCAATGTTGACCACGATTTTTCCCTTGTCCACTGAAGACCAGGAAGGACGCTCAAGAGAAAACATGCTCTTTGAAGCTTCACTAGAGGTCATGGCAATAGACCTCTCAGGAGACCCTTCCACCTCTATACACTCAACAAACTTCTCATAGGAAGAGTGCAAGCCTAACCCCTCCATGAACATCTCCAACCGGCGAAGTTCAACCAATTCCTCCTTTAACCACTTTTTGTATTGGCACTTGTGATCTTTCTGATCCTAGACCCACTTATGCACCTTGGATGCAAAAGACTTCCAATCATGGCACTTCCTATTCAGAAAATCCATCTAGGCCCGCTGTTTGGCTAGATCCTGAATCGCCTGCACTTTGCTATTCAACCTTGCCCAATAACATGCATAGGTGATCTTGGATGTCCGCCAAGTACTATCATCGGTCAATCTAGCATAGGCGAAATCATAATGGGCCTACAAGTAATTCCTTTCCTCTGTTAATTTTTCCAAATTTCCTTTCAATGATTGAATTTCAAGCCATAACTATTCAATTAAGCACCTGTAGGTCCAGAAAGGCTTTGCATTTGGAATAACACAACCTGAAACTGCTTCATAAATACTTCTTGGAATCTGCTCAACATCTTTGGGCAATTCTATAAGACCATCAATATGGGTAGCCTCGGAAGGACTCCATTGGAGTTTCTCACCTACAAGTACGAACATTACATATATGAGTCAACAAGAAAACTCCAACAGATGCGCAAATACAATGAACCCAGATGCTTAGTATAAAGTACACACCTAATTCAAGATGAGCCTATTGTAGACTAGCAACAACATTGTTGACAATGCCGATAACAAAGTCCACCTTATTGGGCATCTCATGCCATGGCCTCAATGGATCGGTGGATGTTGAATTTGTACGGGAAGGCACCTCAACTGGGGCCTCTAACTCTGACCCATCTACCTGAGATACATGTGCTTCAAGCATCTCGACATCCATGTCTGATGTTAAGAAGAGCCATGATAATCAAAATAATATACAAAACTAAAAAGTACAAAATGCGAATCAATCTAACAAGACTTACCAAGAGGCCCCTTGCTGGTCAGCTCAGGCAAATCACCAAGGTGTAGAGATCCATCAAAGAAATCGTCAAAGACACCTTTCTCCTTGCTTGAATGCTTAAGGGCATCTAAAGCCTCAACAAGCGTCACTTCCATGGAGTTCGTTACACCCTCTTCCCATAAGAGGGGAATAGTCTCAACTGCTTCTTTTCTAGTTTCCTCCTTTTCATCACACCTAATGATAACTGTTTCAAGTTCACCCATTGGAGCTAATTCTTCCCTTTCCCTCTCGGGGGTACACTCTGTTAACACCAACAAATAGAAAGTTAGCATGACATAAAAGATATGCATATTTAAGTAAGTAAATAAATTCAAAAGGCAATAAAAAACACTTAAAGAAAAAAGGAACAAAAAAAGAGAAACTTACCTACTCCTGGCAAGGTGAATTGAATCTTCTTCACCCTTGGAGGTCTCGCCTCCATAGCAGGTGCTTTCGAATGCTCAGCTCTTTTCACCTTAGCCTTGGCTTTCCTGATGGTCTCCTAGATCAAGCAATTTCCTATCCTAATAGCTGTGTGTAGTATGGGTGGTTCCAACCCCAAGCTATCATGTGAGTGATGGGAACAACTAGCTGCACCTCCTGTGGTAACGGAGACTGATTCTTCAATACCTTCGGGTGGATCTTGGGATTTAGTGGTGTCAAATAAATAATGGATCTAGGGGCGAGACAACTATGAGGGATCCCTTAACACATAATGATCATCTCCATAGACCACTAAGAGCTTGGCAAACCTATGGAGATAGCCCGCGAAAAATGCAAAAGTGAAGTGGGACTGTGCATTCATGTTAGAGCGTAATTTGATAATCTCCCCACGGAAGCCCAAAACAAGAAACTGTGCCCAGTTATAACCCATAGTAGTCTCTAGGATCGAGCGCATGATATGTGTAGGCTCTACCCTAAGATTTCTCACTTGAGAAAGAGACTTGGGAAATGCACGTGCTCTAAACAATGGGTACAAAAAATTCACTTCCGTCACCTTAGTGTCCACTTGCATAGGGAAGCCCTTGGAACCCCGTGGCATGCCCAACCATTCCTCAAGGTCCTTAATCACATAGCCTTCCCTATTCACCTTGTCCACTACCACTATGACACCATCTGTCGGTACCCCAAAGAGATCTGAAAAGAATTCAGCAGTCAGATCGAATGCAACCTTAACCCTTCGGACCTGCGTGCTAAAATAAGTAACATCATCATTGAAAGAGTCAACGATGGTAACCATCTTAGTCGCAGGAATGATAGGAGTCAAGGCACTAAACAGATCCATCAGACCAGCATCGGTAAGGCAATTGATGATGTGTTGAGATGCCTTTCTATGCAACCACCATTGTGAATCCTCCGTCTCCCCATACTTCATGAAAAGGGTACCCTCAAAATGCCCAGACACGATGGTGACCCCACTAGGAGTAATATCCGCTGTAAAACATGTTACACAAAGGATCAATATCATGATATAAAAGGGGGTAGCAAAGATAAAAATGAAGCTTAGAACATAATCACTTACCACTAGCAAATGGATCAGGCATACCTTGCATTGAATTAACCACTTGAGGGAAAGTGGGTCCATTGCGAGACCAATCTTCATGTAGCCACCCATGAGCTTCACAACATTCAAAGGCCCTGGAAAACTGCTTATGATAATGGACAATAGCACCCTTGGTTTGAGCCAACACGGCACCACGAAGAGTGGGGCCCACCATGAAAGCCTTAGAAAGCCTCTAAGGTTGTACGTGTTAAGTCAAGTCCATCATCATTCCTACACATTCCGTGCTCATCAAAATCAAACCTACCAAGAAAAATATAATCAAACATAAACAATGGTATAACACCGAAGTAAACAAAATAAAGATAAATAAAAAAAAGCGCTTACCTTTCTACCTTGTACACTGTTCTAGGTGGATTCTAGAATAATGTATGTACACGGAAAGCTAGGAAAAGGGTGTTACTACTATTATAGTGGTTACAAGATGGTAACTCCCAAACACGAGTTAGAGGATGGGTAGATCGAGGACCTTCGGCAGGACCGCCATCAACTTTAAATAATCCCTCATCCACATCAACAATGAAGGCCAATATGTCATGGGATGAGCTAGGCAATATGGTCTCAACAACACTACGAGCCAACTGTTCACTTAAATGAGACCAGATGAGCATGCTAAAACCCTACAAGATAAACGATAGAAATTCACTAGAGCCCAGATGAAACCATAACCCTTGTGATCAGATCTTCATGTCATGATGAGGTGCGTTGCGCTCCAAGGGGCCAAACCATGACAACACACCCATGAGTTCCACCACCAAAAGAAAGGGCTTAAGTCCCCTACATAGAGCCAGAACCTCAAGTAAGTAACTTAAAACGTAAAACATATAAACTAAACAAACAAAATAAACAAATAAGTAAATAAACCTAACGAGTAAATTACATTCAATGCACATGCAAGATCACCCCATGAGACAAGGACATTCAAAAACGAAAATTCATTTGCAAATACAAAACATGTATCTTCACTATCTAGCCCAAGAATACAAAAGATACAAATAACCCGTAGCACCAGATGAATAATTTTCTCCCTTCTCAGTCACTCATGTGACAGTTCTAGTAACTCATGCTACCATGCATAATGTGGTAAAACGTAGCTAGAGAACATTTGCAACATAGCTCACGCTGCAACCCACGAACATGACTATGATGCTACTTACAACACAACTCACGCTACCCACACCACAAAAATCACAACTTCCCTGGGCACTAATGCCCAGGAAAAAATTGCCAAAAAATTGCATTTTCCCTGGGCACTCACGCCTAGGCACAAATATCGCTTTTCTTTAGGTGTCCACGTTCAGGCCCTCGACACCCAGCTAACGCCTTTGTCCTGCACTCTACGGCCCCTCACCCTGGGATGACCCTGTATCTAACTCACGCTAGGAATGGCCCTAGTGAAAAGAATGCGTCCAAAAGAAAATTCATAACTCTCGGCACGAACTGAAATTTTATTTTAGAGTCTCAAGAGTTGCATCTAAAGACGATTTTCCTTTAGACGCAGCGTGAGATGCCTGCTAGCCTTAGGGCCATCCCATATTCTAACGTAGATTTACTCAAAACAACTAAAGAATATACAATAGAGAAGGGAAAATTGTAGTTAGATGTCTGATTTTGACAAAGAATATTTACCAGTCTCGATCGTAATTCACACCGAGGATTAACACGCACCCCTGCGACTCACGCTAGGGCACACACACACGCGTCCTACAACTCAATTCACGTCATGCCCAACATCGCATTAGCATCAATGTTAACCTTACCACTCTATGTGTGCCTGGTAATGTTGCACAAAACCCTCAACCACGCTGTCCAGATCCTGTAAAACCCCCGTGCACACCTTGCAATACAACCCACGCCCTCGTCACTCACACTAGGCATGCCCTACATTTGATCCCTACACTACTAACCAATCCTTACACTACTCATACGTAGATCACATAACAACCACAAAAATGGTGAAACTCGAAACCTCAGCAATGTCCCTAACGCCCGATACATACACGAGAAAACCAAAAAATAAATCCTAGAATCCAGCAAAAATATCCACTTTGAAACATAGCAAAAGCGGCAGCCCTAATCGCTCACACTGTGCTTATGCCATAGTACAATGCCATGGAACAGGAACGAAAGAAAAACATACCTATGCAAAGTCCCTGACCATGATGAAATCTTGGGTCGAGGAAGCCGTTGGAGCATCTCCTCTCTCTCCTCCACGAATAACAGCGTTGTCTTCTTCTTTCCTTTTCCTTTCTCCTGCCTGCCTTTTCCCTTCATCCTGCCTTGGACGTTGCTCTACAGTTCTGAACGTTGTCATCTCTCACGAAGCCAATCAGGACACCGCTTCCCTGATGCGAACACTGTGGTAGGCACTGCCCTACACCCTACTGGTAGTCAAGCTGACACTACCCTACACCCTGCCAATAGTCACGCTAACGCTGCCCTAGATGCTACCTGGTAGTCACACTGACGCTGCCTAGTAGTCACGCTGACACTGCACCCTGGTGGTCACGCTGTCCATTGCTCTGTGCTCATGCTGATCACCGCCTGCCAAATGTTGAAAATTTTGAAAATGACTTCCACCTTAACCTTGTTTGATCCCTTTTAAACCCCCCCTTTTTTTATTTTGTTCATTTTATTTTATTTATTGATACATGGTGCATTTTTTATCATTTATCCTTTTTA
>MNCI01021977.1:0-29354 GCA_015680685.1 Gnetum montanum
ATAAAGAATTTGGCTCAAATAAGTAATTTGGAATGGGCTATTACTGACATGAGCAAAACCTTTGAAAACTAAAGTTGTTGCAAATTAGTCAACAAATGCCAAAAATTGCTAAACCTATGGCTATTAAAGTGATTTAAATAATTCCAAGAATGAGATGCTAGGTACAATACAATCTTCACCACTAGCTAAGAAACTATGATAAAGTAGGAAGATGAAAATAACTCACAAAATAGAAGTAAATAGGCTAAATCAAATTTGAACTTAGAAAGTGCTCTATAAGAATTTTCTTCTAGCTTTACTTTTGATGATGATCCTCCAAATGTCAAATCTCTTATAAAAATATGATCTGGGCTTTGTATAGTAGCCTTTGGTTGTTACATCTATTACAAAAATTTAAAACTATACTTATCTCATGTTCTATCTATATGATTGCAAGGTGTTAAATAACTATTACTATATTGATAAATTCTTCTCTTTCTTCGAATTTGTAGCCCATCAAAAGTTATGATTTAGAAGAGCCTTTTATTATTTTGATTCACTATATTTGGTTTAGAGTAATTGAGCTTCTTTAAGACTTCTTTTACACTCATTTCTCCTAAACTAATTCAGTTAGGAAATTTGTTGTTTTTGTTGAAGTAACTCTTGCACTAGTTTAAACTTTAATTTGAGGTTTCTCTTTGTGATTTTAGTCATGATTCTAATAACTATTATCAACATTTTTAAAGGACTCATTTTTGTGTTAGAGTAATAAATTTCTTTTACCCTCAATAATTTCCATGTCTCTTTGTTCTATTTGTACAAATATAGCTTGTTTTCTTCATGGTGGCTTTGTGCTTCAATGAGGACTTTACACTATCTTTACCTCTATTTTGGCTCTTGAATCTATTTATAGCTTTTGGCTTCCCATAACCTTAGTATTGATGTAAGCTTGTAGAGCTGCATCTAGAGCTTTTTTGTAGAGCATTTCATAAAGCCATTTTTATGTTCTACAAACTCATTCTGTGTAAATACTAACATGGTAAAAATTTCATAGGGTTGAGTTATGAATTCACAAACTAATTCCATTACTAATGTGGAAAAACTAACTCATGGGACAAAATTTAAGCTCTTCAACTAATGCTTTGTTAGAAGCTAACATGGTAGAACTGAAACATGAGCTTATTAGCGAGTCAAATTTTGATTCTACAGAATCACTCTATGAAGAATCTGGTGCAAAAAGAGTGAGTTTGTAGCTTCATGAACTGGCTTATGAGCTGATGTGAAAGAACATTTTATAGAGCCATTTTTTAGTTCTATGGGCTTGCTCTATGAGTTGATGAGGTAGTGTCAATTTGTAGGTTTGAACTTTAGCTTTTAAAACTAGTTCTATAAATGATGTGGTAGAACCTTTTCCTATCTTGCTAATAGAACCCTGTTTAAGCTTGACAAGTAATACTTTTTTGTGAAGTTGACCTGGTCTAGCAATGATGTCGTGAAGCTAAACATAAGCCTTTTTGTAGAGCTAAATTTTAATTTCATGAACTAGTTCTACAAGCTAAAGCATTAGTAGTTGATGTGGTGAAAGCTTACTTGTAGAATGAAAATCTAGCTTTATGAACTAGCTTTACAACAAGCTTGACATGAAAAATCTCAACACATTAGATGAATCGTATTTATTCTAGATGAGGAAATGAGCTTCATCTATTTGATGACATGACACATGCTAACATTGAAGATGTTAACATGACATATGATGATGTGGCAGATGAAGCATATTCACTCTAGATGAACATATGTACTTCATCTATTTGTTGATGTGGCAGATGAAGTTTTTAGTTTTTCTTGAGCTTGAGAATCTTCATCTAGATGTGAATGTGATGAGCTAAGTTGAGATTTGTTGACATGGTGAGGTAGATCCACTCAGCTAACATGGATTATATAACCACTTTTGCTTTATTTATTAGATGGAAATTTTGGTTCTACAAACACATGCTAACTAGGAAGCTTACATGGTAGATCTCACTCATAGAATGGAAATTTAGCTCTATAATCCAACTCTATGAGGAGGCTGATGTGGTAGAGTGGATTTATAAAGCTAAAGTAACTCATCTAATTGATTTATAGAACTTCTTTTGGTTGTACAAACCTATCCTATTGAATAGCTTACATGTTAAAGCTAATTTTTACTCTTGTAGAGTCATTTTATAAAGCCATTCTTTTTTTCTATGAACTTATCTACTAGTTGACATGGAAAATCCAAAAAGTGAGCTTGTTTGTGAAGCCAAATTTTAGTGCTATGAACCCATTCTTTAAAAGAGTTGATGTGGTAAAGCTTCTTCCAATTTATTTTCTAGAGTTAGTGTTTGGCTCTATGAGCAGTGTCCTCTTTGTAGTACTGACATGGTAGGAAAAATAATAGCTTGTCTTATAAGGCTAAATTTTGGCTCTACAAACATTGCTCATTCTCCAAAAGCTAACTTGGCATAGCCAATTTCATGCTTGTTTGTAGAACCAATTTTTGATTCTACTAACCTACTTCTCATGATGAATTACTTGTCATATGAGATCCATATAAAGCTAATTTTAGTTTCTCTTATGCTCTAATTTCCTTGAAGCTAGGTCAAGTAAAACCATCTCATAAAGCTAATTTCTAGTTCTATGAGTTGTTGTGGCTAAGTTGTTTAATGAAATTCTGTTATTGATTTAGATTGAGCCCTCTTTCCTCAAATAAGGATTTCACTTTGTGCTAACTATTTGTTCTAATGCTAATTCTTTTGTGAGATGGAATTTATCATGAAGCTCTACGAATCAATTTTTCAATAGTCTCTTAGAAATAGAAAGAGTGCTTTCCAGAGGGAGATCAAACATGTATAAGTTTTGTAATTTAGTTGTTTTTTATGATTGTTGAATTTAAACTAAAGACCTAGCTTCATGAACTAGTTGAAATTCCAATAGCTTGTGTGATCAATCAAAGTAAAATATTTTGAGATTTTACCCTTAACTTTAAAATATTTGATAAAAATAATTTTAATCACCAATAATTTAATATTTGTAATATTTCTATCAAAACATCCATAGCATTTCCTCTACTTCAAGCTCTATGGGCTTATTCTCACCATGAAAGTATATGGATTTTTGAAAGTCACGAAAAATCATGAAAATATTCCAAATATTTTATCGATCCAAGAAAGTAGCTATTATCATCGCAACATCTTCAAACTTATGTTTTCAAGCTTTATTCTTATTATAGCCTTTACCTCAAACTTGGTTTTAAATTTTTAAAACTTGAGATCATAATTAGAGCTTGAACTTTCTTGTCTCTTAATTGTAAGTCTTAAATTATTTTAAAATATAGAGTCCTTCTTTATGAAAATATCAAGCTATCAGAAATCAACAGTAGTTTGTATAGTTTAGCTTAAGACTTAATCTTTTCTTCATTAATAGCTAAAATTTGACAACAACTTCAAGAAAAGGTTTACATAGTATTCTCATACAGGATGGTAAGGTGATGATATATACTTCTAGGTAATTAAAACCTTATAAGACCATATATCTAACTCAGGATCTAGAACTTGATGTTATTATCTTTACTCTTAAGATTTCAAGATATTACTTTTATAGTGAATAGATTATCTTTTCAACTAATCATAAGAGTTTACAATACATTATGAATTAGCCAAAGTTAAATATGAAAAAAAGGTGATGGGTAGAGTTGCTAGTAAATTTTAACATCATAGTGTAATGCCATTCAAGTAAGAGTAACAATGGTGTAGATGTACTAAGTAGGATAGTTAGAAAATTTTATAGTCTCACTATTTTATCTAGTCAAAAAGATAAGATCAATGCTCATCAAGCTATAAATTTTTGATGTCTAGAGCAGATTATAAATCTGCTTCCAACAAACTTAGTGTTTTTAGTTGATATTCCTAGCTTGTTGAGATGTAAGAACAAGGTGTATATAAAAATTATAATTAGAAAAAGGATTTTGGATGATGCTCACTTTAGTAAGTATTAGATGCATCCCAGTAGCAACTAGATGCATCAAAATATTAAGAGATAGCAATAAAAGCATAAAATGAAAAAGGATGTTGGTGAGTATGTGACTAAGTGCTTTCTATGTTAGCATATCAAAGTAGAACTTTAAAGGCCTGGTGGTTACCTTTATCCACATACTATTCCAATGTGGAAATGGAAAATCATTGGCATGGATTTCATCACTAGATTACCTTATATTAGGAGTGGAAAAGATTTCATTCTTAGGGTTAGAGATATTTTGATCAAATCTTCCCACTTTTGGGCTATAAAATTGTCATGTTAGATAGAGATTCTAAACTCTATGTTGAATCTTACCTTCTAGGTTTTGACAATATTTTCAAAAGATTCTAAACTCTAGGTTGAATCTTACCTTAATGTATCATCCTTAGATAGAAGATCAAAAAGAGATAATAAACTAGATTTTAAAGGATATGATTCAAGCTTAAACTTTGAATTATAGAGATATTTAGAATAGGATTTTTTTTCATTGGCATAATTTGTTTATAATAAGAACTATTAGACTAGTTTAAAAGTAGCATCTTATGAAGTGTTGTATGATAGATCTTTTCATACATCTTTTTATTGAAATACTATAGAGGATAGAGAGAGGACTAGGTTAGACATGATTGATAAGCCTACAAAATATATTAAGGTTATTGAAAACAAATTACAAACAACTCGAGATAAATATACTAAGTATATCAATAACAATAGATGACCATTAGAATTCAACATTGGTGATCAAGTTTTCCACAAAGTTTCATCTTTGAAAGAAATTATGAGATTTGGTAGAAGAGAAAAGTTAGCTCCTCACTACATTGGTCCCATTTCAATTTTGAAAAAAATTTATGAAGTTACAAATCATGTTGATCTTTTGTAGTAGTTGCAATCAATTCATGATTTGTCTTAAGTTTCTATGTAGAGAATGTATGTTCTAGATGCTAGTGATTAGATAGATTAGTAGGATATTTGGCTTTAACTTGATGCTATTTTTATGGAAAGACTAATTAGAACTATTGATAGGATGAAGAGAAGATTAAGAAGTAAGGTTATTCTAGTGGTAAAGATTATCTAGGAAAGACATGGAGCTTAGGAAGCAACATGTGAAATAAAGAAAGATTTATATACCTCACGTTCTAAGTTCTTCTATGAGGCATATTCTTAAGAGGGGAAATGTGATACCCTTGTCTTAGATACCTCTTACTCCTTGGTATGTTTATTATTTCAACACTTAATGGATTATTTATTAACCTATGTCTTATGCTTTATTAATCTTATCTTTCAGTTGCCTATGCTTTTGTGGTCTAAGCTTTATGTTTGGTGTTTTCTTTTAAATTATCTTTCTCTTTTTAATATATTTTAATGTTTTATTTTAGTTTTATTTTATTTTAAAGTATTTTTAATATTTTTATCATTTTAGAATTTTCTTTTAATTTAGAAAATGTGCATTTAATTTAGTAGGTATTAGGCATTTGATGGATCATTGATACATGGGTACTTCTTTGGTTTATGGTATGCTTTACTTGGCCACTTTATATTTTGATATATTAATAATTTTGTATTTTATTCTTATTTTTAATTTTTATTTTAGCTTATGCTTTAGAAAGTCTTGCATTATCCCCTTTGTTAGTTATGTTTTAACCTTAGACTTTGCTATTAGTTTATCTTAAACATAGCTATTAACTTAGGTTTAGAGGTAGCTTTAAGTATATCCTTAGGGAGTGTTCATTAGGCCAATGTTGGGTATTAAATCATATTAGAAAAATATTTTAGAATTAGAATTATTTGTATCTTTTAGCTTCCCATTAGATTATCCCATTTTCTGTAACATTATTTTAGCATTACAAGCATAAATGCCTAGGATATATTCCATGAAAGATCATCCATTTGCATAGCCAACCTCTAAGAGATAGAAATAGAAATGAAGACCTTGCTAGTTTGTAGAGGAGTTACATCTAGATATACATGATCAACCAAACCTTTGGTAAGCCATAGTTTTAGATCTTATTTTAGATTTCACTTAGATCTTGTTATTGACCTATCACTTTTCCTAGGGTTCGAAGCCTATTTTTGAGACCTCAACCATGATAGTTTTTTCTTCTATAGCATTGTTAGTCAAGTAGGAAAAGTCACTAATTTTTCTCCATTAGATGAATTTTGGTATTTTTCATTCATATACATATGTTTTTGGTTGATTTCTTTTTGTTCAACAACTATTTGATGAAATGGTTGATTTTTTTATTCAAATATTTTATCATTATTATTAATATTTTTGACTATTTTTGAGATCTATTATCATGCACATAATGTTAGTCAACATTTTTAACTTAGTTCAATCATGTTTTAATGTATTTTTATCACATTGTATCTTTGTTCTAATTTTGTCAAAATGTTTAGCTATAGAACTAGGGTTTTGAGGTCTTTTTTACATTTTTAATCCTCGAAATGATGTGGGATGTCAATGGCCTAGAAGACAAAGTTGTTCTTTTCACTAGTGCAAATCATAAGGTGTCCTTTCCAGTCCATCATGACCTTATTGCAAGGTTGAAATGTAGGTCATGAAAAATTCTATTAACATCAGCAGATGTAGCATGAAGAACTTGAAACTTTTGTAAAGTGATCCTAGCCTTTAGTGTAACATCCCATCCCCTATTAAGGATGAAATTTTACTATAGCAATATATTTAACCTTTGAAAGAAGGGGTGCCTTGTTATGAGGAGTTACTATTATTCATGGTACCCCTTAGGAAAGGGTTTGACCTATGCCATTTAAGGCTAGGCTTAGAGGTCATGCTGGTATGGAGTTGTGGAGCCAATTTGAATGGGTGAAGTGGGATAAAAAAGGACTGATCATCCCTTTAGCTAGATAGCCTAACCATGGTGGTAGTGCTGGATTGCCTCTAAGGCCTAAGTGTCATGGGAAGATAACCCAGAGGATGTTACAATGTATCATTCTCATTAATAAAATTTTTTCCACTACTTTCCTTCCTATTAAATTTAGTAAATCAGCAATATGTATCAAGTTATTTTAGTATATGTCCATTATAAAATATGTAGGTATGATGAATTAAGTAATGAATGATTATGTATTGATGACATCTAGGAATGAGATGTCACATTTGATATCAGAGCAAACAATGATCCAAGAACCAAAGTGGAAGAAAATACTATTAAACTTTATTATTATTTGAAGAGATACATCAAAACATCAAAGAGAAAGTGAGACACATAAAAAAAGAAAGTAGAAAGCTGAATAGAGGAATTAAAGAAGTAGAACAGGGATTAGTTGTTTGGCTTGAAGTGTTGAGAAGATTAGAAATTGCCTTTGACTTGGCTTCTTGTTCCTCCTCTGTAGCATCTTTTTTATCTAATACTACCTTACATCTTGTGAAATCATCACACAATTATTTGATGTACTTTGTGGCACTCTTCACTATAGCTTGTGCCTCATCCTTCTTTGAAAGTTCAACTTTCAGCAAATTCACTTGAAGAGATCGATGGGCCATGTCATCCTGCCATTATTTTTCCTTCCTTTGCATGCATAAAACAAGATTAAGGTTATGAATGAAAAAATAAAATGAAGTAAAATAAAGGAAAGAAAAATAAGAGCAAGAACTACTCCCCTAAAGTTGATCATTCTCTACTTGATAGATCCATTCATGAGTTAGTAGATAATGCATAATAAATGTGACACTTTCTGATTCTCCTAAGAGTTGTTCTAGAATTCTAATAGCTTCTAGAACATCCTCAAGAATTGAATGAAAAGAAGATGTAGCACCAACTTGCACTAGTTTATAATCTCCTTTGAAATCATAAGATATGGACTTCTTCATGTGGTACATCTCCTCACAAATAGAATAGGTTGTATTTCTTGTGATTGGTTAACTAAGATTTTGAAAAAGAAAAATTTCTTTTTTGGTAGCCACCATCATCAGTCCTAGCGAGAAGAAGGAACCCATGATGATGATAGAAGAAGTTATCAAAATGGACCCAGTAATTGAAGCTAGGCATAGCCTATGATAAATAACCTCTTAATAAGGTCACATGAGAAGAGTTTGTAAGTGGTGATCTCAGTGAAGGAGTGGGAGTATGTTCAGAGACTGTATCTACGATAGTATCTCTTCCCAACTCTCAGATGAAGTACCTCTAACCTAGAGAGATATGCAACAAAAAATAATGAACACGAAGTAAACGTCACACAAGAAGAAAAAAAGAGAAGGGAAGTAGTCAAATTTGAAATGTAATTAAATTTACCTTCAACTCCTTTCCTTTATCTTTCTATTTGGTGCTATCCTTTTGTTGTTTAACACTCTTCTTTTGTTTGGAACTTAAAATTACAGGATTACTAGAACCTTGCTTAGTACGTTGTTTCTATAAAAAGAAAACTTTATTAGAAAAAAAAATATACAAAGTAAAAATAATAAATTAGGCCATTAAATAAAGATATATAAACCTTATAATTGAGCTATATTTCCACCACATTTCCCTTTAAAGTTGACTAGTCTCTTTTAAAAGTATGAGAACCTTCCATTGGTTCATTTTGTAGCACATATTGCACTACCAATAAATACATAAAAACACATAATTAATAAAAAATTTAATAAAATATATAAATATATATATAATACCATGGGCTTGTTGAAGAGACCTTTGACCTTTCTTTGCATCCTCAATCTAACTTCTCACAACTCTCTCTTCTTCAAGAAACTCTGGATGTAAACCAAGATTGAAACAACTAAGAAGATTGGTTAAAGCATTATAACTTAAAATTAAGGACATGATCATGGGTACATAGCATATAGTGTAAGGGATTTATGGATTTTTCCTAGTGGTAGTAGCATGTTCCATGGTGAGATGTAGGGTAGAAAAACAAGATAATGATGAGTCATAAAGCCTGTCAATTTTGGCACCATGAAGAATGTAGATGGAATAGGTACTAACATAGGAGTGGTGTGGATGCCATAAAGCCTTACCATGAGTAAATTGACATAATTAAAAATTAATTTCATTAATAAAATCATCTAAATAAAACTAACTTTAGTAGATAGTAGAATCATGAACATAATCAAACAACTCTTGGTAAAACATTTGAAACTTGGGAGATAAAATAGAAAGAATTAAAGGATTCTCCCCTAAGTGAAAACCTAAAATTTACTGAATATTGTCTAGAGTAATCACCAATGGTTCAAAGGCCATTTATGTAGGAGAACTTCTACTTTTAATATAGACATTATGTAACAACTCATATTTTAGTAAAGGTTAATAACCTTATTTCTTGTATGCCTAGTAAAAGCAAAATGATCGAGGATGGTTAATAATATTAATATTAATCATTATATGCATATTTAATTTTCTTACCATATGATAAATTATTATTACTTATGTATAATTATTTTTAACATTATGCATGTTAATAATTTTTTTACCTATCACTGGTGCACTAACCAGATGAATGAGCTATGGTAGGTTCTCATGAAGGCTATGTCATGGGCATGGTATGGCTATGATGGCATGACATGTGATTTATTTATGTAATTTTAATTTTAACTTGGTTATTGATTAGATTAAAGGGGAGAAAAGTAGATGAGTCACATAGGTATTGGAAGTAGATGAGAGAGTAGCTAGACCACATGTTTGGGATAGATGGAGTAGGGAAGAAGCCTTTAAGTACCACACATTTCCTTAACCCAAAGCATTCTTGGCCTCTTTACTCTTGGGCTAGAGTACTGGGTTGAAGGAGTATGAGAAGATTGCTAGTTTAGGGAGCATATGGGAAGACTCATTTAATGAAATCTAGCAATATTCTGAGTGAGTAATTTTGGCCCCCTTTTCTTAGTTATTTCAGTTTACTAGGTTTTGCATGGATCATGACCAAGTTTTGCTTTAATTAATAAAAAATGTTGTAGATATAGCATATTTGTGATGAATATTGTTGCAACATTTTGAATTTATAATTTCAATGTTGGATTTGTTGTTTTTTCTAATTTAAAGTACTTGCTATGAACTTTGTAATTTGAGGATTTCGAATGATTGGTATAGTGCTTAGTAAAATGCTCATATCTCTCTATGCACTTAGAATATGGTTTTCTTCTACTAATTTTTAGATATTATAAGAAATTATCTACAACTTTGATGATGGAATCAAATAGTAATTTATTGTAGATAAGATGCTATAGGTTATTCTCTCAATGTTGTTGAGAATAACAGCAATTTTACTAAGGTCTAGAGTTGATGCTATATTGTTGTGTCGGTTCCACAATTTTGATATGATATTGAAAACATAAATAACACTTATATTCAAATGGAAGAACTAAAAAGTAACTTGTGTGGTAAGAGTTATGATTCCATCTTTGAGGGTTGTCTAAATTTACATAAAAATTTAATATAGATTTTTATCTATTAATATCTCCTTATTTGTAGCGAGATTTCTCTTGAAATATTTATGAAGCTTAGGGCTGAATGTTAGTTTTACAACCAAAGTGAAATCAAGGGAAAAGGAGTTTTTTGATGTAGTTATCAATGATTTAGTATTAGAAACTTGTTTTTGTCTTTGTTTATATTTCCTAGAATTATGGGATGATATCTCTAGATTTGAATCTTTATCTAATTTGATATTTTTTCAATATACATACATGAATATTGTATTTCTAATTAATTATGATTTGTTGAGAAATTCATATGGATATGTAAGTTATGAAGGTTTTAATAACTAATGCTCATTTTGTCTTAATTCTGGTTTGGAAAGTTGGAATTTTTGGATGAGGTGTTTCAATAATATGGATTGTTTCTTAGATTTGGATTTTTGTTATGGATATAATATTTTTCATTGTTATTGATGAGAGCTCTCTTGTCCTTATTTTCTTCCATTTTATATTCTTGATTGGATTTGGCTTATGAGAGATTATTGAATCTTTTGGTCTTTGGGGCAAGTATGTTGTTGAGCTTGGTCTTTTCATTTGACGTGTTGTGAATTTGGAGGATTGGATCTCTTGAATATTCCTTATATCATTGGTTAATTGGATCTTGTTGGATTCTTGAACTATTGTATTTTTGGGACATTTCAGATTTTTGATCTTTGTGTTGTTGCAGAACATGTTAGAGTGCTAAGATTTGGATTGCACTATGACATGTTGGATTGATGGTTTTTTTGTTGGCTTATGTAAAAATGATGTTGATTCCCTCCACCATCAATGTCAATTTTCCTTCTTTTGATTATTGTGATATGGGTGGATGATGTCATGGTTTGATTGTTTGCTATGTGTTTGGATGATGGAGCTAGCATGGGGTTTGTGGCCTATTGAAGATGGCCTCCCTAGAGTTGATTTTTATGATTACCCCACTATCACTACACTAGTGTGCCTCTTGTTGTAGGCCCCATCTAGTAAGAGAGGGTGTTTCATGGCTCATTAGTCTTGTTTGGTTAGTTCCTCTAGAATTTTAGAGGTGGGTATCCACTGGAATACCTCTAAGACTAGCATGTGTGAGGTCCTTGGTGGTATCCACTACGATACCTTGGTTTATTGAGACTAATAATAAATCCATGCATATGGTATTTTGATATTTTGTTAGAAACATCAATTTGGAACTTGAAAGTATCCATGACAACTTGATACACATTTAATCTAAGTGCAGTGAGTGCTAGACTCTTTGTTTGTTTGGTTGATGTGTGGAGTGAACGAATGTTGCTATTGGACCATTGCAATGGTCAAATGGATTAATCCCATACTTGTTGAATAATTGTATGTTATTGGGTCTTTGGCATATTTTTGATTTCTTAGTTTCATATTGATGGATGATCTTGGATGTTTTGGCTATATGTTTGGATATGCTTTGCATTGATTTTTTTGTAGGTTGTCATGCCTTACTTAGCCCTATGAGACTTGTCCTCAATTCAATTGGAAGAGGATGCCAAGATTACTCACTTAGCTATAGTTGATATTTTTTTTATGTACATGTATTTTGGGCTAGGAAGAGCATGGACTACATGGGGTACCTTGGACATGGTCATAACACATGATGAACTTATATGTTATTTGGAATTATAATTGCTATTTCATAAATAGATGTTTATTAATTTGATTCACGTGCTTAGAGTTTTATAGTAGACTTTGTATGGATTATGAATTATGTAGTAATAATGAGAGCATCATTTTTTTATGTAAGATGTTTGAGATCTTATAAATATGAAATTTATAATGTTATTGATTTTGAGATTTCTTTTAATGTATGCTCATAACTTAAATCTTAATTATTTGAATATATATTCAAGTTAATATTAAAATATATAATTTATTCACATTTTCCTATCATCATTTAATCTCTTCTTCATCCTTTTGGTGATCGCTTAATCATACTTCCTTTCTCTATGTTAGAATGTATCAATTTCATTACTCTACCATGATCAACATTTGTTTTGTTCTTACCCCACATGATGTTGTTCATTCTAAAGGTAGGAAGGAGGGTGTTATACATTACACCATGGTACTATCATATTTTTGCAGTATTATGCTTTATAAAGAGGAAAGATAAGCAACTAAGATAATATTAAGGTTGTGAGATATTGAAATTCCTTCAAGTAAATTATGTACAAAATCAAAAGAATAAACTACATTATTTTGATTCAAAAGAATAGACATTGATTTAGGGCTACTTGAATGGGCTTGCGCTTAAAAAGAACATTGAGAAGGATGCTTAGGAGCCATGATGTTACTTGTAGAAATATTCTAATATTTTTTATAGTGTAATGCTATGGGAAAATACTTTTTCTTTCATGTATTTATGGAAAAAACCATGAACCTTAGTTGGGAGAAAAGAGGTTGTATCAACTTAAACAAATTAATACCTAATTAAAGATAATGCTTACTTTTTATGATTTTATGATTAATAGGTTAAGCAAACTGGTGTTATATCTAGCTGAATGCATAGCACTCTTTGGAACAATTCCAACGGTACCAATTTCATTGAAATCCGACTTATCATTTGAGAGTTATAGTGTTTCCTAGGTTGCATATAATTATTAAAATTAAAATCATTCTTAAATTTTAAATCTAAATTTACGTAAAAAAATGGAAGTGGGAGGTTGTGGGTTCAAACCTAGCCTCATATTTTAAATTTTTTTTATTAATTTACTAAAAAATAATTTTTTAGGGCTATGGCCCTAATCCTAATAGCTTGGACTCACACTGCAACATCAAAATGGTCATGTCATTGTGGCTAGCTTGATGGCAACGCAGGGCCTATCACATAACTACACATTAGGACCACATGGTGTCATGGCCAACTAGCCACAAGTTGGACCAATAATAACAACCCTACCCTACCACACTACCACTACACTAAGCACTAGACTATTGTTGTTAGCCCTCTGTCACACTATTCACTTTTCCACACCACATCCTCACCCTGTGTCATCATCTCCCTCATTTCCTTTCATGCTACCACTATTCCTGGTGCCATTGTCCACTAGCATTGGGAATCATTGCCTCCTCTAGTGCACCACAAACATTGCTAGCATTGAGAATCATCATCCCCTCTAGCGTATCATGAGCACTACTGGTGTTGGAAATCATTGCATCCTTTGGTGCACTGCAAACACTACCAGTGTTGAGAATCATCATTCCCTTTGGTGCACCGTAGATACTATTAGCATTGAGAATTGTCACCTCCTCTGGTGCCACTATAGGAAAATCCTAGTTGATCTCTATGTGGCACATCAATTCACACAAATGGTCACCTAGGCCACGTAGGCTTAGTAAGGATTGTGCAGGTCCTAGCTAGGCTATGTAGGCATTGGCAAGGGCTTTGGAGGCATACCTAGGTCACGTAGCCCTTAGTGAGGATAACGTAGGACCCTCTTGGGTTGCCCAGGCCCTGATAGAGGCTATGTAAGCAATTGCAACCTCCACCCCTACCATCACCACTCTCCTTGGATGTCCTACTTGCCACTCCCTTGTCTTTGTAGCCACTTCCACCATCCCCACTCTTGCCATGATCCCTACCCTTGCCTCCAGTGATGGACAAATTTTTCTGCCAATCAACGAAGAATTCAAATTTTTTATCAACCGATGAGGAATTTGAATTTTTTGTCAACTAATAGAGAATTCAAAATTTCCATCAATTAGAAAGAAAAAAATTAGTTTAAAATCAAGAACTTGGAAAAAAATTTAAAAAGAAAATTTGACATCATGATAACAACATAAAAACTTCATAGTTAAGAATGCTTGTCCTAGAGTAGTATTGGGATAGATGACCTATCAAGAAGTCTCAAAAAATGTGAAATTTTTTTACAACTTAAAAAGACCATAAATCATGATTCTAAAGTCTATTTTTAACCAAGAAAAATCATTTTGAATAGATTTAAACCTTCTAAACATCATGGAATGGTCAAATTTAGCTTTCAAACAATGAAAAATTAGTTTTCAAGCCATCATTTATGATCCCTAAATAATTAGGGTTCTATGGTTGGGTATAATTCAATGACAGTTTTAACCTCTCATGGAACCAATTAACTATCTTGAGATGCATAAAGAGGACCATAGAGGCCAAGGATTGGCAACACATTTGATTTCTTCAACTTACCAATGTCTAGAACCCCAAGAGCACATTGGAGAACAATGGAGACTTGAGTCAATAACCAGATGAATGTCCTTGAGGAATAAATTAATAAAATTAGGAAAATCCCAGAGGAATTTTGTTAGTCAAATTAAGATTTCAAGATAGATATGTAGAACACGTCTAAAGAAATTAGGAAATTGTCCCAAAGTTTAGAAGGAGAATGGTTGGAAGTGCAAGGAAAGATGGATTCCTTTGCAGATTTCATCAAGTAATTAATTGATAATCTCATCCAACCTTCTAATCCAAGCAAATTTTTTACCTAGGAACCAATGCCAATATAAGTACCCACATTAAAAAGATCAAAATTAAGATCAACTTCCCCCTAGCAATCAGCATAGAAACTAGTCCCCACCTGTTGGACACCAAGATGCTAATGCCCCTTCATTAGGTCAAAGAATGGAACTTGAAGGTGAGGGATATTGGAATTGGAAAAATGTACCAAGAGAATCACTAACTCAAGTTCATGCCAAAAGGTAAAAATATATCATCAGGATGAAGCCCCTAGATCTAGTGCCAAGGTGAAAGATTACCTTGATACAATGAAAAATTACTTCAATATCTTGAATTTTTCAAGCCAAGAATGTTTAGAAGTCATCTCCTTGTACTTGAGAGAACTTGCAATAATATGGTGGAACAAATTAAGATCTTAAGGATTGATTACAAATTGGCTCAACTTCTATCAAGACTTTTAATAAAAATTTGTACCAAATTCCTTCCTCAAAGAGTGCAAGATGAGATTTGGTTCCTTAAGATTGGGAGGATGATCCATTGAAGATTACTATAAGGAAGTTTGCAATCTCTCTCAATATGTAAGTCTTCGAGATGAGGAAGAATTAGCTTCAAATTTTATTAGTGGACTACATGTGCAACTATAACCCTAGACATGAGTAGATAATCCTCAAATAGTTGATGAAGCCTATAGAATTTTTAAGGGCTATGAAGAATCAAATCAAGTAAAAACTACCCTTTGACAAAAAAAGTAGAAGAAACACCAACCAAGAGAGCTCGATCAAGATGTTTTTTTTGTGTGACGAAGATCATTTTAAATGGGATTGTCCAAAATTATGAGCAAAAATACAAAGAAATAATAAAACTAGGAATACAAAACCTAGCCCAAATATGACCAAAGGAAAAGTCCAAACAATCATAACAATCGTGAAGAAAATTTTAACATCAGCTAAGTCAAGTTTGGGAAAAGTTCAATTTGCTTTCTTGATTTTTGAAGGATTAATTAAAGGTTAAAAATTTAATTTTTGATTGATAATGATGCCAGTGATAACTTTATTTTCCCAACTTTAATTAAGTTATTTCCATTAAGTTTACCTTCCAAGAAAGTTATTAGGATAGAACTTGTAGATGGAATGACTATGAGCAAGCATACTAAGTATAGAGAAATTACCTTTACTTTGTAAGATGTGCCTTTCATTGATGAATTCTTTGAATTTAAATTAGGTGATGTGAATGCAATCTTAGGAATTTCTTTTTTGCAAAAATTTGATATTATTTCTCTCTTTGGAATGCATATTTGAAAAGTCCCAACTATTAACGAAGTTAGGGTTCTAAGGGGGGTAGGAGCAGTAAAGAAGATTCACACAATAACCATTAAGCAAGCCAACAGATTAGTCAAAATGGGTGCTACTCTATTGATCTCTAAAGTAACTTAACCTCAGAAATCCTATGACATTGAGATTCCAAATGAACTCAAGAAATATAAGATTCAATATTTGGTGAAACTAGGGTGTTACCTCCTAAAAGAACTATTAAACATGCTGTTGATATTTTTTCCAGTACACAACTAGTTTTAAAAGCCCAAAATATGTTTTGCATTTCTAAATTAAGAGAATTCAAAGTATACTTAGACCAATTATTCAAAGAAGAGAAGATTCAATCTAGTGTCTCACCTTAGGGTGCACTAGTCTTATTCGTCAAAAAGAAACATGGTACGTTAAGATTATGCATCGATTATAGGGCATTGAATAAAGTGACAATTAGAAACACTTATCCCTTACCTAGGATGGATGTCATATTTGATAAACTTACATGCTCATGTTATTTTTCAAAGATCAATTTAAAATCAAATTATCACAAATAAGGATTAAGGAAAAAGACATTGAGAAAACTGCATTTAGAACTAGGTATGAATAATATGAATTTGTAATGATGCCATTTGGATTAACTAACGCACTTGCAACATTCATGGCATTAATGAATAATATTTTTCATGAATACCTTGATTAATTTATTATAGTATTTATGGATGATATACTTGTTTTCTCTAAGTCAAAAGAAGAACATGTTAAACATTTAAAAATTACAATGGAAGTCCTTAAGGAACATCAGTTGAAAAAAATTTAAGTAAATGTGAAATCTTCAAAGAAGAATTTTCATACTTGGTCCATATAGTGTCTAAAAAAAGATTACAAGTAGACCTAGTAAAAGTTAGTGTAGTTCAAGATTGACTAGAACTAAAAGATGCTACAACAGTTCATAGTTTCTTAGGCTTAACAAGTTTTACCAATGTTTTATTAAATATTATTCTACTTTGGTAGTCCCCTTGACTAACCTTTTATAAGAAAAACATGTGTTTATATTTGATGAAAAATGCATGGAAGATTTTCTTAGATTAAAGATGCTACTCATAGCAACACCTATTCTGAGAATTCCAAATGAAGAAATACCATTCGAAGTCTCTACAGATGCTAGTGGAGTTGTAATCAATGTAGTTCTTTCTCAAGAAGATAAAGTGGTATGTTTTGAATCTCATAAGTTGTGAAGAGATTAGGTAAATTATTCAACCCATGATTTAGAATTATTGGCAATTGTTCATGCTTTGAAAGTTTGGAGATACTATCTTTGTCGAAATAGATTTGTACTAAAAATAGACCATAAAAGTTTAGAATACCTACAGAGATAACCTATTTTGAAAACCTGTCAATAATGATGGGTAGAATTATTGGTTGAATATGATATTAAAATTAAATATATCCCAGGAAAAAAAATTTAGTAGTGGATACCCTTAGTCAAATGTGAAACTTGATGATCAATGCTGTGAAATCCCCTATGAAAGAAGAAATTAAGGAACAAATAAAAGAATATCCTTACTTCAAGAAGATCCTAACAAATATTTCTTCTGAGCCTCATTGTCAAATTGTCCCTAACAGTCTATTAATGAAAGGATAAAGAGTATGTATACTAGAAGAAAATTGGAGACTTAATTGATTGTGTGAAGCCCATGAAGTACCAAATGTGAGACATCTGGGTTATGTCAAAACTTATACGATGATACAAAAATCCTATTTTTGGCCTAGAATGAAGAATAATGTATCCACATGCATTAAAAAATGTCCAACCTGCCAAAGAATTAGAGTTGAACAAAAGAAATTGAGTGGATTATTATAACCTTTGGAAGTCCCAACCTGGAAATGGGAAGACATTACCATGGATTTCATTATGGAATTACCAATAACTAAAAAGGGACATGACTCAATCTTTGTAGTGATTGATCACCTATCAAAGATGTTTTATTTTATAGCTTTGAAATCTATAAAAACAACTAAAGAAGTAGTCCAAAATTTTGTATGATAAGTATTTTGGTTACATGGATGTCCTAAATTTATCACTTCGAAGTAAGATCCCAAGTTCATATATGAATTTTTGCAAAATTTCTTAAAGGAGCTTGGAACCCATCTAAAATTCAACATAGCTAACCATCCAAAGATAGGTGGTCAAACCAAATGTGTGAATAGAATATTAGATGATATTCTATGAAGCTACATTTAGAGTAGACTAAAGACATGGGAGAATTACTTACATTTAGCCAAATTTTCCTACAACAACAATTATCAAGGTTCCATACATCGCACAATCGAACACGATTAACTTAGGTAGATCCAACCATAAGAATGAAATGGAAGGAAGAAGAAATAAAAATAATGGAAATTATTGTTATAAGAGCTAAAAAAATTTTCAAGCTACCTAAGAAAAATATAAAGAATATGCAAATCAACATTAACTTAAGAAGGAATTCCAAATAGAAGATCAAGTACTATTAAGAGTAAAATCCACCAGAAGTTCCCTTAAACTAGGAAAATATACTAAGTTATCCCTAAGATATTGTGGACCCTTTGAAATTTGTGAAAGAACTGGTGAAGTAGCATATTGATTAAAAATTTTAACCTTAAGAATTCACTTAGTCTTCCATGTAAGTTTGATAAAAAAAATTTCATGAAACTAATGTGCCTTATGTGCTAGATTAGAACACTTTGCCTCTAAGATCCAATGCCAACTTCAAGGTCAAACCAGTTGCAATCAAGAATCACTGAACCAAGAAGCTTCATAATAAAATCATTAATAAAGTACTTGTCCAATGATCAAATTATTGTTAACAAACTTGGGAAAATAGGAAGTTTATTCTCAACACTTACCCCCAATTTTTTGATCATCATGATATTGAATGATAAATTGTATTTATTATTAAAGTAATAAATTATATTCTTTATTTGTACAAATGATAATGAGAATATTAATGAAGTTGAAATTGAGAAGCATAATGAGGAAGCAGTAGTTGAGTAGCTAGACATAGAGGAAGCACTCAAGGATGAGCTAGATGCTTAAGCGAGGTAGATTATAACATCCCATCCTTGTTAAGGATAAACTTGTACTATAATAATGTAATCATCCTTTTAAAGAAGAGGTTCCTTATTATGAGGTGTCACGATTATTCATGATACCCCTCGAAAAAGGATTTAACCTATGTCATTTAAGGTTGGGCTTAGAGGTCGTGCCGACATGAATTTGTTGAGCTAGTTTGGCAAGTAATGGGAGCTAGGTGAATTGGGACAAAAAGGGACTAATCACCCCTTCGGCTGGATACCCTAACTATGGTGGCACTGTTAGATTATGTATCATGGGAAGATAACCTAGAGGACGTTAAAGTATACAATTCTCATTAATAATTATTTTTTTGTAATTTCCTTCTTATTAAATTCAATGCATCAGTAATATGTACCAAGTTATTTCATTGTATTTTCATTATAATGTTCTCAAGTATGATGAATTAAGTAATGAATGATCATTTATTGAGAACGTATCAGAACAATATGTCACATTTAGGCAATAGAAAATTAAGAAAATGGTAGAAAATATACTAGCTACGTCTTTCTCATATGCTTGAAGATCTAAAAATAGTAACCAAAGATATTCTAGCAATTTTAATAACTTAGCTTTGCCTCTAGGAGTTGTAAATTTTCTTTTTGATATATTTTTACCATGTTTTGAAAATTAATTAGAACATATATTTTAGCTCTAGCCATTTTTTTGGCATCTTAGAATCTTTGTTCGACAACATATATCTTGGTCTTTGACATTTTTAGCTTCTTGAGTGACTTGGTGATGGGACGCGATATCACATGGGCCGCGATATCACGTCCGTCGCGATATCGCATCCCCCGCGATATCGCGTCTTCCCCTGCGATATTGCGTCTTCACCTGCGATATTGCGTCTTCCCTTACGATATCGTGTACGCGATATTGTAGTCCGCTTCAATGTCTATAAATAAAAAGTGGCTCTCCCTTGTTTCAGCATTAGTTTAGATTGTAGTGAAACTCTGGCAGTTTGATCCCTCCAAAGTTAGATTATTTTTCCAGTGTTTGCCCGTAGTGTGGTGAATGTAATTGTATGGTATTCTTTATTCGAGTGTGACATACTTGGACACACACATGACCGGCAATAAAGATCGAGATTACTTCATCATTGCAGCATTCACTTTGTTATTTATTTTTTTATTTATTTAATTTTATTTACTGTTTTCTCTGTCACCCTTAAACTCCTAGAACGTGGAACAAGTACGACTTGATTACGAGCATTTAAGTGTGACTACTTGGTATCCTAGTGGCGTACCTAGGATCTACGCTTGGTAATCCCAGTGGCAGTAGTGCACGATGTCCAAGATGTGTACGGTTGATCAAGGAATCGACTGCTCGTCGCACTTAGTCTAGATTATATTTCCTTACCTTTTCCTCCTAGCTTAGCTTAGTTAATATTACATTCCACTGCCTTCAGGAGTAACATTAGAATTAGGAACATATCATACACCTCATCTGGACTAAACCATATGTGACAAATATAATACTAGTCCAGGATAATTGTTTGGGTGCCACAACTAGTCCGTCTGCAGAGTTCGACCGGATCGCGCGTGAAACGCTCGTATTCGTATGGTTGAGTGTAGGGGTACCTCGCCACTCATCATAGGCACCATTGCTGGGGATGGTGCTAGTTATCTAGATTAGTTATATCATACAAGGTCGCTGTAAAGAACTTAACGATATATCTCTTAAAAAGAAGTAATTATAAAAAGTCACATAAATTCACACACAACAATGCCTCTCCTACAAGATAATAATAACGCCACACTTAGTGAGAAAGTTCATTGGAGAACCAACAAACTATATGACAACGAAGATTGGAGTATACAACCCGAAGTGGGCATTTCTTATGAACATGAACGAAAACAACGTCATCACAACACAAGAAAGCATAACTTACAAGATGATGATGAACCCCCACTGGCCACTACAAGCTTAACGCAAATACAAGAGGCTGTTCGAATCTCATGTAGGCATCGTAAAGAGAGCCGTCTACCCAGGCTCAATTTTAACAACTTTCCCAAATTTTCAGGAGGCTATGACTTAGATTCGCATCAACATTTACTAGCCTTCTACGATGCCTACACATGGAACAACATTGACAATGGGTGGCAAAAACTTAAGCTCTTCCCAATGACACGTTGACCAAGCAAAAGTATGATATAGATTGTTAAAACCAAATTCAATACGACGCTGGTCAACAATGGTAGAAGTCTTTAACGAAAAATATCAAACCTACGCAAGAGTGTCAGCCTTGAGGAAACAAATCCAAGGATAGAAATAGGCAAAACATGAACCCTTGGACATGGCCTTAGAAAGATATTATGCACTATTAAACAACTGTCCAGGCCATGGGTTTTCCGAGGAAAGGCTAATGTACCATATCATTGATGGGCTACGTAATGAAACAAGAGAGACCTTAGGAATGTATGGCCAAGGTTAACTATACGAACTACGAACCCATCAAATTCAAGAGCTTATTAAGCAGGTAGCAAAAGAAGAAGGAGACTTAGCTACATGGGAGAGTGTTGAAAAACATCAATGGGACCAAAATTTCAACTTAACAAAGGTCCATGATCATAAAAAGGAGAGATCAACCAATCTCAAGTTGGAAACATCATCTTTGCCAATACAACAATCGTTAGAAGAAGCTAAGGCAAAGATCAATAAGATGTTGGATTGGATATATCACAAGTGTGGAGAATGTGTCAATAACATTGGAGATAGCATTTTGACAACCCAAGAAGTAGGATGAAATAGTAGACAATCAAAAAGAAGGGATAAAGAAAATAAGTGCTCAACTACCAATCATACATATGAATGCAACATATGCTTGTACGATCACCCCAAAGGCCAATGCCCAATATTGTTACATCTACATGAGCATTGGGGAAACATGTTACATCCAGAGTTCGTACAGAGATACTGTGTTAGATCACAGTGGCAACAATCCCAGTCATGGGGGAGACCACCCTTAGACTGGAGGCATCCTTCATATTTTCTAAGTCCAAATGCTTATCATGTTCAACACCCTGTTTCTCCATTCGGGCCAACATACTTTATCTCACCACAGTACTATTCTCCATAATACTATCAGCCCATACCTCCAACACAACCACCACCTTGTGCACCTTAGACTCCTCCTAACTTTCAACATTCTCATCCTTTCCCTCCATATACAGTGCCACCAATTGTTCCTAAGGTGTTTGTGCCACAACAACAACCCACGAACAACACTTGTGCTACTACTACTAACAGCAGTGAAGGGCCTCCTCAACATCAAAAGCGTCCATTCTTGAAACACAGCCGTAAGAAGGGACAACATAGTTTAGAGGCCACTGCACCTTCCAACCTAGCACAAGTCTCACACTGTGGTGCACCCTTACCTTCGAACCCAATGCCTCATGTAACTTCATTAGGGCCACCAACTAACACTCCAACAACCATATGACCCAATGAACACAACTATGGGAGGCATCAAACCAATCCTTGCATACCATCTAACAGTCCTAAACATCATAGTGGGTCCACTCGTTATCTAGGAACTACATCATATAAAGTGCCCCACTATGCTTACTATAATCAAGTGTGTGAACCTCAATGGGGTAAGTATGGACCAATTCCAATATTTCCAACATGCAAGGATCCTCATCATCCATTTATTAATCCTTTCCATGTTCAACTGATTAGTTATGGGGGATATCCCCCATTCCAATAATAAGCAGGATTAATAACTTTTCATTTTCTTTGATTTTTCAATTTTTGTTTTCTAGTTTTAAATTTTTGAACTTTTTGTTTTTGTGTTGTTATCCTTTTACGTTTTTGTAAGTAATCTCGTCTACGAATAAAACACTCATGTGGATCATTGATTGAGGTGTGTTTTATGTTATTAAGTCATGAGTAATCAATTATTTTGAACAATGAGCCCATTACATCCACTCATCCACTCTACAAATAAGAGGGTCTGTTCGAGGGTGCAGTGATATTCTTGAAATTATTAAAAACTTAAAATTAATTTTGTGTTCATTGTACCCAGAATGAAGAAGGATGGACCAAGATGGAATGATTAGGGTGTGACATCAAGGGGACTTGTGGATTCTCGTTGGTGATGCTTATGGGAGTTTTCATGCAACATGGTTATACCAAGATCCTTGTAGATCTAATGAAAATGGGAGTAAGAGTAATCAAAAAGGGCACTCGAAAATCAAATGATGTTCTAGGGGGTCCCACTAGAAAGACATGAAGGTTGGCAGCTTCTCTAGATTCAGTAAAGTTCAAAAAAAAAACAAAGTGCCATAAAACAAAAGTCACTCCTCCCTTGCATAAAACGCCAAGTGATCGTACGCCTTGTTGTTTTGGTACTCTCATAGTTGCTCATCATGGGATGAAACAATGCGATGTCACTGATTCGAGGAATGGACTTAGTCCTAATCTTGGAACGATAGGTCAATGACACATTAATCATGCAGGATCACATGTTATAACATACAAACCAAATTTATACGACTCATCATTACAAAATTTTGGGCACGATCACATGTTATAACATAAGATCTTTAATTAAGGCAAGTAGTAAGGTATAAATTGACTTTAAAAACAACCTTACTAACGCTTGATCCATGTGATTGCAGATGGCCCCGAAACGTGCACAGCAGGAGGGTCTTGTTCAAGGTGGAGAGAAACAACCTTGGAGAGGTGGAAGACAAGGCCCTGCCAGACGACATGCAGAATAGGAGGTGCAATCATTCCGCATCCATCAAGAAGAAACTCCTAACAGACAGTCTAGGCAGGCAAAAGGAGGAGTCGTTGTTGTGCCTGAATCGGGACAACAACTCATGTTGCCCCCGGAGTGTGTTCAAGATATACATGAGAAGTCTACATTTGCTACGGTGATTGTGGAGCTAAACTTTGAATCTTTTGCAGAGTTTGCTCCTGAGGCTATTAGGGATCACCTTAAAGGATCTCCCTTATGGCCTGTCCTCTCTGAAAGCAGTGCCTGGTACTTAGGTGAAACGTACCAGTTCTGGCACAATAGGGAGCAAGGCACCATGGTTAACATTTGTTGTGTGACAGTTGATTTCTCTGCACAGGCTATTTCGAAAGTGTTAAACCTTCCGAATTCAGGGCCTTATGTTACTCGATTATCTACCTGATCAGACCCCGATGTGCGAAAGGATTGGTTAGAGAAGGCTTATGGAAGAGATAAAGCTTTTGGTGAGCTGACAAAGGAAGAGCGAGTCTATTTCAAAATTGGAACCTATCACCTCTTCCCCACAAAAGGTTTGAAAAGAATATCGATGTATGCGGCTAAGGGATGTGCAGTGTTGATGGAAAAGGTTAACGCTAACCTTCCCCATCTATATTTGATGGAGATCCTAAGGTGATTTGAAGAATGAAAGTTAGGGAAGATGGCACTGCCTTTTCCCTACCTTATTAGAGAACTGTGCCAATGGGCTGGTATTCGGGGATACACAAATGACATCCTCCAAAAAGCCCAGAATGCTTCTTATGTTGAATTACTAAAGGCACCAGCTCCAAGAAAGAGCATTGGCGAAGAGTTGAGACCCGAAGAAGAAGAAGAACAGATGACTGGACCACCTGTAATTCAACTTGTAGGACCTAGCCAACCTCTAGCCACAAGTCCCAACCAACAACAAGAAGCAGGGCCTAGCACAGGCTAGGATCAGCCACCACCGCCGCAAGACTACAGACCATCGATGGACCATCTTCGAACCATCGCTGAGACAGTTACTTGGGGAAGTTGTGATGACACAAGCCTCTTTCGTGTCTTTGATGATGCCATTCAGCCTACAATTTTGCTAGATCGTACAAGGGGTGAAGTATCAATTCAAATAGGAGGAGGGGATAGTAGATGGTCACAACAGATCTCAGGAAACGTGGCATCTTTCCAGGTGCAATTAGAGACTGGTGAAGGGGCCACTATGGTGGTCATGCAACACTAGAATTTCACGAGAGCTGCTAAAGTGGTCACTGACCACATCAAAGAATCCTTTAATGTACCTTTTGTACCACCGACAGATCTCTTAGGAGCACGGGATGCTCAAACTCTTGCCGAAACCTCAATGACTCTTGTGGAACATGAGGATGTACTTTACAGATTGCTTCAAACAGGACAAGTAATGACATCTCTATTTGACATCCCTCAAGATGTCACAGAAATTCAATCAGACCTCATTTCCACAAAGGGGAAGCTGGTCATATCCGAAGTAAGGGCCGAGCATGCTGAAGTTGAAGTGCAGAAACTACAAGAGTAGCTCGTAGCCTTACAAGCAGCACAACAGGATCCTTTACAATTTTTTCCCATAGACGAGCTGGATAACTTTAGAATAGAGCAACTAACCGAATTGATCGCAGAGAATAAGAAAGTGGTAGGAGAAAAGGAGATGGCCACTTGGGATGCCTCCACAACACAAGCGCAAACTCATGCACATCTTAAGGCACTCAAGGCCTTAGAAGAAGGTAATAAGCAGTTGGTTGTAGATAACCTTCGGTTGACCTTTGTGGAGAAACAAAAGAATGTTCTTGATGAACACTCATCAGTTACGAGAACAGTTCATTCGGGTCAACTGAGATGTAACCCTTTTAGCCAGAGAAAATCGAACCCTCTCAATGGAGGAGGTATGCACTATTCGCCAAAAATCAGCCATCGAAATAAGTGCATGGCAGAATGAGGCTAAATGACATGAGAAGCTAAAGGAGCACTTCCATGATGAGGTGGGCATGTACAAACAAATCCTGGAGAAGGAGATCTATATGGCCAAGGCTCAAATCAACAACATCAGTGCTCAGCACACTGATTAGAGGGCCATATTGGACACTTATGCCTTCGCCCATGAAGCGGAAGTTAAAAACTGGGACCTGTAGATCCAAGACTTGACAGAATACATGGAGTTGGCCAACCTTAGATACACCAACCTTGCCATGTTAATAGTAGGGCACCTAAGGTCAGAGCTCGAGTAGCAGGTAGCTTCCACCCACATCAAATATGAAGCAGAATTTGTAGAGCGTAAGAAGCTGGCTGAGAAACTAGATGTCACAAATTCTGAACTTGCGGTGGTAAAAGAAAGCTACCAGGGACAGAAAGACGTTGCAACTGACTTGGCTCAATGGCTAACAGACCTTCATGAATACAAAGATAAAGCCAGAGCCTACAAGGAGGAACGACAGATGTTCGCGGCATGGTATGTTAAAGCCAACCAGATGTTCCTGCAACTACCCTATCCGTGGAAGGTACCAACTCCATCAAACATTGGAACACTCGCATGGACGGCACAAGACCCTCAGACTGAAGAGTAGAAGCTCTAGGCCATACTTTAACACCATCAAGCTTCAAAGCTTGGAGCACATGACAAAGGGAAAGCACCCATGGAGGAGCCACCGCCACCAGGAACTACATGAGTTTCACATTTTTGTAGTTGTAGTTGTATATATTTTGTGTGTTGTGTTTTCTTCCCACATTGCGGTTTCATTTCATTTTTTCCAATTACTAATCCCATACCTATCCACTATGTAATCAATACATCTTGTTCTCTTTGTAACTCGAGGATAAGTTTTTATTCAGTCGTGGGGGTATGATGGAACGTAATATCGCATGGGTCACAATATCGCATCCTCCGCGATATCACATACATGATATCGCATCTTCCCCTACGATATCGCTTCTTCCCCTGCGATATCACATACGCGATATCGCAGTCCACTGCAATGTCTATAAATAAGAAGTGGCTCTCCCTTATTTCGGCATTAGTTTAGATTGTAGTGAAACTCTGGCAGTTTGATCCCTCCAGAGTTAGATTATTTTTCCAGTGTCTGCCTGCAGTGTGGTGAATGTAATTGTATGGCATTCTTTATTCGAGTGTGACGTACTTGGACACGCACATGACCGGAAATAAAGATCGAGATTACTTCATCATTGCAGCATTCACTTTGTTATTTATTTGTTTATTTATTTAATGTTATTTACTATTTTCTATCTCACCCTTAAACTCCTAGAACGCGAAATGAGTACAAATTGATTACGAGCATTTAAGTGTAACTACTTGGTATCCCAGTGGTGTACCTAAGATCTGTGCTTGGTAATCCCAGTGGTAGTCATGCACGAGGTCCAAGATGTGTACGGTTGATCAAGGAATCAGCTGCTTGTCGCACTTAGGCTAGATTAGATTTCCTTACCTTTTCCTCCTAACTTAGCTTAGTTAATATTACATTCCACTACCTTTAGGAGTAGCGTTAGAAGTAGGAACATATCATACACCTCATTTGGACTAAACCATACATGACAAATATAATACTAGTCCAGGTGGGAAGATAGCAAACTGCAACCTAAGGATAACTGTCTAGGTGCCACAACTAGTCTGTCTGCGGAGTTCGACCAGATCACGCGTGAAACGCTCATATTCGTATGGTTGAGTGTAGGGGTACCTCGCCACTCATCTCTTGGATACATCTCCCGACCACCCAAGGATTTATTATATTTGTGTATTTGATATTTAATCATTTGGCTTTAGATTTAATTCTAGTTTGTAGCACTAACAATATTTGTAGTAACTATGTAGGAAGAATTTTTTAGTGATGAGTTGGGAACTTATGTAATAACATTGATTAGTGAATGTTGACACTTATGTGATAGCATTGTTTAGTGAGTATCATTTATATCTGTAGTAACTACATGCAAACAATTTCCCAATAGTGAGCTAGACACTTACATGAAAACATTGATCAATGAGTATCATTCATCTATTTTGTCCATTTGATGAGTTTAGTAGATAATGGTAGATTTTTTAGTTAATTAATGTCTAATTTATTTTTTGGATATTTTTATTTTTTATTGGATCTCTATTTATTTGTATGCATGGGGATATTATCACTATATTCTTTTAGAATGTTTTTATCTTTTACTAAATTTTCTTACCTGTATACACCTAATTTTATGGATGTCTTTTACTTGACTATTTATCTTTTCTTAGCATCCATTAAATTTTTATTAAGTAGTTATTTTTTAATATACTTCAATTTTTATTTAAGTTATATCTTTCTAGCCTAAGCTTGGTTAGTAGGATGTTACAAATGAGTTTCACAATTAAATAAAAGAGTAATTAGATTAAATGCCAAGTATCTATTTAACATGTCTCATAAACATATTCTTATATTATTTCAAAACTAAATAACTTAAAATTATTAATTAAATAAAATATAATAAATATTAATAAAATACTAGCAATGGACCACCATCATCTTTGCAATCTATCCTTCACAAGAGGTACCAAGCATTAGTAAATTCGAAGAAATAATCATCAATAAAAGAAATATAAAAAATATATAATTTTAAAATATGTAATAAGAGCAAGGTCCAAGGGTGAAACCTTAAGAAATATGGATCATAATAAAACATGTATACTTTGCAATACATGAGGGGTTATTCCAAGATATACTACATACAAACTTTTAAGTAATATACCATGATATATAAAGACACCTATGCTTGTAAACAAGAAGCCAAGGGTTTAAACCTTAGGATGTAAAACCATAAGCATAATCATAAAAGAGACATTAGAATGCACCAACATTAGTCACTAGAAACATATAATATAATATTAACATAATACATTTAATATACTTTTATGGTTGAAACACCACAAAATTTTGTATGTTATAGCCAATTTCCATCATGTAGCTTTCACCCCATGAAACCTGAGGCAAAACTTCATTGTAAATGTAAAGATTGTAACCCATGAGGGCAAATCTCATATATTTGATACTTTTGGGGCTGAAAATACCTCATAAGTGGTCAAAGCCTCATTCCCCAAGTGAAAAAAGTCACCTACTATCTATATTTGGGCTTTGGTGGGTGGGGGGTGGATGAGGTGCAAGGTGGGGTGGGTCAAAAAAATGCCTTTTGCAATGCCAAAATGGTAATTTCATGGGTTTTACTAGGGGTATATACTTTTCTACGCTAGAAACACTTGAAAGGGATAAATCTCACCTACCCCCAGTGTGGAGAGGTCAGGGATTTTCCCTTAGCTTGAAAACTTTCCATCCCCCTTGCCCACCCCCATACCCCAC
>MNCI01021977.1:29378-40274 GCA_015680685.1 Gnetum montanum
AAAAAATGGAAACTCATCTCACTTGTACAAGGCATAAATTTGTAGCCAATTTGTAGCCATTGTGCAACTAAATTTTAGTCATGACCTAAAACTTATAAGAATTAACCCCAAACACCATTTATGGGGTTAGCAATTTTTTCTTAAGTTTCCACTCTTATGGCACTTGAATACATTGAGCATACATACATTTTTCCAAGAAATGATTCCAAACTTAGGCATTTTCAAGTACTCAAGAGCTCTTGCAATCTCCCACATTTGCATTCTCTTGAATCCCAATGTGGAAGCATTATAGCTTTGAGACTTGTGAACTTTTGGGATCAATGCTACATTTTTTGGGCTTCCAACCCGCAATGTGGAGCAATTTGGCACCAAACTATCCACTTTTCTCAACCCCTCTCCCCCCCTTTAATAGTAACCCAAATTGCAAATCTATAGTTTGTAATAGAGGAGATTTGAATGCATCAGGAGTGGCTTGGTATTTGGATCATGGAGAAAATCACATAGGGATCCATGGGCCTTGAACTCCTTCCTTAGTGAACCCTCTGCTCTCTCAAGCATTTATTGTACATATTTCTGAAACTCTTTCTTTATTGTTTTAATAAAGTTTAAAGTTTCATTTTTGTGTGTAATCTGCATTTTTTTTCCATTCTACAAATCTGTAATTTTTTCATTATCTTGTTTTGCATTTTGAAAGTCCCTAGTTGATCTACTGAACCAACTAAGGCACCTTGAATCCCATTTTTCTAGAGGCCCTGGGGATTTAGGGTTGAGGTTGCTACACTGAATTTATCAATTTTTCTAGTGATCAATTTTTTCAATTGTAATAGTTTTCTTGGTGCTAGAAGGAGTGCCTCCACCTAATCTCTACATCTAAATCAATTTTCCCTATTGCCAACACTATCTTTCATTGCAAAAATTTGTAATCTTGGCATTAAAATCCTTAAAACCTTCAAAACTCAATGTTGCAATCCATCCCCCTTGCAATCAAAGGTTAGTGTGAAAATTATAGATGTTTGGATTTTCAAGATTTTCACAATAGTTGTTGTGAATTTTAAGGCCAACATTGGCATTTCATCAAAACCTTCAAAAAAATCAATGCTACCCCTTCCCCCCGTGACCAAAATTATAGCATGGAAGTTGTAAGTGTTTTGGTGTTTCCTTTTCATAGCAACTACTATGAATTTTTCAGTCCAAAGCTAGCATTGATACCTTTCCCCTCCTTTTCCTTTTTCCTCTTAATTTTTTCTAGTTTTCAAAGTAGGTGGTGTAACCCTTCTGGAAACCATCAAACTTTTGGATGTTAGCTTCCCCCCTCCCCTCCCCACACCAACACCCCCCAATCTTTCTAGGCTAAGAAACTTAACAGCCTACTAAAACCAATTTTAGTTGAAAGATACCAACATTCCACTTTGGTTTCAACCTTTTCCCCCATAAACATTAGATTAGAAGATGTGAGATTCCCATCGTCTTACCCCCCTTCATTTACCCCTCCCCACCATGCCATACACGTAAAGAAACTTAGTGAGCCAACGTTGGTAAAGTTTGTTACCAACTTTTCATTTTGGTTTTAGATCTTTCCCTCCTAATCAGCATTGGATTAGAAGTTGTGAGATTCCCATCTTCTCATCCTCCTTCTTTCCCCTTGCCATACCCAGCATAGAGGTAGTTAAGAAGTCAACATTGGTGAAGGCTTAACTTCCAAGCCTTTTATTTTTTGGTAAAGGGGTAAACCTCCATTATCCCCCACTTACTAATTATAGAAAGTGCTCCATTTTCAACTATTGTTACTTCCTTTGACTATTTTTGAATTCCACTTATTGGGATTTAACTCTAGTTTTGCCTTTTATGGCATGTTTTAAGCCATTTTTAGCACTATAACAATGTCTTTTCAGCAATCTACCAAGTCATCCCTCACCTTCACTAACGTAGGTTCTACCCAACAATCCATAAGGGTCTATGATCTTAAAGATCCTACTATCATTGAATGCATGAAATCTTTGAGGGTTAGGCAGAACATTTCTAATATTCAATCATAAATAAACACCAATATAACTTCATTTGTTCCAAAATATAGGTTGGCAAGCTGATTCCATGTTTGGAAGTAAAAGTCAAAAGGGAGTTTGAACTCATCCACCATAATGGTAAGGAATACATCCATTCCCCCTATGACCAAATACCTCTAACCAATATCTATGCTAGTATCTTAGCCTAATTAATTGATATGGAGGAGGAAGAGGATAAACATAGCTCAAAGAAACAACAAGAAGAGGAGGATGAATTTAGGGCAAAATTTGAGCCTAAAAACATCCTAGGAGGATTATTCCAATAAGCAACCCCAAAGGCCACCTAGCCTTCCCCTCATGCTTTTTTTTCCTCCATGGGCATGGTACCACCATCTTCCACTCCCTCTTACCCTACCACGGCTAACCCCACACTGGTCATAGCCACGCATCAAACTCAATCGATGCCACCGACTATGACCTATAACTCATCTATGTCATTTGCCATATAATCTTGACCTGTACAACCATCAACAGTGGTTTTCACCACCACAAACCTAGTAACCATTCATGTGGAATCCACCATGGATCCCTAAGCAACTCAAGGATTACACACCATCTTTATCCCATTTGTGCTTTAAGTACCGATACAAACATCCTTTTCCTTGTTTGGCCCACAAGGTACAATCATGACACAACCTCTTTCTTCCATCTTACAACTCATAGTAAGGCCACAGGCCTCACAACACATGTCACAACCATATGTGCAAGCCCCACAACTAACAAAAAAAAGGTCTAGATCAAGCTTTTCAGATGATCCAAGACTTGATAGAGGAGTTGAAGAGGCTTAAAGTATCTACTTCACAAACTGTCAAGATTATGGACTTCTATTAGGATGATTTCATCAATTGTATGGTCCCATCCTTCACACTTCCTCCTAGTGTCCCTATTCCCTAGTTTAGCAAATATAGCAAAGAAGCTAACCGTAATGCTCACTGTATAACCTTCAAATCCAAATGCTTAGTCTTACACCCATGGCTACATATCGTCATAAGGATTTTTTCCATGTCCTTAATTGGAAAAGTGCTTGATTGGTACTATGCCTTACCTAGAGGATCCATATCCTCTCTTGAGAACTTGATAGCCCAATTCATTAACTGCTTCAAGTATAACTTGAAGCCTGACACAATGCTTGACCAACTCATGAAGGTTAACCAGGGATCCCTTAAACCCATACATAAGTTCATTTAATGGTGGAATTGACTGTTGAATGAAATACTAGAGCCTATAGCCAAAGCCCACCTTTTAGCCATATTCAAGGAGGCAGTAAATGACTTTATCAAGTACAAACTTTACTATCTTGACTTGTGGTCTTCTAGCCAAGCATTTTTTCAAATCAAGAATATAGAGGATGCTACAGAGGCTAGTCATGATTTGGCCTACATAGCATATAAAAATCAACATACATGGAGAGACAAAGAGAATAATAAAAAACAACATAACTATAGCAATTGTGACCAAAGAGGCAAAGACCACAAACTAGGGGCCAAGGACCAACCCACCCAAGGCCTCCACTAATGACCACAATAACTAACAATCAACCTCTATGGCCATTGCATTGACAACAACCAAATCTAATTTCGAAAAAAAAAGGATAGGTCCAAATACACTACATTGCCATTAAAACCATCAGAGCCATTAAACCAACTTTTGAAAAGTGGGCATATTTACTAGAAAAAAATGTCTAAAGATTCCCAAAAGAAGCATGATAGGCTCTATGTAATAGCCAAAAATCCCACTAGAGTAATGAAAGATGACCCACAACTACCTAGGTACTTCAAACTAGACCATTTTTGCCACTATGACCAACTACCAAGTCATGATACAAACTTCTATCTCATGCTAAAGGATGACATGCAAAGGATGATAGATAGGGGAGAGCTAGTCTTAGATGCTTCTAACCCAATATGGCAACAAAATCAATTGATGCAAGTCTACAAGGACTCATTGAATACTAATGACAACCCTTACATTATTGCAACATTCAACATTGATGATGATTGAAAATCCCCAAGAAAACCATTCATGATCCAAGTATCCCCTTATGATGAAAGGGCTTCTTTAGCTTCCACCAACTCAAGATCCCCCTTTGCCAAAAGAGTACCATCACAAGTGCCTCTGAGGGATCCTTTTGTCATCAGGGTACCCTAGACTAAAACAACCCAATTAGCCATAGCCCAAACAACTACACAATGACCTCCTATGATGGCTAGTGGTACAACCTCTTCCTCACAACTAATGATTGACAACCAAAAACCCTCAAACAAGCAAAGGAAGAAGCATAAGCAAAAGCCTAGTAGCAAGGGTGATAAGCAGAAAAAGGCACAAAAATAAGTGGATCCATCGAATCCCACTTCCCTTTCAATTATACACATAACCTCCTCTGCTCAACCCATTTTGACTAATAAGACATAGGAGGACACTAAATCCCATGACCAGAAGAATAAGAAAAATCCCCAACAACCACAACTTAAAGCCAAATTTTGCATTTTGGGATGCATGGAGGAAGTAAAGCACAATTGGGACGATAAGCCCATGGCTAACAATAAAAACTTCCTCAGTGTAATAGACCAAGTTACGCAATCCCTCAAGCTGAAAAACACAACTCTAAATTTGTATGATCTAATCATGACTTTCACCACACATCATGAGGCACTAGTCAAAATGTTGACTTTCATCCTTGTTAGTGAGGACATACTCGTTCATGAGGAAGCCATCCATGCTATGGTGGTTACTCCCTTGCCAAGAGAGAAGATGGAAATATTTCTAATATTTCACAATAGAAAAATCAAGGTTAATCCCCAAAATGGATAAGTTACTAGGATCCTCTATTCATAACCATACGTGTAGGGAAATTTAAGGTACATTGAGTGCATGTTAATGATGGGGCCATAACTAACATCATCCCATGCACCATTGTTGAATGCTTGGGCCTAATTGAGTATATACAACCTACATCAACTACAACTCTTAAATCTTTTAACAGATCTAGGGTTGCCATCAAGGGGCCTATATTTTTAGACTTTGTGGTAGGAGAGTAGTTCCCCACAACTACCAATTTCTTGATGGTAGAGGAAATACCAAAGTTCAACCTTAACTTGGAAAGATCTTGCTTGGCTCCATTACGAGTCATATCCTCACCCATCCATCAAGAAATTTATCTTCCTTATGAGAAAGATGAAATCATCATTTATGGTGATAATGTGGTTTCCTTGGTTGTTAACAATGTGAACATAGAGCAAGGGTTTGAATTGGAGCTTCAAGAACAAGGTCCTAGCCATGAAATTCAACAACCCAAGAAAGTCAATGATGACAACGATAAGCAATAGGATGTGTTATGCGATGAACTCCATTTTAACATTGTCAACAAAGGGAATGGTGAATATAAGCTTGTGTAGAGTAAACCTTACTCATTCCATAATGTTGTAAAGATTAGAAAGAATCTGCACAAGTAAAGTTCACCTTAACCTTTTTATCCCATGCCCCTATGACCAAATGCACCAATAGCCACATGGCCTAACCTTTCTTTCTTAATTTTTTATACCTTTTTATGCACTTTTTTTTATACTCTATGCATATAGCCTAAGTTTCTACTTTTATTTGCATTCTTACTTTATAGCCTTTTTTTTTAAACTTTTACTCATGTTATAAACATCAAAAAATCCTTAAAACATAAAATCACCAAAACAATAACCCACTATGATCTTAAATTTGCAACATGGCCCACCATGGTCTTAAACATACAAAGATAATCACACAAAATGATTCACTATGTCCTTAAACTAGAAAAATTACAATTCTCTAAGACTCTAAAGTGGGGAAATCTCATACAACTTCAAAGGTATACTAGATACATCAGAGGGAATCTTAGGCAAGGAGTTAATCTCCATAGCAGTACTGGGGTCTTACTCCATAGAAGGCACTACATAAGTATGAAATACAACTATAAACATAATGTACAGCCTAAGATAGCCATAAAACAAACATAACACAAAACATAGTCAAACAATTAAGGTACATAAAACAAAGTCCTTACCTATCTCAGGTGCAACTTATTACAATCGGTCAATGATTTCCTTAGCCATCCCATGCATGAACTCCACCTTGTTTGGGGTTTCCACCCATGGTTTCACACAAAACTTAGGGATAGGGGTTTGCACTAGTAACTTAGGAACTACTATAAGCATAACAATCATCGAATGGTTAGGATGAAAACCAAAATTAAACCATAAGGTATAACAAAAGAATTAAGGCATGGGCATACCTATCTCCTCTTCCTATTTCTCTAGAATGATGATGGGGGATGTTCCCAGCACCATGTCATTAAATAAGACATCTAGATCATTTATATCTAGATCATTAAGTTGCTTTAGGAGTGTCTCTTTTGCACACCTTTGTTCTTCCTCTACTACAGCTTGGGTTTTCATAACCTAACACTTGTCTACAACCATAGCACATAGAAAAATGGTAAACACATGAAACCATAACATGGCCATAAACTTTAAAACATAAAATAGCCAAACTTAAATAAAGCATATCTATGACTACTTGTTGCAATGGCTTAAGCTTAAACTTAAGATTCTTTAGGGTCATTTGGTTTGATGTTGACGATGCTTCCTCCATAGGCCTCTTAAGTTGCTCTCTTGCTATCCCTTTGGCCTTCCTACATCATTGTTTGGCCTCTAGGATGCTTGCTAGAAATGTGAGAGCCTCCTCATCATCTATGCTATCAAGGAACTCACACTACCTAACATTAAGATCCTTGGTGGTAATGGAAAATTTATCATCCATCCCCTCTAGTGGGTGTTGATCCTATACCATTGGATAAATATGTTTTATCAAAGGCTTAGAAAGTTGGCTTGGATCTTCGGGAACCCCTCATCCATTCCTATACACCACTAGAAAATCCACAAACCTTTTTAAATAACCTGAAAAAAATGAAAAATGCATGGGGATTATTGTAGAGGTATCCACGCAAAGTCTAAGGATCTCCTCCTAAAGCCCAATAGCCAAAGCAACCACCTAATTGAACCTAGTGTCATCCATTAGAATCATCTTAAAGGTCCACCCCTACATGATGCTAATCATCTTCTTTTGTGATAATAGTTTAGGAAATGCACAAGACTTGAATACAGGATATGATTCCTTTGCATTAGGATTCCTAGAGCCATCCATGGAAATTCCGAAGTGGTCCACGTTGGCACTAAGCCACTCCAAAACTTCCTCATGATGACCTAATTCCTTCACTATCCTAGTGGGAACCTTTGTCCCATTAGTAGGGAAACCAAACAAGTTGCAAAAGATACTCTCATCAATGTCTATGTTAACCTTCACATCCCAAATGATGGTGCTAAAACAACCAGCCTTCTCGTCAAAGGAGTTAATAACATGTAGCATCTCCACAGTAGCAATGGAAGGGATAAGTGCCATAAATACATCAAGCCAACCTGCAAGCTAAATTTTTTCCTAAACGAACCCAAGCACTTATCCCCTCAGCCACTCCTATGCTTGTATTACCTCACCAAACTTTAGGATGAGGGTATCCTCATGACGTGCTCCTGTAAGTGGTATAGTGACATCAGCAGTGGTGGAAGGCCTTGCAAGGCAACAACCAAAGTTTAGCAACAACATAAGCAAGTTTAACAACTAGTCAAAGCAATATAGCACTTAGAAACATTAGAAGCTATAACCTTTATGCTTACCTTTCTTCTTCTTCTTTGGTATGATTTGAGTGAAGGTCCTAGCTACAAGGGTCTAGTTCATGGAGTTAGTGGAGTCTACCCACTAGTTGTGTATAGTCCCATAATCCTTATACTTCTTGTATACAATGTTGAACCTTGTAGTGTATGCATCAAAGTACCCGTTTAACTATTAATACATAATAATTCTAATCTCGGGACCCTTGGTGAATTCATCTAAGGTAGTTTTGGCCACTGCTAAGGTTTCATCGTTAATGATCAAGCCTTGATCATTGACTTAGTACCTGCAAGAAGTTCATAAAATCAATGGAGTTAGGAAAGTAGCCAATAAAGCCATAAAAATACTATAGCAACTACGCTTATCTTGGTAGAGGATACGAGGTGATGGGCAAGTTCTAGAATAATGTGTGGGCTATATGTGCCATCATCAAAGTATTGTCAAAATTGTACTAGCTATACTTTGGCATCATCCAGATCTCCGTAAGGTAACATGGGCTAATGACATCTACTGATCCCCCTAATCAAGCTAGATGCTTGAGGCAACAAGGTCTTCATTATGGCCTCAGCCACGTCCATAGACAAGTGTAACCATAGCATCACACTAAAGTTCTGTAGGATGTAAGCAAGGAATTTCCTTATCCCAAGCCAGAACCATAGTGAAGCCTTCCCTAACGACATGTTAGGAAGTCTGGTATTAGCCTTGGGATGGCCAGTATAGCATAAAATTTCCACTGACTCCACAATAATGAGGATGGGCTTCAAGTAAAGCCTACACAAAGCAAAGTAAAAACATGATGACCAATTAGAATTTCTTAACAAGTTTGGAAAAAACATCCTAGTCGGAGGTGAAATTAGCCTTTGTAAAAAGATCTAAGGTGTTTATCTAAATTGACTTAAGAAATTCCACAAAAAAGCATTATTACAAATTTTTATAGCCTTTTACTTCATAGCCAAAACTTTAAAGTTGGAATTAAGCCTTAGTTTAAACCATGCATAAGCTTAGAAAAAGTATTAAAACTTAGAAAAAAAATATAGCCATAGTAAAAAGCCTCATAGAAATAACATAAGCCTTTACTTTTCTTTTTAAAAAAATTTAAAACATAAGTTTTACATATTTAGCAATCATGGGAGTTGACAAGAGTAATCTCTAAGCATGTCAACTACATCCATCCACAAAGCGATAAAGCACTACAACCATGATACAATCATAACCAAAAAAAACTTTTGAAAAAATCATCTAAGCTCAAATTTTAGTGAATCCACCATGGAGGGAATCTTAAAATCATGAACTTTCTAGCCATAGCCATTACAACAAGACATGCATAACCATTTTTACATGAAAAATAGAAAAATCTAACAAAAACCGTAGTTGTCACCATTAACACCCTTGCGTGCAGGGTTCATAAAATATTCACCAAACATTCATTTGAACTCCAAATGGAGTGATTCCACCACTATTTAAAAGCTTAAATCACGTCCTACACACCCATGCTTAAAAACTTCAAAACTAGTTCTGTTTATATAGAAAAAATTCACCAATTTGGACAAAAATCTTAAAATGGCGCAAATCTCTTTTTGACATAGGCTTAATGAAAATTTCATTAAAAATTAATTTTAATTCCAATCAAAGTGATTACACCTCTATTGGAAATCTAAAGCCAAGGCTGACCCAGAAATAACCAAAAAATATCCAGAAAACTTGCTTTTTTTTAGAAGAAATTCATGAATTTACATGAAAATCTAAAAATGATTTAAAAAGCCTAACTACATGACCTTAGGAAAACAACCATAACTTAATTGTTTCAAAGCCAAATTGAATGAGACAATAGCCATTGGAAAGCTTAAACATAGAGCTAAAAAACCATAATAAAAAATTTCAAAAATATATAGCCATTTTATTAATAAAAAATACAAAACACTGCTTGTTTTTCCCATGTAACAAGCTAAAACCCAGCTTAACATAGCCTTAAAGAAATAGCCAAAGTGGCCAAAATAACTCATACCCATTAGAAACCACACCAAAATAATGGGGTAGGATTTTAGGGTAATTTTAATTTTGATAAATACTTTGGCTTGGATATGAGAAAAAATGGTCTACTCCCAAATTTTGGGAAAAATCATGAAAATAATAAGCCCAATTTCAAAAAATAAAATCTACTAAAGACAAAGCAATGAATGAGTATAGATTTGCATAGAAATGGAGAAAATAAGAGTTGATATTTTACTAAAAAAAAATTTTACCTTCTTTTTTAGAGTAGATTTGAGAAAAACAATCCCACACATGGCATGAAAAACATGAAAAATAGCTAGAAACAAAAGCATAAATGGGTAGAACTACCTACCTTGAAGTAGTGACAAATGAGGACTAGATGGAGATAGGCTTAGGAAACCCTTGCTAATCCTTGGCATGCTCTTCTACCTTTTGAATCCTAGTATTTTAGCTCTTTCCTCCACATTGCTCTAGTGACATGGCAGGCTCAACACTAGGAATAGTTGGAAATTCAAAAAAATAGGATATTAATGCTAAATGCAAGGAAGATGGAAGGCTTCCACACTAAATATTGATGCTCTTTACAATGAAAATATCTACTAGAGCTCTCCTCCAATGCATTTTTGATGTATAATGACAATTTTCATTAAAAACTTTCAATATTTGGCATTAAAAACTTAAACAAAACCTAAACACCCACCTCTAAACTACAATTGTTCATTTACTGCACTATAACTCCAAGTGCATTGAAGTTCAAGGGGGGGAAAGTCACTTCAATGATGAGATTGGTGGGAGTTAAGCTTAAAATTCAAAATGTTAAATTTTTGGGTTTAGGACCCCACCATATGCCTTCCCTCTTAACCAAAAAAACTACATCAACGCTATGTTCTAGCTACTTTTGATGCTTAAAACAATATTTCAATCTTAACTCCAATGCATTTATGCTAGGGATGTAATACCTAGAATGGATACATGGCTCTAATTTCAAAAACCATTAAAATATAACTATTTTACCATTTTTGGAAGCTACAACCTAACTTTTCAAAGCTAGGCTTCCAAAAGGAGGTTGGACATCGACAAATCTAGATCACATGGGTCTCCACACTGGGGCAGCAGTGCCTGGCATGGAAGAAGGGGGTAACACCTA
>MNCI01021979.1:0-71520 GCA_015680685.1 Gnetum montanum
CACATGATCCATTTTTCTCTCATCTCATAGCCATTGTTCTCATTCCCAAATCCTACTCCCGAGCCTAGAAAAATGTATAAATACCCTGTTCATTGACATAAACGAGGTTGGAAAAAATTAGGAAAAGAAAACTAGTAATCTTGAGCCCGGATGCACATGATCCCCAATGCCTACAAACACCACACATTGGAGATTAACATCTGACTTGCAACCCAGACTCGCAACTATGTTTTGACCGGTGCACATTTTGTCAATTAATATAATACAGTTTTCATTTTTTCCTTCCGTTGTGGTGTTCTGGTTCATTGTCTTTGTTATCCCATTTCATTGCACGTTTCTACATATTTTGTTTATGTTTGCACACTATATTAACGTTTATGTTTTGCTGCATTACACTCTTCATTTTACATTTTTGTGACAATAACCCTAGCTTAGGCCATAGCGTACACTTGGGGAAGTCCTTGGTTGATCTTCGTGCAGACCATCCAAGGTAGTCTGCCTTCATTTTTTTTAGCTTTCCCTCACATGAACACAGGGTCATCTGTATCTTTCTAGAGATCTTTCCACATTTGTTTTCCTCTAGCCTTACGCCGACAATTTTGGACGGTACATAAATTGGCACTAGAAGGAGGGCCAACTTGTTGTCCATTTAATCAAAAAGCTAATCACATTGCCTATTAAATGCCGCATAAATCAAGTATTGAAAACTAAAGCCCAACTTAAGCTACTCACGTTAACCCCTGTCAGTCACACTCATGTTGTCCCCCAGTCACGCTGCAAGCTGGTCACATTTGCACACGTTGCTGATAAGTCACGCTGGCTTACACACGCTGCTAGGTCATGCTGGCTTGCACACGCTGAGTCATCATGCTGGCTTGCACATGCTGCTAGGTCATGCTAGCTTGCACATGCTGACTAGTCACACTGGCTTGCACACGCTGAGGTTAATTACGCTCCCCCTCAGTCACACTGCCTGCTATGCTATAGTTGCACACGCTACCTAGCTTACTCAAGCTAGCTTGCATATGCCCAGCTTGCTCAAGCTAGGCTTACATATCCTGCTTACACAAATTTAGCTAGTCAAGCCAGTTACACACATGAAATCTTCTCAGATCAAAGCAACATTGCTTGTTTCTGACCTTAATGCTAAAATCTCAAATCCTGTGATCGTAACTAAACCCATAGTCATTGTTGGAGAGATAAACCCTCAAGGGCCAACTCGTGAGTCACTTAGGTTACAAGGCAAAGACCTCGCCTATAGAATTCTCACCCCGAAATAATACAAATTCATCTGCGTAAAGATCCAAGCTAACCTGCTCATTGATCACATGGAAATGGAAGCAAAACGACATTATGAAATCATCTATAAGGGAGGCCATAACTTTATCCCTTCAGTGTATGACGTAATTCCCCTCTCTAAATCCCACCATGAGCTCATATCCCAGCTCCTCATGGCAAGGAATCAAACCTTGCAGCAACCCACTATGGAGCCTCAAAACGGAGATAAGGAAGATGATTTCGTAGCCCAATCTGAACATGGGGATTCGTACAATAGTCTCAATCCTCATACTTACACAAACCCATTATTCCACCCTTTCATGGGAGATACTATGTCTCTTCATGCATTTACAAGCACTCAAGCACCCGTTTCTCAACCGGAAACACCCATCCCCATTCCTGTTTTCCCTACGACCAACACCCAATTCAATATGCCCATCCCTGCTATTCCTCTGATTACCGCTTCACCCTCCCTCTCACAAGGACAATCCCAACAACTCCCCTCTCAAGTTAATATAGGGATGGCTTTTCGACCCCAAATAATTGGGATGCCATCCGTGATACCCACTTCTACATCCACCCATTACATACCACAAGTGAAAATCCAATGAATGCCCTTAACTACTTCAACCCAACAGGTTCAGGGTGTTCCCTCACACCTTGTAATCGGGCATGGACTCACATCTGTGATTCAACAACATCAACCTACTTACTATAGCATACCACCTATTGCAATCCCATCCATGAATGTCCCTCAAATACAACTGTCAATAACCTAGCAGTCATCTTTCCCACAAATCACACAACAATCTAACTATCACCATGTGTAATCTAACCTACTAGTCAGTCCACCTAGTGCCCAAGAATGGGTAAAGGCTAAAACGATGATGCAAGCATTGACCGATGAGGTGAAGCGCCTCAAAATTGCAAACACTGAAGAAGTCAAGGTGATAGATTTTTATCAGGATGATCCTATTAGCTCTTCAGTGCCACCATTGACTCTACTAAAAGGAATTTCCTTTCCGTAGTTGACCAAGTATAACGGAGAGGGAGATCCAAATGCTCACCTAGTTATAGTCTGATTAGAGTGTCTGTTACTTCAAGCCTGGCCTCATGCAATCCTGCGTGTATTTGCCATGTCCTTAACTAGAAGAGCCTTAGACTGGTATCGATCCTTACCACATAACTCCATATCCTCTCTAGAGGATTTGTTACATCAATTCGTTACCCGTTTTAAGTATAACTTGAAGCTTGAAGCCACGCTAGATAGTCTAATCCAAATAAAATAAGCACCATTAGAGCCTGTACAAAAGTTCATCCAAAGATGGAGTGCCATCCTTAACGAGCTTCATGAGCCTATCCCGGAAACATATTTACTTCCAATCCTTAAGAGCACCATGAATGATTTTTTTAAGTTAAAAATTTATTATTTGAATGCTCGTAATTTAAGCCAGGAGTTTGTCCAAATCAAAAACATAGAAGAGACGGCACAGACAAGTCATGACCCAACTTACCTAACTTTCAAAACCCAACATACAAAAAAAGATAAAGAAAAGTCTAAAACAACAGTTGCAGCGATGGTAGAGACATTTCAACCCAATAATGTAGGGTAGAAAGGGAAACAACCCATCACCCCCTCTAGTCATGAAAGAATTGCTCCTACTCCTACACCTGAACCCTCCTATGCCCAAACTGCTAACACGAGTCATACTCGTACCTTCGAATGAAAAGACGCTGCCTAGTACACATCCTTACCCATGAAGCCTTTACAATTACTAGACCAACTTCTAAACGCTGGGTTGATTCAACACAAGAAAATGTCTCCTGTAGCATCTCAAAGACATGACCGATACTGTGAGTTGATTAGAAATCCAACATTGGCAACAGCTAATGAACCCCCTATTCCAAGAGGTTTTAGGTTAGAAAAATTCTATGAGTATCACCAACAATGTGGGCATGGAACCGATTACTGCTTTACCTTAAAATAAGACATACAATGTATGATTGATAGAGGTGAGATAGTCTTTAACGAGGCCAACCCAGTAAGACCTCAAAATCAAACTATGGGGGTCTACAAAGACCCTCTTAACACCAAAGAGTCACCCTATGTGATTAACACCATCCATGTCGGCAATGAACAAGACATTTCATGAAGGCCTTTTGTGATTTGTGTGGATGCTGAAACCATATCTACACTAACACCTCCATAAGCTTCTTTTGCCACACATACACCTCCTACGTCACGAAAACGATTTGTCATCTGAGTACACCCAACGATTACAATAGCAAAAATACCATCGCAAACTTGACCTATTCCATTTGTAATCTAGGTGCTGAAACACTCTGATGTGCTTCCCCCACGATTCCCTCACGATGCTCGCGAGAACGCCTCGTCAATAGACTGACCAAGGAATGTTTGGGAAAAGAACATCATGGTCATGAGTTAGGACTGCCAAAAACCACACTGTTAAATGTTGTTCCTATTGTTCCAGTTACTAATTAGCCTAGCACAAGTCGTCAAGACAAGAACTCAGGAGTATCCAATGTTCGAAACCCAACAACTATAGCTAATAACGCAAAAAATATTCTGCAAGAGATACAAATGTTGGGTCAAATGGATCAAGTCTCAATAGATAAAAACATTCCAAATAGCAAAGACTTGGCCAGTGCCCTAACCTAGGTTACACAGGCCTTAAAACAAAAGAATACCTCTCTAAGCCTATATGACCTAGTAATGACCTCCTTGGTGCATCGGGAAGCTCTAGTGTGTATGTTGATTTCAATCCTCATTAGCGAAGATCTTCCTAAAAATGAACCATCTATTTATGTTGTGTTGTCTCCGCCACAAGAATTGAGAATGACATCTCTTGGATTTTATGCCAATGACATTAAACAAGATGAAAAAATGGGAGAGGTCACTACCGCCCCTATGTTTATAACGATACAAATTAACTAGTTTAAGATACATAGGTTGCATGTTAATGACGGAGCGGCAAGAAATGTAATATCTTTTCCTGTCATTGAATGACTAGGCCTCATGGAACAAATATAGCCAACGATGACATCATTCTTGAAATATTTCAGTGGTTCCCGTGTTGTGGTAAAAGGCACGGTTACCTTGGATTTCATAGTAGGGGACCGGTTCCCCATATCGGCCAAATTTGTAGTCGTTGATGAGATGCCGAGGTTCAATCTGATTTTGGGATGGCCTTGGCTAGCCCAACTAAAAGCCATATCATTGCCGATCCATCAAGAAATTCACCTACCTTATGAGGGTGGTGAAATTTTCATACATGGAGATGTGACAACATTACTTACTTCCTCACACATAGGAACGAACCAAGGGTCGGAGGTTGAACTCTCTAAACCTAAGCAAGACACCACTAGTGAAACCCTAGACATGGGTCAATCTCCAACCCATGACCTTAATAAAATAGAAGAAGCATCAGAAGATGCAGACATAGGAGCCATTCCCACAGATGTCCCTTGGTCAGAATTACCATTTGACGTATCCAGCGAGGGGGATGGCGAGTACAAGATCATGCCTACACATCCCACCCTTCACAGCAAATGATGAAAATTAAAGAAACAAATCAAAAACTAAGATGAACCATGAAGCATCTGGAATGACGTTAAACTACCAAACATCCAGAATGATGTTAAACTACCAAGCATCTGCAATGGTGATAAACTAGCCACGGTCAGAAATGGCCGATTCCTTTTAAATTCACCGAAACAACTACAGTCTCCTCCTTTTTTTTTCTACAAAGATGCAATAGTCCATCATGAATTTAACATAATGCGTGTAGCTTGAAATGGCTTTAAACTAGAGCATAGTACATTACCAATTTACCAAAATCCCGCTATGTCATTATCATTTACATTTCACAAATTGTGATTTTTGTTTATCTTATGTTTACCAGTTACGATTCTAGTTTACATTTACGTTCACAAATAAACTTGACAAAAAAAAAATATAAATATATGTGATACGAAGTGTTAACATGGCAATAGGATGATGGAATATTATGCCATGATCATGTTACATTTGTCTTCACATATGCCGAAAGCAACAAAACAAGCCGAAAAACTAAAAGACAAAATAGCAAGTCGAAAAAAATAACAAAACTGATAAGAATAATAAGCCAAATTATGCATTAGCATTAGGAGGGGGCTAGTCCCCAAACTCCTCTATGTCATCAGCTCCTGTTCCACCAGGGCTAGCCTCACCATCATGTCCCTATAAAAGAAAAACAACAAAATAAGTAAATGCAAACCAACATATTAAAAGTGCAAAATAATAAAAAGAAGGGGAATGATTAAAATCAATAAGATAATAAAGGACTAAAAAAATCATAGGTGGGGAGGGCCTGAGATTAGCTTCCAAGCACTGTAGAATCTCTTCTTCGGACATGCACGCCTAGTATTTCTCAAGTCCGAGGTCGATATTGGCTAAGGTTTTACCCTTGTCCACTAAAGACCAGGAAGGACACTCAAGAGAAAATATACTTGTTGAAGCTTCCCCAGAGGTAGTGGTAATGGATCTCTCAAGAGACCCCTCCACTTCTATACACTCAATAGACTTGTGATAAGAAAAGCGCAAGCCTAACCCCTCTACAAACATCTTCAACTGGCGACATTCAACTGATTCTTCCTTCAACCAATTTTTGTATTGGTGCTATTGATCTTTCTGATCCTAGCCCCATTTACATACCTTGGATGCAAAGGACTTCTAGTCATGGCACTTCGTATTCAAAAAATCCATCTTGGCCTTCTGTTCGGCCAGTTCCTAAATTGCCTGCACCTTGCTATTCAAGCCTGTCCAATAACGTGCATAGGTGATCTCGTATGTACGCCAGGTACTATCACTGGCCAATATAGCAGAGGAAAAATCATAACAGGCTTGCAAGTCATTCCTCTCCTCTATCACCTTCATCATATTTTCTTTCAATAATTGAATTTCAAGCCATAACTGTTCAATTAAGTGCCTGTAGGTCTAGAGAGACTTAGCATTCGGAACAACACAACCCAAAACCGCATCATAATTTCTTCTTCGGATCTGCTCGATATCTTTGGGAAATTACAGAAGACCATCATTATGAGTAGCCCCAAAAGGACTCCATTAAATCTTTGCACCTATAAGTATAAACATCACATATATGAGCTAACAAGAGGTCTCCATTAGATGCAAAAACACAATGAACTTAGGCACTTGGTATAAAGTACACACCTAATTCAGGATGAGCCTGTTGTAGACAAGCAACAACATTGTTGAAGATGCCCATAACAAAGTCTACTTTATTGGGCATCTCATGCCATGGCCTCAATTGATAAGTGGATGTTGAATCTATATTGGGAGGCACCTCAGCCGAGGCCTGTAACTCTGACACATCCACCTGAGGTGCATGTGCTTTAGGCACTTCAACATCCATGTCTGATATTAGGAAGAGTCATGATAATTGAAACAATGTACAAAGCTAAGAAGATAGGAAATGCGGGTAAAATTAACAAAACGTACCAAGTGGACCTTTGCTAGTAAGCTCAGGCAGATCACCAAGGTGTAGAGACCCATCAAAGAAACCATCAAAAATACCCTTCTCCTCACTTGAATGCTTAAGGGTATCTAAAGCCTCAGCAAGTGTCACTCCCATGGTATCTATTTCATCCTCTTCCCGTAAGATGGGAATATCCTCAACTGCTCCTTCTCTTGTTTCCTCCTCTTCATCACACCCAGTGATAACCATTTCAGGCTCATCCATTGGAGCTAATTCTTCCCTTTCCCTCTCGGGGGTATCCTCTGTTAACACCAATAAATCTAAAGTTAGCATGACATAATAGGTATACATATTTAAGTAAGAAAATAAATGCAAAAGAGATGAAAACACTTAAAGCAAAAAAAAAAAATACTTACCCACTCCTAGCAAGATGAATCGAATCTTCTTTGCCCTTGGCGGTCTTGCCTCGATAATAGGTTCTCTCGAATGCTCAGCCTTTTTCACCTTAGCCTTGGCCTTCCCGACAGTCTCCTGAATCAAGGGCTCAGCTCTCCTAACAGTTGTATGTAGTTTAGGTGGTTCCAAATCCAAGCTATCACGCGAATGGTGGGAACGACTCGTTGCACCCGCTATAGTGATAGAGACTAATTCTTCAATGCCTTCGGGTGGATCTTGGGATCTAGTGGTGTTAAATAGATGATAGATCTAGGGGCGAGACAACTGTGAAAAATCCCTTAACACATAATGGTTATCCCCATAGACCACTAAGAACTCAACGAACCTACAGAGATAACTGGCAAAGGTAAAGTGGGATTTAGCATCAACATTGGAATGTAGCCTAATGATCTCTCCACGGAGGCCTAATACAAGGAATTGCCCCCAAATGTAGCACATACTATTCTCCAAGACTGAGTGCATAACACATGCAGACTCAATCCCAAGACTTCTCACCTAGGAAAGAGACTTAGGGAATGCTCGTGCTCTAAAGAGCAGGTACAGAAAATTTACCTCTGACAAGAGAGTATCAGCTTGCATGGCAAAACCCTTAGCACTCCGTGGTACACCTAGCCAGTCTTCAAGTTCCTTGATCACACAACCTTCTCTAGTTCTTCTATCCACCGCCACCTTAGAACCATCCGCTAGTATGCCGAAAAGATCGGAAAAGAATTCGGTAGTTAGGTGGAAAGACACCTTAACTCCCCAAACTTGTGTAGTAAAATAGGAGACATCATCATTAAAAGAGTCAACAATGAAAACCATTTCAGTCACAGGAATGTTAGGAGTCAAGGTAGTAAATAGGTCCATCAAACCCACATTGGTAAGATGGTTGATGATTTGTTCATGTGCCTTCTTGTGTAGCCACCGTTGTGACTCCTCTTTCTCTCCAAACTTTATAAAGAAAGTGGCCTCAGTGTGACTGGATATGACGGTAACCTCATCAAGAGGAATGGCTGTTGTAAAAAAGACACAGGAGACATTGAGTAAAAATTAAGAATATGATAAGAAATGATGTAAGAAAAATGAAAACCAAGCCTGGAACACAACCATTTACCATTAGCAAATGGAGTAGGCACACTTGTTGCAGGATCAACCGTTTGAGGAAAAATAGGCCCATCAAAGGACTAGTCCTCATACATCTAGCTACGAACTTGACAATGTTCAAGGGCCCTAGAGAATTGCTTAGGATAATTGAAAATAGCATCCTTGGTCTAGCCTAGCACTGTGGCATGAAGAGTGGGGCCCATCATGAACACCTCCAAGGCTGTTTGCTCTAAGGCAAGCCCGCTATCATCCTCATGCAATCCATGCTTAGCAAAAAGGAGCCTGTGATAGAAAAGGTATTCATACGTAAACAATGATAAAATGTTAAAGGAACCAAAGTTAATACAAGTATAAAAGAGCATACTTTTTTAGTCTGTATACTGTTCTAGGCAGATTTTGGAATAGTGTATGTACACGACAAGCTAGAAAAAGTGTGCCACTACTATTGTAATGGCTGCAAGATGGCAATCCCCACACATGGGTCAAAGGATTTGTAGTTCTAGGACCTTTAGGAGCACTCCCCTTGACTATATATGGTCCCTCGTCAATGTCAACAACAAAAGCTAACATGCCTCGTGTTGAGCCGGGCAACATGATCTCAACAATATCATGAGTCAGTTGCTCACTCAAATGAGACCATACAACAACGCTGAAATTTTGTAACATAAATGATAAAAATGCATCAACATTCAGATGAAACCATATTACATGCGCCCCGATCCGCATGTCATAACTAGGCATGTTCGGTTTCAAAGGGCCAAACCAAGATAGCACACCGACGAGTTCAACCACAAGGAGAAAAGGCTTAAGTCCCCTGCATAGAGAAAGAGCCTTAGGTAAGTAATTCAAAACATATAAAACATAAAAATTAAAAACAAAATAAGATAAGGCAAATAAATAAACTCAACAAGTAAATAATATTCAACACACGCAAGCTCATCCCATGAGACAAGGGCATCAATGTTTATTTGATGAATTTAACGCTTGTTGGGGTACATTTAAAAATTCATTTCACGGTAAACCAACAAACAAGTGCAAATGCAAAACATGTACATTCACTGTCTAGTCCAAGAAAATAAAAACAAAAGGGTACAAATAACCAGCAACACCGAAGAAATAATTTACTCACGTGCTAGTTCCCAGGGAATTCACGTTGTGGTGCACATTGTAGTGAAAGTGACAGGGAACACATTTACAACGTAGCTCACACTGCAAACCACAAACATGACTCACACTATAAATCATGCAATGGCAGAACTCATGTTGCAGAAGAAGCTCCAGACACAAAAATCACAGTTTTTTCTCTAGACATAAAAATCACAGTTTTCCTCAAGACCTAAAAATCAACTTTCCCTAGGGTGCTCATGCCCAAGAAAAAATCAGCAAAAATCAATTTTCCTAGGGCACTCATGCAAATTGGAAAAAATCAATTTTCTTGGGATGCTCACACAAATTGACAAAAATCAGTTTTCCTGGGGCACTCACACAAATTGGCAAAAATCGATTTTCCTAGGGTGCTCACGCCCTATTCCCTCCACTTAAAAAAATGGCACCCTCTCAAACTCTGCACCCACACTCACACCATCATCACTCACGCCCTCACCTCTCATGCTAAGAATAGCCCTGGGACAGCCCTGTCTCCAGCTCACACTACGAATGGCCCTACTTGGAAAGATTGTACCCCAAGAAAGTTTGGGATCACAACTCATGCCGAGGGTTAGCACACACCCTGCAACCCTGAAACCCACATTGCAGCTTGCCCAGGGTTTCACAAGGGCAAAACCAGAGATAGTTAATTAATAAAATGATCTGCCTCAACACAGAAAATAAATCCTACCTTGGAAATGCTCATGTCCTGGAAAAATTTCAGGAATAATTTTAAACACTCACACCGTAGAATGCTTATGGTAGGAACCAAAAATAGCAATAGGAAACAGCCCTAAATCTAATGCGGTAGGAGCCAAAAACATAGTAAAAAAATGGTAGCCCTAATGGCTCATGCTAGATATTCATGCTACAATAAAATGGCAAGAACAAAAACGTACCTACGCAGGGTCCCCACCCATGAAGAAATCCTGGGTTCAGGAAGGCGTTGGAGCAGTTCTTCACTCTTCGCAACGAACGCCAAGAATGCTTGCTTCTTCCCTTTGCCTCATTCTTGCCCTCCCTTTCTTGTCATCCTACTTATGCTGCCTTGAATTCCTACTGCTCACACTGCACACCCCGCCCTGTAACTCACGCTATGCTATGCACGCCTCATAACTCACACTACCCTGCACTTCCTATTGCTCACGCTGCCAATCTTGTAGCTCACGCTACACTGTATATTGACGTCGCACTCTCTGGTCATGCTCACCACTCATGCACTAACACTTGCTAAAATAACTCATGTTTTGCACCTTTTAAATCCCTTCTATTTTTCTTATCCTTTTTAAACCCTCTGTCCAATGTATTTGCTTTATTTTATGCTTATTCTACTTTATTTTTCATCTTTATTTCCCATTCTTACATTCTCTAGTTAATTTAGCCTAAGCATCAAAATAAAACAAAACGAAAAGACCAAAAATTCATGAAACCATAAAAACCCACAACATTATTGTTCACATGAAAAATGAATACCAGTGGCCTAGTAAGGCCTAAAACTGCCATGCGGTCCCGATATGACATTAAAATACCCCTACATTCCACAATTTCATTAGAACATAAATTACACAAAGCTAGTTTACATTTAGCAACTTGTTCTTCAAGAAAATCTCGCTCACGGTGCTCTTGGTTTAAATTGGTAGGAACAAGCATATGGACAGCAAGAACCTATTTTCAACGTTGTCTATCAATGGACCTCACGGGGTCATAAAAAGAGCGATTAATCTTGAATCCTTAGATCTAGACTCATCTACTTATGCTAATTTTATAGCATCCACTCAAGAAACATCAGACTGCCCCGAGGGTATGACTAAAACTTTGGACTTAGAAGCCAACAACATCACTGAAGATCCCCTCGTTGAAGTCCCCATCACTATGTCTAGTGGCAAAGTTAAAACATTAAAACTGAGTACTCTACTAAATCCAAAATTTTCCAACAACATTACACAAGTGTTGAAGAACAACATAAAAACATTTACTTGGTCATATACTGATATGCCAGGACTAGACCCTCGAATGATCTAGCATAACATCATCCTTGATGAAAAACTTAGACTAGTAAAGAAAAAATCACGAAAGGTTAAACCTGAGGTAGCGTTGGTAGTTCATAATGAAATCATGAATCTCTACGAAGCCGGTTTCATCCAAGCTGTTGACTATGCTGATTGGGTATTCAACATTGTTGTAGTCCCCAAAAAGAACATCAGCATTCATATATGCATTGACTTCTGTGACCTCAACATAGCCACTATAAAGGATGACTTCCCGCTACCCAGTATCGATTAACTTGTTGACTCAACTGCTAGGCATGCATTATTATCCTTTATGGACGGATTCTTAGGATACAACCAAATCAGGATTAACCCAGAACACGAACTTAGGACAACCTTCATGACACCTTGGGGCACGTTCTGTTATACAATGATGCCATTCGATCTCAAAAATGTAGGTGCTACATATCAACAAGAAATGGCATATATATTTAGTGATTATATGCTTGATTCACTCAATGATTATGTAGACAACATCACAGTCAAGTCCAAAACAATCGAGGAACACACAAAGGACTTAGACTTGATACTCAAACGTTGTCTCAAATACGACCTTAGACTTAACCCAAAGAAATGCGTCTTTGGAGTTAAAATGGGAAAAATGCTTGGCTTCATAGTCTTAGAAATAGGGATACAAGTAGATCCCGATAAGGTTAAAGCAATAACCAGCATGCAACCACCTAAGAACCTTACCAAACTACGCAACCTACAAGGAAAACTACAATTCAGTAGACATTTTATTGCAAAATTGATGGACAAGTTGAAAGCCATGCAGCATTTACTATGAAAGAATGTCCATTTTCAATGGACTCACAAATGCCAAGAAGCCTTTGAGAACATAAAAATAGAGTTGGCTCAACTGTTGACAGTTCATCCCCCACAAAGCAATAAACCTTTTTACATCTACCTCACAACATCCGATTTATCTATTGCATCTATGCTTTTTCAAAAATGTGAAGATGGAATCAAGATCCCCATTTACTATTTAATCCATTCCTTAGTTGCCTATGAACAACGATACAACAATGTGGAAAGGTTATGTCTTGCCCTTATCTTTTCCTTAAAAAGGTGGCAACATTACCTCTTCCACAATTAAGTCAATATCATTTGCAAAGACAACATGCTTTGAGCTATCACCAACAACATCTATGAGTCAAGTAGGATAGCTAGATGGAAGGCGATGATTGCAGAATTTAACCTGCGCTATGTTGCTCAATCCTCCACTAAGGGTCAAGAAATAGCCAATCAGTTGACCGCATCACTGACACAAGATCAAACAACAATCAACCCCGAATTCCCTGATGAGAATATTAACAGCATAGACATAGTGCCCGATAACTACGATGCAATCCTATACTTCGATGGAGCATCCACCTCCCGAGGAGGAAGTGCTACAGCTATCATAACATATCCCTCTAGCTAAATTCTACCCTTTTCCTATTGACTAAACTTCCCTTATACCAACAACGTGGTAGAGTACAAAGGTCTTCTTAGAGGTCTTATAGTAGCACTAACTTCGAGAATCACACGTCTTGTAGTTCGAGGTGACTCACAACTAGTAATCAATCAAGTCACAGAAGTCTATGCATGTAAAGCTTCTCACTTACAACCATACTATGATCTAACTAAAAACTTGCTAAAATAATTAATCAACGTAGATGTGCAACATATTCCTAGGAATGAAAATACCATCACTGATGCACTTGCTACACTAGCCTTGAACATGACACCTAAGATGTTCCATGCATTGCCTAGTTCTATAACAAATTGTGCCAAACCTATAACCGATGCCCTTGACAAAATACCCTTAGCATCAGTCAACACTACACAAGCAATAGAATGGTACGATGACATAAAAGAGTACCTTCAACAAGGTGAACCAGCACAACATTTGACAAGTGCCTAAAAGGACGTGGTGTGAAAACGCTCTTGGCAATATGCATTAATAGTAGATACCTTGTGTCGTAGATCCTATGAAGGAATTCTATTAGTATGCGTTATTAGTGTTGATGGCCAAACGATCGTGGAACAAGTTCACGAAGGACTGTGTGGAGGGCATATAGCACCCAAAGCAATGGCAACGAAAATTAGACGTTTGGGCTACTACTGGCCACACATGGAGTACGATTTCTTCTCCAAGGTCAGAAAATGTAACATTTGCCAAAAGCACGATAACCTAATACATGTGCCACCTAATGAGTTGCATACTGCACAAATCACATGGCCATTCCAAAAATGGGGATTAGACATCATTGGGCCGATAACACCGCCATCTTCAGCAAGACATAGCTTCATCATCATCGCAACCAAATATTTTACAAAATGGGTAGAAGCTATCCCCCTTAGGAAAACCACATCTAAACACGTTTGCAATTGCATATTATAAAACATTATGACCCGCTTTGGTATCCCGATGACCATAGTCATATATAACAGGCCACAGTTTAGCAGTATGAATACTAAAGGCTTTTGTGAAAGCCTAGGTATTAAACACTCGTTTTCATCACCATATTACCCACAGAGCAATGGTCAAGTGGAGTCCACAAATAAAACCATCATCATGGTGCTCAAAAAGATGCTATATCAAAGCAAGAGACGATGGCATGAGCAATTAATCTATGCATTATGGGTGTACCGAACAACGCATTGAACGTCCATAGGTAAAACACCATATAGCCTTGTATATGGATCTGAAGCTAACTTACCTTTGGAGTTACAGGTTTCCTCATTGCGAATAATGCTCTCTAGCCTCCTCGATGAAGGTCAGAACAATGAGCTACGCATCACTGACCCTGACTCGGTGGAGGAAGAAAGAGTACGAGTGCTTGATAAAATCGAATGGTATCAGAGACAACAATGGTGATGTCATCAACACAATCCACATAAGTGGCTGATCAAGGAAGGTGACCTAGTTCTCAAGGTGGTCCTCAAACACTCAAATAAATTCTCAGCTAACTGGGAAGGGCCTTACTTAGTCATCAAGGCATATGATAATGGGGCATTCAAACTCGCTGACATGGATGGTAATGAGTTCACCAATCCTAAAAATCATGTGTACCTAAAACCATTCTACGTCTGATGATCTCAAGGTACATATCGGTCTTGGCATAATGACCTAAAATGGATACCACAGAATAGTCCTAGAGCTATGACTTAAAACTAGCACCACAGAACGTCTTGGCATTATGACAGTAAACTAACACCATAGAGCTTTGTCCGGTGTGATACTAAACTTCCACGCTTGTTCACCAGAGTCCACTAAGACTAAACTATTTTGCCTCTTCATAGTCCACCACGACTATAAACTAGCACTGCACCATCCGCTACGATGATAAACTGGCAACGTCCAAAGGATTATGACGTTAAAATAATCCACAATAGTCTGCCAAGATTACAAATTGGTGACATCATCAACAACCTATCATCATTTGAAAAGACATGCTACTGCAGTTGGCTGTACATGCTCACCAAAAACCCTGCCACCTAATTTGTCACATTGACCTTCATAAAACTGATGCTGTTCAAAAATTCTATTTTCCTAAAAAATTCCACATCATGGCTTCATTCCGTTGACTACATTCAAGTTCAAAGTGTTTAGCTAAATGAATCATGTGTGGTTTTCTTGTCCCCTCGAAGTTGTGTTTGCAGGATGACATGCGTGAGGTGTTCGTGCACAGATGCACTTCATCATGACAACAAGGCATCACATTCTTCCTAATGCTTGCAACTGGGTTAATCAATCCACTCATAAGTACATTTCCAATTCTTGATGCATTTCCTATTTCCCCATCATGTCCCAATTATCCTATTCAATTACTCCCTCTTGATACATTCCACTTAGCTCAAAACTCTTGATACACTGTTGCACATTGTGATCCTCTAAGAAATTGTAACACAAAGCATAGAATGCAGTATATGATGCAAAATGCCAACACTAAAACATGAGCACGGCACAAAAAGCAAGATATTTCAAAAAGACCAAGAAAATCAAAAACACACAAAAAAAGAAAAAGAACAAAAAAAGGTCATAGAGAAAAATTCATGGAAAAGGTCTTCATGACCCCGTGGACATCATAGACTAAAGACCATTGACTCTTCTCATACAAGCCCCAGGCAAGAAGGTAATTGTCTTGGGAAAACACTCATGTCTCAAATGATCATGTTGCACATCATCACGTGACTTTGGCTATTTATAGTGGGCTTCCTTAAACATGATACAAGGGTCCCGTTTCTCCGATGAACGCACCTCCTATGCCTTGGTTCCAAGTCTGCTATATATTGGCTATTGACGAGGACCAAAAATTGGCTTGTTCACATGAGAGAATTCCTCTCCCATACTTCAAACACTCATAACCCTTGATCATCGTTTGATTTTCCTGGTTACAATCAATCCCCTTGCATCTTGAACTTCATTTCTCTAATCCCTTGTACTTTTGAACATGGTGCGATGACATCCGGCCAGGGGCCAATGGACAATGCTTGGTACTTGGTTGTTTATGGTGTTTTGTACTTCTTTGTCAACACCTCTTGGGTGGATTCCTCCAAACATCAACAAAGAGGGCCTAATGAAACACCACAAAATTTCAGCTTAGACACTTTGAAATAAGAACGACTCAAGCTCTTTTGACATTTAAGAGGCAAAAACTCGACTAAGGCATGGAACTCAAGCTAGCTTGCTCAAGCCAGCTTGCTCATGTTGTCAAGCTAGCTTTCCCTCAACATGACCAACCCTAACAGCTTCCAAATCAGGTCAAAATGATCCTAGTTTGAATGGGAAATGCCCCCTCAGGGCCCACTCATGACTACTCCAAGTTTCAGCATCAAGAACCCAAGATTTCAAGTCAGAATTGCAAAAATCTTGTTACTCATGTTGAGGTCACACTGCCCAGCATGAGTATAGTGTGAGTACAGCATGAACAACTTTTAGAGCCCTAAAACCAAGTCCAAATAGTTTGAATTCGAGCACACGGACCTCCCTCGAGCTTCACTGATGTTCATTGCAGCTCCCGACATCCAGAACCTTAAAAATTAAGCTCAAAATCATATGATTTTTTTACTCATGCCCAGGTCACACTGGGGTCATGCTAGAGCATGAGCCCAGCATGAACAAACAAAAATAGGTTAAATCAAGCAGTCCTAAGCATAATTTTCAGCATCAACTCAACCCCCAAGGACAGGCAATAGTTCTACTTGTTCAGAGGCTCCAAAAAATCAAAATTTGGGAATGAAACACAACATTTTAGCTTGGTCACACTGAGGTCATGATGACAACGTGAATCCATCATGACCTATCAAAAATGGCTTACATCAACATAAGGACAGACTCAAATTCAGCATCTAAGTCACCCTGAAGAGCAGGCAGTAGTTGCACTTCAAAGAATAGGCATCAGAGGATAAAATTTAGCTTAAAATGTGTCACTTCCAGTTGGTCACATCAAGGTCATGCTGGGGTCATGCCCAACTTGTGCTGATAGTGTGAGCCCAGCATGAGTTGCCAAAATGACCTAGATCAAGGCACAAATAGGCTCAGATTTAGCTTGCAGGTCATCCCCAAAGTTAGCCAACAATTACACTTAAAAGACAGGTCTCAAAAATCAAAATTTGGAATGAAATGAACCATTCCATCTTGCTCACACTTAGCTCACACCCAGGTCATGTGCAGCATGAGTCCAGTGTGAGTCTAGCATGAGCACTATTCATCAGCATGAGTACTATTCATGCCCAGACAGAAACACTCCAAACGTACGCTGAGGACATGCCAGGACCAAATCAACTCATACTAGGAGCCCTGGTGAAGCAGAAATAGCCACTGAACCATCGAACCACTCAAATCAACATCTTACAGCAGTCGTTTGAAAGGACCATGAAGTTTCAAGTGAGCCGAAGTCAATCCCTCTTGGAATTCATTGTAAGCCTCGCCATCTATGAGCTTGTCAAGATCTTATGTTGCTTCCATGGGCGTAAGCCAACTTGCGTTGTAAGGTACATTGTACTTGGTCAAAAACGTAGCCTTCCCACATATGTCTAGTTCACACATAGTTGCACATCAAACACCTCTCACATGATCCATTTTTCTCTCATCTCACAACCATTGACCTCATTTGCAAATCCTACTCCTGAGCCTAGCAAAATGTATAAATACCCTGTTCATTGACATAAACGAGTTTGACAAAAATTTTGAAAAGAAAACTAGCAATCCTGAGCCCAGATGCATGTGATCCCTTGCACCTGCAAACACCACACATCAGAGCTTAACATCTAACTTGCAACCTAGACTCGCAACTACATTTTGACTGGTGCACATTTTGTCAATTAATACAATACAGTTTTATTTTTGCCTTCCATTGTGCTGTTCTGGTTCATTGTCTATGTTATCCTGTTTCATTGCACATTTTTGCATATTTTGTTTATGTTCGCATGCTATATTCATGTTTACATTTCACTGCATTATAGACTTCATTTTACATTTTTGTGACAAGAACCCTAGCGCAGGCCATAGGGTACGCTCGGGGAAGTCCTTGGTTGATCTACGTGTAGACCATCCAAGGCACTCTACCTTCATTTTTTTTAGCTTGCCCTCATGTGAAGGTAGGGTCATCTGTATCTCTCCGGAGATCTTTCGGCGTTCATTTTCCTCCAGCCTTACGCTAACAATTTCGGATGGTACGTACACCCTCATGGATTGGTTTTGGAACCTAATTGGATTTGCCGTGTCAAGCACTAGTTCATCCCTATCTATCATCCTTTGTAGATCATCTTGCAAAGCTCAATAGAAGTCCATGCTATGATTGAAAAGTTGGTGGTAATGGCAGAATTGGTCCACCCTAAAGTGTTATGGGACTAGGGGCTTGTTTGGTGTTGCTGAGGTAGGATTCCTTAATAGCTTGCAATAACTATCATGCCTTTTGTAAACATCCTTAGCCATTTGCTTATGTTGGATGCACCTAGCTTTTAATAGTTGATCTAGAAACTCTTAGGGATTCAGTGGAAATGGGGTGTATTTGAATTGATCCTTATGCTAAAAGTTAGGCCTTTAACTATCTTGTGTTGTGGCTATTGTGGATGTAGGAAGATTGATGGCCTTGGTGCTAGGGTTGGTAGCTTTGTTGTTATTTGGGTATTTGGGTGGTCTAGCCATAGGCCCTGAGTTGGTTGTTTTGGCCTCTTTGGCCATAGCTATATGGTTGCACTCTGCTTCCCTTTATCTTGTCCTTTTTGGCATGCAAGTTTTTATAGGCCACATAGGTCAACTCCTTGTTGGCCTCTATTGCATCTTGTATGCTCTTGGTTTGGGCAGATGCTTAGCTTAGAGATTTTAGGACTAGTTAGTATAGTTTTAACTTTATGAAATCATTGACTACACCATTAAAGATGACCAGAAGGTGTGTTTAGGCTATTGGATCTTGAATTTTGTTCAATGAGGTGCTCCAACATTGGTTTAATTTTTGCACGGGCTCTAGGTGGCCTTGCTTGATTTGTATTAGTTAGTCTAGAGTGGTTTTAGGCTTCAAGTTATACTTGAAGTGTATCACGAACTAGCTCAGAAGATCCTCCAAAGAGGAGATAGAGCCCCTAGGTAATGCATGATACTAATCTAGTGCCTTGCTAGTGAGTGACATGGAAAATACACATATGATGGTGTATGGCCTTGCTTGGAGTAGTAGGCAATTTGACTTGAATGTAACTAGATGTGCATTGGGGTCTCCTTCACCATTATACTTGGTGAAGTAGAAGCAGGATCCTAGTTGGTAGTTAGTGATGGGATGATAGGACTTATGGGATCATCCTGGTAGAGGTCCATTACTTTAACAATTTTGAAGGAGGTAGCCTTAAGTTGCTTGACCTCTTTTATCAAGGTTTGAATTAGTTGGAATAACTGATCTAGGTTTTGGGATGCTATAGTGGGCTACTTTGGTTATGTTACCCACTATGCTAGTTGTGTGGCCCATGACCTAGTTGTAGGTTGTGAGATCACATGAGGTGCTTACTGCATTGGATGTGTTATGGGCATAATGACTAGAGCAAGCCACACATGTGTAGGTTGGATCACTACCAAGGGTGTCAACAAAATATGCAAGATGTAAGGTGCTTGAGTCATTTGGGGTTGAGAGGCATGCACTATGTGTATGTAAGGTTGAGTTGGTGTAATTGCTATTGGTAGAGATGAATGGGTAGGCTACAACAATTCCATAATGGGCAAGTTAATAGGAGGTACTACATCATGATGTGTATGCTTCATCTAGTGCATCACTATCACAAGCATTGACTTAGAAGGTTATATCAGGGCCATGAATGTCTCAAGAAATATAGGTGAATGGGACTATGGGAGGGCCAAATTGAGGGTCATCCACTGGAAGATGATGTGGAAGGAGTCCTCATGCTTGAAACAAGCTTCAAACTTATCCTCCTTTCCATGTAGGGGATCCTTATAGTCTATTCCTACTTCATGCTCATTTTCTCAAATGAGCTAGGCAAGTATTCAATAGTAGGGTTCCATGAGTTAGATGAAATCAACTAAGGAGGGGCTATACTCCCATCAATTTCGATGGATAAGCTCATAGCCTCATTTGACTTCCATGTCCAAATGGTCTAAGAATAACCTTGCTTGGATCTTTATGCATATGATGTTGTATTATTCATTATTTAGTGTGGTATACTCTAGGTCATGACTAGGTAGCCTAAGAGATTACCTTGGCTTTACCATAGCAGGACTGGTAGGGTTTTCAATCTTATTTTCTTGTTGAGTGGGAAAGATGGCTAGTGTGCTTAGGATTGATGTTGAAGGCCACTTGGAACTCATGTGTAGATTAAGTTTCAAGAGGGGATTACAGAGGTTGCTAATTGGAAAAAAAATGGCTAACTTTGGTGATGGCAAAAAATGGCTAACTTTGGTGACTACACTCTCTACATTAAGAGCTGACTATGCTCTCTACACTAAGAGCTAACCATGCTCTCTACTGAGTGCCTAGAATTTAGCTAACTATGGGAATTTGTGCTTTGAGTTACTATGCAAGGTTCTAGAGGAATTGACTAGGGGGTCCAATCTATACCAACTGGTTAGTAGATGACACCTACATTGGCCTAAGATCTAGCTCCTATTGTGCATGTAGTAGGTCCACAGGGGTTTCATGGTCTATGCTAGTCTAAAGCTAGCAATGGTGATGTAGAGAGCATGTGAGACAACTAAAATGGAGACTAAAGAGGAAAATGGTTTTGGTTCTCCTTGTAGCCCTAGAAATTGTAACGACTAAAAATGTTGATATCTAGAACATCAAGAGGTTCATGGGTGCACCACCTAACCCTAAGTCCATGTGAGGGCCTACTAGATGTGGAGATAGGATGCCATGAATAGTCTAGTTAATTTGATAGGAACTAAGTGTGGTAAGCTATGATGTTAATGCAAAATAGTGCTAAGTGTTTGAGTAGTGTTAATAGTGTTAGTGGATGTGAGCATAGTCAAGAGTCTTGATGAAAAAGTAAAGATGCCAATGTACAAGGACTACCGTCTAAGTGTGGCTATGTGTTAAAGAAGCAAAAAATGCAAGTAAAATGTTGAAAATGCAAATAAAATGCTAAAAATGCAGAGAGAGAGAGAGAGAGAGAGAGAGAGAGAGAGAGAGAATGAAACACCATCCCAAATGGGGTTGAGACTAGTTAACTCAAAAAAGGGTGAGAAGGTATGCAATGTATAACAGACATAGTAGATAGCGTAGTCACAGTCTCAAGAGTGTCTAGCCATAAAGATTGATGTTCCATCATGGTGTCTATGCATGCCGGGCTAGCTACCATAGCATGTAGTGGGCTGTGGTGTACTAGTGGACTAGGGTGAGCTACAATGGTTTGCAAATTTGGTAGTTCACTGGGATGCCAATGCCAATTAAATGAAATTTTTTCCAACCTTGAATTTTCCAACTTGCCAACCTTGAATCTTGTCTAATGCTCAAATTCGAAAACTTGCTCCAATTTTGCCAACCCCTAAAATGTTGAGGATGGGGGTATTTATAGGGCTAGGTTTAGCATGAAATGTGGAGTGACTACCACATGGTAGAGGGGATGGTTGGGACTATGCCATCACCCAACTACACTCCTCATTGAGGTTAGCGGTGTTAGTCTCTGCTATGCTCTATTGGACATTATGAGGCTAAGAGATTGTGACTATGTTGCTAACTGCATGTATGTGTGTTAAGAGGATTGTAATGTACCTAAAAAAATGCAACTTTAGAGACTACACTCTGGGACTATGTTCTCCACTATCTTGTGTGGGGTATAGTTATAATTTTGGGGACAAAAGGGATACAAAAAAGATGCATTTTGCTAGCTATGCTTGCTAAAGTGAGTTGGAGCTGAGCTAAATGTTGGTGCTACATTGTGAATGCCTTTAGAGGTTATTCTGGTTGACTACACTCTGGACTAAGGGAGAGCATAGTCTCACACTTAGAAAACTTTTGCAAAATTTGACTATGTGCTAACTATGCTCTTCACGAGAGGGTGACTATGCTCTTGACTAGGGATGAGCATAGTCCCAGCACTTGTCAAAATTGTAGAAACTAACTTCTAATTGACTACGCTTGACTATGCTTTGGGCTAGTGGAGAGTGTAGTCTCAACAGTTAGAAAAATATATAAAAATTATGCCTTTGTGTTGACTATGGTTAACTATGCTCTGGGGTCGTGGAGTGTACTCTTAGCACTTCAAAAAGTTTGCAAAACTAGCCTTTTTGTTAACTACACTCTACATGAGGTTGACTACACTCTAGGGTAGTGGAAAGTGTAGTTTGAACACTTAAAAAATTTTGCACCTGGGATGCTGAAGTGCAAATTTGGTGGTGTTTCACTAGCCTAATTGATTGCTATGGAAGAGGAAGATGACAAGCCTACCTTTGGGAAACAACAAGAAGAGGAGAATGAATTTAATGTAGAATCTAAGCCTAAAAACATCCTTTGAGGACTGTTCCAACAAACATCCCCCAAAGTCACAAAACCTTCCCTTAATGATTTTATTTTCTCCATGGGCATGGTTCTACCATCTTTCACTCCTTCCTATCCTACTATGCCATAAGCAACCAACTATAGCACATCAATGTTAGTTGCAACACAATCTGGATACATAAAATCATGAATGGTTCTTTTTACCACCACAAATCCATTAACTACTCACACAGGGTCCACCATGGGACCTCAAGAAATATAGGGGTCACACACCCCATTTGTGCATCAAGTATTGGCACAAACATCTTTTTTTCTATTTGGCCCACAAGCCACAACCATAGCATAAACTTTTCCTTCTGTCATGCAACCCATAATGAGGCTACAAGCCTCACAATAGATGCCACAACCTTGTGTACAAATCTTGCAACCTATGGGGCTAGTGTAAGCCTTGGATTAAGCCTTCCAAATGATCTAAGACCTAATGGAGAAGTTGAAGAGGCTTAAAGCCTCTACCACACAAATTTTCAAGATTATGGACTTCTACCAAGATGATGCCATAAGTCTTGTAATCCCACCCTTGATACTTTTTCTTGGTGTCCTCATTTCCAAATTTATGAAATATAACAAAGAAGGTAATCCTAATGCTCATCTTATTACATTTTGATATAAATGTTTGCTCTTGAAGCCATGGCCTCATACCATCATGAGGATTTTCCCTATGTCTTTGATTGGAAAAGCACTTGATTGGTATCATGCATTGCCTAGAGGGTTCATATCCTCTTTGGAAGACTTAGTAGCCTAGTTTGTCAACTACTTCAAGTATAACTTGAAACCTAACACAATTATTGACTAACTCATGAAGGTTAATTAGGGACCCTTAGAGAACTTGTACAGAAATTCATTTAGTAGTGGAATGGATTGCTGAATGAAATATAAGAGTCCATAGCCAGAAAGCCCACTTTTTAGCCATATTCAAGGGAGCAGTTGTAGTGACTGAAAACATTAGAGGTTGGAATGGGACTTCAAGAGGTCCATGGTCACATAGCCTTAACCTCACTTCTACATGAGGGCCTACTAGAAATGGAGGCAGGGTACCCAAGATGATCTTACTGATTGAACCGGGACTTATAGGTGTTACATCAAAATGAGTGTTATGGATTTGTAGGGTGTTTTGTGATGTTCGCATTACTAATGGGTGTGAGCATAGTGAAGGTTTCAAATGCGAAAATGAGGGTACAAATGCAAAGAATTCTAAAATGTTAATGAAAATGTGAGAAAATGCAAAAAATATGAGTAAGATAGAGAACACCACTACCCCAAATGGGGGGAGTGTAGTCAACTGTAAAGAAAAGTTGAGGAGGTATGTGGTGTATGAATAGGCATACTAGGCAACTTAGTCATAGTCTCAGGGTATTTAGATATGAAGAATTAATGTTCATCATGGAGTCTATCAAGTTGGCTACTGTGGTGTCCTTTAGGCTATTGTGGTGTATGGTGTGTTGGGCATTGTACGATGATGTTGTGGTGTCCTAACATTGCCAAAATGCTAAGGGCACTTCGATGCAAGGGTGCTCAGAATGCAAGTTTGCTCATTGTTTACTTCAAAAGGCCCATCAAAATGCCAAAATGAAAACCCTTAAAATGTGAAGTGTTGGGATATTTATAGGCCTAAGGTTAGTGTGAATCATAGATTGAGCATCGTGTGGTAGAGAGGTGGTTGGGACTATGCTAGTTCTAACTATGCTCCTACTAAAGCAAGATGGTGTTCTACTGGTGTGCTTTAATGGACCGTATGAAACTGCCAACCTATGAATATGCTACTGAGATTACATGTGTGAGTGCTAAATAGACCGCAGTGTACTTGACAACAATGCAAAATAGTATAGTTTGGAGACTATGCTTCGAGACTACATTGCTCACTCTCTCGAGTGGTGTTGAGCGTAGGTACAATTTAGGGGAAAATGGGGGATGCAAGAAATAGATCTTGTTGATCTTACTTGTTAAAGAAATGTTGGAGCTAAGATGTAGGCTGGTCCTGAGTTTTGGAGGCTTTTGAAGGTAGTCTAGGTAGGCTATGCTAACTATGCTCTAGAGTGTAGCCCTAGGAGTTAGGAAAATCTTAATAGAAAATGATGCTTAGTGTAGGCTACACTAGCTACACTCTAGACCATAATCCTAGAGGTGAGAGCATAGCCTTGACACTTAGAAAAATCTTGCAAAATTGATGTACCCATGTAGACTATGCTAACTACACTCTAGAGCATAGTAGGGAGCGTAGGCTTAGGGGTTAGAAAATTTTCCAAACTGTTTCATCCATCCCAACCATGCTCAGTAGCCTGTGGATTAACACTTAGGAAAATTTGCAAAATTAGTCATTCCAAGGATGACTACGCTTTAAAGTTGTAGGCTACTTTGGGTTCTGCAAATTGTAAGATGCTAGCTATAGGATGCCTTTCATCAGGTGGACCGCATGTCACCTAGTAGGCTTTACTTTAGTACAACTATGTCACATTTGTAGGATAGGTGTTTCCTCCATGGGATGAGTTATGTTACATCCACTTGGACTTTGAACAGCCCATAGAGGCTCCCCATAGGACAAGTTGCATTACATCTACTATGGATTCTATAGTTGATGTAAAGAGGATGCCATGTGCATTAGAAGGGTTGCAAGCTTGGTGATGTAGGGGAAGGCAAAGAAATGCAAGGTAAAAGGCATGAATGCAAGTGGCCTATATAGAGGTGATAGGGATATGCACTCTTGAGTAGCTTATCTAGTCTGATTATGCACATTAGAGCAATGTGATGACTTGTTGCTTCGATGAGATGCATCTCTGCATGACCGCCTCCAAGGCTTTGTCTTGCAAACATAATGCAAAGAAAATAAGAAAATAGCCATAAAATATGAGAGAGAGAGAAAATTTTTGGATGTGAGTGTGTTGCAAATGTTGTAATGGTTAGACTAGTTTTAAGAGCTTGAAGAACTAGTGTAGGAAAACCAGTGCAAGTGTTGGAGCAAGAAGGCTACAAAGCTCCAATAGCCACATGAGTGGTGAGTACCCTAGAGAGGCTAGCAAAATGACAAAGGGAAATGATGATGTAGGTTCTCAAGACTCCATGCCAACGACAAGAGCTTGGAAAGCTAGTAAAATGGTAAAGAGCCAAGATGCTAAAAGTGCTTTTGAGCTCTGGCAATGGTGAGGGTTCTAGGATGGTAGCAAAATGGCTGGGCCATAGTACTATTGGTACTCTAGCAAGTCATGTTGATGACAAGAGCTCCAAGCAATAATGAAATGCCTAAGGTCGATAATGCTATTAGTGTAGATTGGGTTTGGTACTGCTAGCATTCATGGTAAGAGCTCCAGAAGGTTAGAAAAATTCCTAAGGACATTTTTGAAGGATCAACAAAATGCTAAGGGTAGTAGTGTTGCAAATTTCCTAGAGCCCTCTCTTGATGATGTGAACTTCATTCTAGAATTGTAGTGCCCCACCCTACCCACGAGGTGTGGGAAGGTAATATTCGTAGTTGCTCATCTGCAAAACTATGTGTGTAGAATTGTACACCTAGTTTAAGGTCCTGGTAGACCATGTATTGTGCTAGTTTTGGGTCCTAGTAGATTGTGAACCTAGCTTAAGGTCTTGGTAGACTATGATGTGCTAGTTTATAGTCCTAGTAGATTAGTCTATGCTAGTTTAGCATCATAGTAGATGGTGGATGTTATGCTAGTTTAACATCATGATGCAAGGATGAGCTATGGTAGTTTGGCATTATGGTGGATGGTTTGTGCCAATTTATAGTCATAGTGAACTATGTTGTGCCAGTTTATAGTTGTAGTAGACTATGCTATGCCAATTTATAGTCATAGCAGACTATCCTATGCTAGTTTATAGTCATAGTGACTCTTTCTTACCTTGCTTTGTTGTTGATGTGACATTGTGTACTAGGCATAGTACAACTTTACGTGTGAATGGTTTACTGGATTGGAAAATTTGTTGCTGTCATGGTCAGCGAGCCTGAATGCAATATTATCATAATCTTAATGACCATGAAAGGCCCTTCCAAGTTGGCTTAGAATTTTTTCATAGGTTTGCAAATGACCTTGAGGACTAGGTCCCCCTCCTTGATCTAGCATAGGTGTTGATTTTGATGGTGCTTTTGTTGTTACATTTGTTGATATTGCTTGATTTGACCAAGCATTTGCATATGCTCCTCCTCTATCAATTCAAGGTTCATGGTTCTTAACTCATCATTTTGAGCCTTGTTAATGAAGCTTGAGAGGATTACATAGAGTGATGGGACCTACAATTGAAGAGGTAAGATAGTTTCATACCCATAGACCAAACTGTATGGCGTCTTACCTATTGTAGTTCTTTGTGTTGTGTGGTAGGCCCAAAGTGCATATATTAGCTACTTGTGCCATTACTATTTGCTGCTGCAAAGAATCTTCTTTAGAAGATTGATGTTAACCTTATTTATGATCTTTGGTTGGCCATTCACTCGCAGGTAGTATGGTGATGAAAAGAAATATTTGTTTTAGAAGTGCTCACAAAAGGCTTTAGTCTCAGCACTGTTAAACTGTGGTTTGTTGTCTATGACTATGGTCATGGGTAAACTAAAATGGGACACTATGTTATCAAGTATGAATTTGCAAACCTACTATGATATGATCTTCCTAAGAAAAATAGCTTCAACCCATTTTGTGAAATACTCAGTGGCAATTATGATGAAGCTATTCCCTATAGAGAACATAGGCATTATAGGCCCTATGATGTCTAATCCCCAACATTTGAACAAGCATGTAATCTATGTTGTATGTAGTTCAGTAGGTGGCACATGCATGAGGTTACCATGTATTTAACACATGTTGCACACGTGACCTTGGAAATGCAATCAAACTCCATGTAAGGCCAATAGTAACTTAAGAATTTGATTTTTGCTGCCATTGCCCTAGGTGCTATGTGGCTTTTGCAAGGTCCCTCGTGAACTTGTTTGACAATCATTGCACTTCACTATTACTAATGCATGTTAACAATATGCCATCATAGGATTTTTGGCATAGAGTGCTATCACCTACAATGATGTACTTCCATGACTGCTTCCACACTGCATCCTTTTGAGTAGTGGTTAGATTTTGTGAAGGTTTACCTTGTAGAAGGTATGGCTTGATGTTATCGTACCACTCTATTGCATGGGTCATGCTTACTGCAGTGATGGATGCAATGTTAGTTTTTTGCATGATAGGCATAGTGCAATCTGCCATCATAGTGGGCAATGCGCATAACATTTCAGGTGCAATGCTTAAGGCTAACGTAGCTAATGCATCAGTGATGGAGTTCTCATTGTGGGGGATATGCTAAACATCAATAGTTGAAAATTACTTAAGTAGGTGCTTTTCCATGTCACAATAAGGCTTCAAGTATTGGGCTTTGCAAGCATAAACCTTTTTAACTTGGTTGATGACTAGTTGCAAGTCTCCTCAAATTACTAGGTTTTGTATTCCTATGTTACGAGTTGCTATGATGCCTAGGAGGAGACCCTCATACTTTGCCACATTGTTAGTGCATGGAAACATAAAATGATACACGAAGGGTGAAATCTCCTTGGAAGGTAATGTGATTATGGTAGTGGCACTACCCCTTTGAGAGGTTGAAGCACCATCGAAGTGCAAGAGTGCCTTGAAATTATCAGGAACTTTGCTTATGCTAGTGACATGCTCATCCAAAAATTTTGGATCTATCATTNGGCTTATGCTAGTGACATGCTCATCCAAAAATTTTGGATCTATCATTACTTGGTCATCAATTAGGAAAGATAGAAGTTGTGTGGCTATTGCTTGACCTTTGGTTGATGCTTGTGTAATTTAATGTAGGTCAAACTCCATGGTTATTTCTTTCCAATGTGCAATGTGACTACTCTTGTATATGCTCATTATAATGGCTTGAAGTACATTGCTCTTGCAGATGATGTTGACTTAACTATGGAAGAGATAATGCCTCCACTTCTTAAGTGTGAAGACTAAGGAAAGGAAATTATTTTCCACATCATTGTGCTTTTCTTTGTAGGCTACCAATGTATGGCTTAGGTAGTACACGAGGATCTCGATTGCATTATCTTGATTTTGGCAAAGTAGAGAAATAATGGATGTGTTCAAGGTAATAAGGTAGATGTAGAATGGTTTATCTCCCTACAGAGGGTAGACCATTGGAGGTTGAGCCAAATACTATTTAAGGTTGTCAAATACCTCTTAGCATTGTGCCATCCACTCAAAGTGGACTCCCTTTTTGAGCAAGTTTTGCATTGGCTCCAAGTTGTTGGCCAATCATGCGATAAATGTTATCTGACTTGCAATTTGCCTTGTAACCATTGTAGCTCCTTAAGGTTAGTTGGTAGTGCTAAGTTGATAATGGAATTAACCTCATTAGGTTCTATGCATATTCTTGCTTTGAATACTACAAAACCTATCAGGTAGTCCATCTTGATGTTGAAGACACATTTCTTAGGATTTAACCCAAGTTCATGCTTCAAACAATGTTTGAGCACAAGGTCTAAATCATCTGCATGGTTTTGTGACTCTTTGGATTTAACTACTATATCATCAATGTAATCATTAAGTAGACCTAATAAGTAATCACTAAAGATGTACATAATAGCTTGTTCATAAGTTTCTCCTACATTCTTAAGCCCAAAGGGCATCATTGTGTAGCAAAACATACCCCAAGGGGTCATGAAGGTAGTATTGAGTTGGTGCTTTAGGTTAATTCGAATTTTGTTGTACCTTGAAAACCCTTCCATAAAGGACAATAAGACATGACCAGCCGTAGTATCAACCAATTGGTCAATACTAGGCAATGAGAAATCATCTTTAATGGTCACCTTGTTAAGGTTCTAAAAGTCTATGCAAATGCATATGCTTCCATTTTTTTGGGTACAACTATGATGTTGGAGATCTAATCGATGTAGTTAATGGCCCGAATGAAATTAGCTTTATAGAGCTTGGTGATTTCATTGTAGACTACCAATGCCACCTTAGGCTTGATCTTGTGGTCTTTCACTTGATTGGTTTCATGCTGAGATCGAGGATTATGTTGTGTTATAATATGTGAGGATCTAGGCCTGGCATGTCTTCATAAGACCGTGTGAATGCCTTGATGTTATTGTTAAGTAATTTTGAAATGTTTTAAGCATGTTGAGGCTCTAACAAAGAAATAAGTTTCAATATTTTTACCTTGCCACTGGACATTGCTATAGGGACTTCAATGAGGGTATCCTCGATGATGTCACCTACCTCTAGATCTAGAGCCTTAACTAGATGGTTTGGCTCATCTAGCGATGCCTCTATAGATGTTATGTATTCATTGTAGGCTACAGGCTTTAAGGTATAGGCATTGAGGATTGATGAATCACGTAAGATCATCATGTGGCTTGGTGAGGACTAGTGGTGAGTGAAGATGCTTGTACGTAGACATGTTTTGAATCTTGCAATAATCCTGCAAAAACAACTAGAAAAAATCTCAAGCTTCACTTGTCCTAATGAGAGTAATATGCATAGTTAAAGAAAATAATGCAACAAGAATTGCCTAAGTATGCAAAGATAAGGAGTGCATGGATCAGTATTAGGCCTCAATCAGTTGTGGGGTTGCCAATTTAAGGTCTTAGCAGACTATGAAGTGCCAGTTTAAGATCTTAGCTAACCATTGGGTGCCTATTTAATGTCATAGCGGATGGATGAAATGCTAATTTAACATCATAGTGGATGGTTAGACATGCCAAATGCATCATTGAAATGAGGTTTGGTGCATCAAGAAAACAAAAATAACTTAGACATCCACTAGGTAACAAGAAAAATATATAATTCTTCTAAGTCCAGAGATAACTAGAAAAATAAAAAAAAATTCTAACTTTTCTGACTATGCTCACACTCGACTACACTCTGCAATATTGAACATAGTTATAGATAGGTAAAAATTTAAGTGGTTCCCATGGGTATATAAGCATATTTTACCCTTGATAAATTTGTTATTGTCAAAAGGTAAAAATGAATGTTCCAGAGCATAGTGTCGTTGCAAGAGCATAGTTGCCAAAAATTTCATAGTGAAGTGGATGTTAGCACCCTGGCTTGGCCAACATGGATGAAGGAGAGTGAGTCCTAGAGCACCTACCACGGGTATGTGTAGAAGAGTTAAGGGCACTGCCGATCACTAGGTACCCTAACTATGCTCATCCCCTTTCTCATTTTTTGCATTTTTTGTGCACTTAAGTGTTGGGGCTTGGGTCTTGGGAGTAGCATCCTACCTTGGTAGGGGCTGCACTAATATGGTCATTTGGGCCTGTTGTGACTATGGGGGGAAGACACACATGCATTAGAGGTGTTTCACTTTTTTGCCTTCCTATTTTTTGGTTTTCTCTAGGTTTTGTTTGATGTGGGTGTGGGGTTTGCATTATAGCATTCGTGGTTGCCACAGTAGCTGATGTGGTTGCCAAGAGAGGGTTTCATGGTGGTAGACTAAGGACAAGGATCAACATTTTTCAACATCTATGGTTGTTGTAGTGGCTTATGTTGCTATGGAGTAGGAGAGGTGGTAGGTCTTTGTGGGGCTATAGGGAAAATTTCTTTTTGTTCCTTTACTTGATATGTAGGGCAATGGTAGGGATGAGTGTGTGAGTGGTGGCCAAGATGGCCAGTAGTGGAGAAGAATCATAGTGGGGGTCACCCCTTGAGAAAACGTTTCTTTTGCTTTTTGGTTTTTTCAACTTGTGTGAGGTAGGGACAAGGATTTAGCTATGGCCCACGGGCCACCACTAGAGTGGTTGGGTGTGCAATAGAGGATTTTTTCCTTTTGCTCTTACTTCATTTTCCATGCTTGCTATGAGAGGTAGGATATCGTGGGCATTAACGATGGCTGTGGGTGGCTACCATAGGGTAGGGATGTAGCAATGTGCTTGGTAGATTCATTTTTATTTTTCTTGGAGTACCTAAAGCAAGGATTTGGTAGTTTCCATTACTTGTAAGGCATGGCATGTGGTAGAGGCTATGGAAAAGTGTAGGCTACTGGAGCTATGACCATGGTGGTGAAAGATGCGTAGTGCATGGAGTGTAGTGCTAAAAAGTGGAAATTTTTTTTGAAAAAATTATTTTTTTAGGGCTACACTCCCTAGGAGCATAATTAGTAGTAACAATTTTGGAATTTTATTTTTTTTTTGAGTTTTGAGGCTATGCTCCCTAGGAGCGTAGTTAGAAGTCAAATTTTTTCAATGGTGACTATGCTCTATAGTTACTAGAGTGTAGTTGATGGTTGCAAAGTTAGAAAAAAAATTGAATTTTCTGGATTATGCTCCCAAAGATACCCCTAAAGTTAGAATTTTTCTTCAAAATCACATGTAAAAATGTTAAACTTATGAGATGTGAAATGCTAATGTCGTATTGCCAAAACATGCAAAGTGTAAAGCTAAATGTGCGAACATGCAAAATGCGATGCTAATGCTATAAAAACATGCTTACCCTAATGGACATCAAGAGCATCAAATATGCATATTAATATCCTATACCTATGGGCCCTAAGAGGCCCTAAGATATTTTTCTTAAGTTATGCTATGCCATGCTAATGTTTGCTAGTGTAAGTATTGCTAAAGACAATCTTAGTTGTTGTGGAGCTTGTTAGCATCCTTTGCTACATGGGAGAGCTTGTGCCCAACATGCCTGCACTAGATATGAGGTTGGGTCATTAAGTGATTTGGTTTCAGCCTGAGGCATCCTAGTTCCTAGCATTCTTGCTACAAGACTACAGTGTGATTATGTGGTCACACTTAGCAGTGGAGGTTGTAGGCACCATCACTGAGACATTATTGCCTAGGGCCAATTGAGGCATATTGAGGTTCATGTCAAATGAACCCACAACTAGTGATGATAGAGCATTTGGCTTGAGGTGAGGCCCTAGGAGCACTTTCCCCTTATCTAGGATCTAGGGAATTCTGGAGTTCTCTTGTTACAATAGGAGCAACACCCTTTTCATTACTCTACATGTGCATACCCAGTTTTAGAACCCACTTGAAGTTGTATACTGTGTTGGAGGGTAAGTGCTCCTATGATTTTACATTATGTTTCTTGCTATTAGCCCATGCTAAGTTTGCTAACTACTGATTGATCATGCTTGATGCCATATTTAAAGTTAATGATCAAGGGCTCCATGACAAGATAGAGGCTCTTGCCTTGACTTGCAACACCCTAGAGGTGTTCTCCTCTAGTCCAAACTTTCAGGAGGTCATGATTGAGCAGGTGGGAAAGGACCTAGAGAATTATCCTACCTAGTACCTAAAGGCATTCTAGTGGTATAGGACCTATGATTAGCTTGATGAGGGGTGGATTAGTGGCAAGTTCAACTTTGAGGAGCCAGTTGCACCACCACCTCTATCAAGCACATCATTTGTTCTATCTAAGCACTTGTTGCTCGCCTTTTAAGCTTGCTCACATGCACTCGTTGATTTGCCCTTGCATTATGCTAATGTTAATTTTGCCTATGCTACAACTACAATTTCTTTAGGAGAGGTGATGATAGTCACCACAGGCCTTAGCAAGGCCACTGTCATAATGAAATATGGTAATGCAGAGGATCCATAGAGTGCTGGGTTGATGGACATTTTCTTGGTTCTTAGCCCAAGCATTTCAGTGGCTAAGATGGTCATCATTATTGATTCTTTTAGTAGTGATGCTTCATCACCTATGTGCATAGAGCAAGCATAGTCTTGGACTTCAGTGATTCTTTCTTTGCTAACCTCATTGGCTTCTCCTTTGAGGGCCTGTTGGTCATTGATAAGGCTAATAGAGAGGTGGATTGCAAAGGAGAGATTATGGAGTGCTTGGGAACCACCCAATCTCACAAAGGCATCATGGTTAGAGATGTGTAGGTTCCTAAGGTCTAGGAGCTCTACCATCTTTTTTGTGCTTGTGCCCTTCTAAAGTTGCTCTTCCAAAGAAAAATCCTTAGGATGGAGTAGGCACATGTGACGATGGAGGTATTAGAGGAGAACACAAGGTTTAACTGGGCTTCCTTCCTTGCTACTAGACTACAAGCAGAGATCACTAGACTTTTCTACAACCTCCAAGTAAGGTTTCATATGCACTTCATGTTCTTCATAGCATATCTGTGAAGGTCTACAGAGTTTCTAGTGGTTTGAGATAATGGGTAGTGGGTAGTGTAGGATTGCAAGTAGTTGTCCAAGCCTTGGACAAAGCACTTATTCACAACCACTTGTATGTAGGACCCCTAGAGGGAATCAATGAGCCATAATTTGTTATGACCAAAGCCCATCTAGGATGGTCACTGTCACATTATTTTAGTAATAGTGCAAGTGAGTGTCCCCCAATCATTATTGGAGATGTGAACAAGGCCAACCATTATATTGCAAAAATGGTGGGACCTTCCAAGGAAAAGATCAAAAGGCCATGCTTAGTAGAGGAGGCTACCTCTATGATTGGACAAGTGGATTTTAAGAAAATCTATCTCAAGATATCCACTTTGCACAAAAATGTTGCAAGTTAGTTTATGTATAGATGCATTTTTTATAAAAATTTTCTATGTTTATAATTTTTATGTTTTCTTGTTATGTTATGCTAATGCTATTATGCTATGTTTGTAAGTTAGGTAAGAGGGCTATTGAAGTAGTAGCAACTATAACAATAGAGGTGACCCTTGCTCAAGTTGAGGAGGAGGAGGCACATTGAGAGGAGCTACATGAGGCCATAGAGGCCTTCCATCAGTTTGATGCATGGGGGTTGTTCCACCCTAAAGGGGGTGATTTTTCCAACCTCTTTAATGGAATGTGGCTAGGAGATCCCCCCACACTCACACCTAAGGGCTTACTTAGTAAGCACTTTAAGTTGCCATTTATTTTTTCTCTTTCCCTCTTGCATCTTTGACTATTTAGTTATTGCTAGGTATTGTTGTTGGGTAGCTATAGATGCACCTACTAGAAGTCCACCACCCATACCTACCTATGACATGGAGCTGTGGGTAGAGAAAATGGATGAGTTTGCCTTCATGAAAGGCATTATTGAGGACATGGTAGACTATATACAACATGGGGTTCTTGAGCTCGGTATGCATCTTGTTATTTTTTTGCTTAGGTTGCTTTATCAATTTTATGCTTAGTTTGTTGCAAATGTTGATTTGCTTGTTGCATGCCAATAGGTTCTAAGCTCTGTTGGGATCCAAACCAGATGACCAAGGTGGATGCCATCCTTGAATACTCTCCTAAAGTAGACAAAGTGTCTCTCTATGTGTATGAGGTAGTTAGCAAATGCAGGCTTTTTAGTGCAAAAGTGTTATGGATCTACAAGCACTTGAATGAGCACCTTTGGAAATGCATGCATGAGCTTCAACAAATGCTTGTGAGCCAGAACAAATGCTTATGATTTTTTGTTAGCTTGGGCATGGGGAGATAGTGGCTAGTGAACCACAGAGATTGATTATGCCAAGTATTGGTCAATGATCTAGGGCAAGAATAAGGTTACCTGGGAGATCATCAAGTAGAGGCTATAGATGGATTTGTTTGCTTGGAAGGGCCAAGAGTGGAAGAGCTTCAACGCTAAGGTGTGTAAATAGGGGCACATGTAGAAGGACCACAAATGCCACTATAAGTGTAAGTGAGATGCATATCTGCAACAACTCAAGGAAGAGTCTGTCAAAGCTTGTTACCTTGAGTTATTCATTTAGAAAATTAGTGGGAGTTGGGCTTTTGAGATATTCGCTTGCCACACAGTGGTTAGTGGTTCTCCTAATCAGGAGATTGCCATGCCTTTAGGGAAGACTTCGTTTTCCACCTTTTCTATGCAGCCACCTACATGGACCACCGTGGATGAAGATAAGACCCTTGCAGGTGTTGGCTTTGGCCAAGAGGATTGGATGTGGATATCAAAGGCCAAGATCCTCTAACACTTGGAGGAGGGCCTTGATAGCATACCTTCAGACATGGTCAATGCAAGACCCTCTCAGGTTAGATCTTTATGTTACTTTTTATGCTTTTTCCTGTTAGTTGCACACTATACATTTGCTTACAATTTTATGTTCTATTGTCACTTTTAGTAGACAACAAGTGATGCTATAGGCCCCAATGGCACATTGGAAGAAGAGGAGCCTTCATCCCCACCTAGCACCACTAGTTAGGTAGATCCTGATGTAGCCCTATGATTGGGCATTTTGTATTTTTGTGCATATTGCTATGTAATGCAAATGACATTTACTATTTCTATTATGAGATGTAGTGGATTTTTTCTACGTGGATTGTATGATGAGTAGACGTTTGCATTTATTTACTATGCGTTAGGTGATATGATGAGTTGATGTGATTAGGCTATAGTGATTGCTAGTTTTAGGACATTTTGGGCTACATGAGTAGACAACATTTTGATAGTTTTAGGTCATTCCAAGCACTAGTGATAATTTAAGGCCATTTTGGACCATGTAGTATTGGAATAGTTTTTGCCAGCTTTAGGCCATGGGGGGTCATGGGATGCTAGTTTAGGGCCATGGCGGGCTGTGCTGGTAGTTTTAGACCATTTCAAGCAATGCAACAAAATGAGATTTGATTGCTAGTTTTAGGCCATGGTGGGTCATGTTGTATTTTAAGGCCTTTTTAGGCCAGATGATGCTAGTTTAAGGCCATGGCAGGCTATGTATGTTTATGTATTTGGAAGTTTTTATGCATAAACAAGCTACTAAAAAGTAACAAAGCGAAAATGTAAGCTAAACACATAAAGGAGGAAATAATGAAAAAATGCAAACAACCAAGCTAATGTAAAATGTAGAAAAAAGTGCAAGTAGGAAAAGCATAAGTAAGTGGGGCAGGCAAGGACCCAATGCCTATTGAACTAAGGGGATGCTTTATTCATGTAGTTGTTTCCTAATCTAGTGTGGGGTAGGTGGCCTATAGGGCCTAGAGGATATGATATAGTACTTTCCCTAACCTTTGTTAGCTATATTTAAGGGAAATTCTACCCACAAAGTTTCTTCCAAAGGGTCTGGGGCTTTTGTTGGTTCCTCAAGTTGGTTTGCTTTGCATTTTTTGCCTTCATCTTTTGTGGGAGGTGTGTTATTGGGGAACTTCACCTCTAACCCCTGTTTAGCATCAATGTTGCTAACATTCAGAGGAGTTGTATTGTCATTATGTATGATAATCTCTCTACCTTCATATAAAAGGTGAATATCTTAATGGATTGGGGAGGAGACAACCTGCAACTAGGCTAACTAGGGCCTACCCAAGATCAAGTTGAAACTTGACATCTCCTTAGTTACTATGAATTTGACAATGGTAGTGACTTGTTTCCTAGCCACAAAGGCTATCATGATAGTTCCCCTTATGAGAACATGTGACCCATTGAAGAATTTAAAGCATGTTATCTTTGTTGGATAAATTTGGTTAGCAAGACCAAGCTTGTCAATGACAATGTAAGGGATGACATTGGTTACTACCTCGTCATCGACATGCACCCTACGAATCCCACATTCTCCCATGTGGATAGTGATGAACATCAGTGTAGTAATAAATTGAGCCTTCTCAGGGTCCACCTTGATCACCTCATCATGAAATTCTAGGGGCATTGAACTTGATTCTTGCAAGGAGGTAACATCATAGCGTGAATGGACTATTTGTCTACTAGGATGTCCTCCATGATAGGAATGGAGGTTAACATGTGTAGTAATGCTTCATGGTGGGTGGTGGAGGTCATTAGCAAGTCATATAGGCTTGATGCTATATTTTTCTATTTTAAAGCCTACTTGACTTGGACCAATGTGTTAAGGAAGTTGAAACACCACTAATTTTAGGCTTCAAGACTTCAAGTGTAAATTTGTCTAAGTGTAGATTGGTCCCATTTTTTGGTTCCCCTAGAACTTTGTAGGATGAAAGTCCAATTGTATCCACTATATCAAGCTATAGGTGCTCTAGAAAGCATAACAATCCCTAAGAGTGTAACAAGCGTAATGCCAGAGTTAGTCACTTTTTAGCAGTGTTTTTTGAGTTAGTAATTTTTTATCTTATTTTCACAGTTTCTCATACTTAGAGCCATTTTTCCAATATCTTTTGCACTTAACTATTTTTTGTTTAGTGCTATCATTTCCTATGTTGCTACACAGTAACATGAATCCCATGAATCCTTCAACCTTTGCTTTGAGCATGAAGGTGGCTTTTTCCATCCAGTAGGTGGTAGACATTAAGCCCCTGCTTAATTCCATATAGCCACAAAGATAGTCACTTAGACTACATAACCAAGTACCTAAGCACATAATTCTCAATGATGAAAGATACAACTTCCTCTGTGTAAAGCTTCAAGTAAGTCTATCCCTAGACTACCAAGAATTAGACACCAAGAAAAGCTTCAAAATCATACACTGGAGTGGGAAGGAATTCATTCTTACACTTGACACCTTCATCCCACTTACTGAAAACTTTCATTGGTTATTGAACCAAAATCTTAAAGTAAGTGGACCTATTGAAAATGATGCAACATCAAACTAAAATGTACCCTTGTAGGATGGGCAAGATGAATTTGAGGCTTTTTCAGAGTGTGCTGTTCCATTCTATGCCTCTATCCAATAGGTCGTTTCCAGTTTTGTCCTAAATCAATCACAGTTTTACTTCTTTGAGGTAATGGTGTCACTCTCTTCCCCTAGGTCCATGCCTATGGTAGCAAGCCATCAAGTACTACATGCACAATAAGGTGTAGGGCCCTCTACCACCTTCCCCTTTGTCATCCCCATCCAACCTGCACAGTCTTCCATGTTGGCATCTATGATGCTAACACAACCATATATTCATTGATGCCCTTGTCTTAGCCACATACGAGTTAGGTGTCCTTCATCCTAACCATCTCATTGGCAGCTCCAACAATAGTGTAAGCCACAACTATATGGTGGGTCCCAACCTTTGTGCCTATGACATAGTAGTTGTACACCCAACAATACACATAGTAGCAAATGCAACAAGTGTTTCATGTGGTCATGCAACCCACAATAGGACAGTGGGCTACTCAAACAGTGCCATGGGTAGCACAATTAGTGCAACTAGTTGCATCTTCCTTGAGTTTGGATGAGGTGTTCCAACTTATTAAAACACTAATGGAGGAGGTTAGGTAGCTTAAAGCTTCTAACTTTGAAATGGTCCATATGATGGACCTCTACCAAGATGATCCCATTGGTCTTTTGGTCCTATTACTAACCTTGCCTCTCGAAGTCCATCTTCCTTAGTTTACAAAATACAATGGTGAGGGGACCCTCATGCCCACCTTGTAACTTTTTGTTCTGAATGCCTGCTCTTGCAAGCATGACCACAAATGATCATCCTAGTCTTTCCCATGTTCTTAATTGGTAAGGTAATCAACTAGTACCATGTGCTCTCCATGGCTTTCAAATCTACTTTGGAAGAATTGCTTAGCCAATTTGTAACTCACTTCAAGTACAACTTGAAGCCTAAGGCCACCTTGGACTAGCTAATGGACATCAAGTAAGGACCTCTAGAGCCTATGAAAAAATTCATACAACACTAGAGTGCTTCCCTCAATGAAATCCATGAGTTGATAGTATAAATCCACCTTTTTGCCATCATCAAAGGTGTGGTAAATGATTTTATTAAGTCAAAACTATACTATTTAGTCCAACACTCACTCAACTAAGCCTTCACTCAAACAAAGAGCATTTAGGATGTGACAGAGGCTAGTAATGACCTAGCCTATGTGGCCCATAAGAATGTGAACATAGAAAAGGACAAGGAAAAAGATAAAGCAACAACAACCATTGCAGTTGTGGTCGATGAGTCCAAACCCAACGACACCAAACCAACGACCAAGATGCCTAAGGCCCTAGCCAAAAACAACAAAGTATCTAGTTCTAGCATTGTGGGAACCAACTAGGTCACATAATTGGTGATTGTGAGGTAATCTACCCCAAGGCCAAACTTTGAGTGCATTGTAGTGATGGCAACCCAGACATCCTTTGTCATCAGGGTGCCATAGCGTATAGATCCTTGGCTTGATTGGGGTCTAGTGGTAGGAACTATATCACATCCTACCCATCCAAAATTGCATCCCAAGAAACTTGATGGATGTCTTGCTAAAAAAATGATTAGGAAACATTTGGAATTAGGTCCTCCAACTTATTCAAACACTAATGGAGGAGGTTAGGTAGCTACTAACTTTGAAATGATCCATATGATGGACTTCTATTAAGATGATCCCATTGGTCCTATGATCCTATCACTGACCTTGCCTCTTGGAGTCTAGCTTCCGTAGTTCACAAAATACAATGGTGAGGGGACCCTAATGCCCACCTTGTAACTTTTTGTTCTGAATGTCTACTCTTGCAAGCATGGCCATAGATTATCATCCTAGTCTTTGCCATGTTCTTAATTGGTAAGGTACTCAACTAGTATTGTGTGCTCTCCATGGCTTTCAAATCTACTTTGGAAGAATTTGTTAGTTAATTTGTAACTCGCTTCAAGTAAAACTTGAAGCCTGAGGCCACCCTGGACTAGCTAATGGACATCAAGTAAGGGCCTCTAGAGCCTATGCAAAAATTCATACAACACTAGAGTGCTTCCCTCAATGAAATCCATGAGTTGATAACATAAATCCACATTTTGGCCATCATCAAAGGTGTGGTAAATGACTTTATTAAGTCAAAACTATACAATTTAGTCCAACACTCCCTCAACCAAGCCTTTGCTCAAACAAAGAGCATTTCGGATGCAACAGAGGCTAGTAATGACCTAGCCTATGTGGCCCATAAGAATGTGCACATAGAAAAGGACAAGGAAAAAGATAAAGCAACAACAACCATTACAGTTGTGGTTGATGAGGCCAAACCCAACAACACCAAACCAACGACCAAGATGCCTAGGGCCCTAATCAACAACAACAAAGTATCCAGTTCTAGCATTGTGGGAACCAACTAGGTCACATAATTGGTGACTTTGAGGTAAGCTACCCCAAGTCCAAACTTTGAGTGCATTGTAGTGATGGCAACCCAAACATCCTTTGTCATCAGGGTGCCACAATGTATAGATCCCTCGGTTGATTAGGGTCTAGTGGTAGGAACTCTATCATATCCTACCCATCCAAAATCGCATCCCAAGAAACTTGATGGATGTCTTGCTAACAAAATGATCAGGGAACATTTGGAATTAGGTCCTCCTAAGCCCATGCCCTTGTTAGCGATTCCCATGGTCTCATCATCTCAAACTGCCAACACAAGTGCAAACAAGCAACAAATGAGCACTAAGGCTTAGAAGCTCATTGCACATGCAAAGGCTAAATATTTTCCCTAGAATATTTGTCTCTTGGGCCACATGGAGGAGATAAGGTCTACCAAAATAAAATATAGTGGAAAAGACTTCTTGAACACATTCGCATAGCTTAAACAAGCTCTCAAACAAAAAAAATACAACTTTGAGCCTATATGACTTGTTAATGACCTTCCCTACTCACTGTGAGGCACTAGTCTAAGTGTTGACCTCTATTCACATTAAGGAGGACATTCTAGTAGATGAAAAAGCCATCCATGCTATAATGCTTCCCCCCACAACCCAGGTGTCGAGATTAACACCCCTGATGTCTCACAATGAGGTAGTTAAGGTTGAACCTAAAAAGGGTCAAGTGACTAGTGTGCCAATGTTCATAACAATTTGCATAGGGTAGTATAAAATCCTTAGGATTCATGTGAATGATGGGTGACAACTAATGTCATCCCATTCACAATCATTAACAAACTTGGTTTGGTTGACTAGATCAAGCTGACAAAGACAATGTGCTTAAAATCCTTTAATGGAGCATGCATTGTCGTAAAGGGAACAACCATGATAGATTTCATGGTAGGGGAGTAATTCCCCACTACTACTGAGTTCATTGCTGTTGAAAAGATGCTTGATTTCAACCTAATTCTAGGGAGGTTTTGGTTAGCCCAGTTGCAGGCCAGCTCTTCACCTATCCATCAAGAGATCCACTTGCCCTATGATTGTGGAGAGGTGGTAATTTATGGTGATAACGTATCTCCCCTAACCATCAACAATGTTGATACAAAGTAAGGGTTGAAAGTAGAGTTCTTTGGAGACATGCCACCTATTTGTAATGAAGGTCAACTTTGTCTGGCTGATCCAATTAGGTAAGTAAATGAAATGAGAAACCTCTCTGAGAGAGCTCTCTAGGTAGAATTTCCCTTTTGTGCAACTGATGAAGGTTTAGGCAAGTATCATCTTGTGCCTCCCAGGTTTTACATGCCTCCTAACCCACATCGGGTTAGGAAACACTTACATGACTAGGGTATCCCCTTAGTTCATTTTCATTTCTTAGTTGCCTTTTGTTTTTGCATGTATAATTGCATTTGCATAGATGTTTGCATTTTGCATTAGTTATTTCATTTCTTTAGTTTATGTGATTTTTTTTAGCCTTTTCATTTTCAACAAAAAAAGAAAAAAGAAAAAAATAATATATATAATAGCCCACTAAGGCCTAAAACTAGTAACTTGCTTCCTTTTGATGTTATGGACCAGAAAGGCCTTAAACTATCACACAGCTTGTAAAGGCCTAAAATTGGCAACCTACTTCCTTTTGACATTATGGCCTAGAAAGGCCCTAAACTATCACATGGCCCACTAAGGCCTAAAAATGGCAACCCACTTTTCTTTGCTTGATGGTCAAAAATGGCCTTAAACTAGAGATGGTCCAAAATGATCCTAAATTAGCAATGGTTCAAAATGGCCCTAAACTAGTGATGGCCCTTCTGCCATGGCCCTAAACTAGCATGGGGTCTACAAGGGGCCTAATTGAATAAACCAAATCACAAGTTAAAATTCTCGCAACATTATATAAAATACAAAAAAATGATATATAAATCTTCATCACATTTCCATTAAGTCACCAATAAAATATGTAGTTCAAGTGTACATCCAAAATAAAAAATATTGTCAAACATGCAAAATTGCCCAATATCAAGGCTACATTTTGGGCTACTTAGCTAGTGGTGTTTGGTGGGGGCTTGGGTTCTTCTTCTTCCTCTTCCTGTGTTGCTCCACTAGGGCTTGTGCCATTTCCTAAAACCTACTTAAAAAATAAAATAATAAATTAGCTAAAAAATAAAGTAACATGTAACATTATCATAAAATAAATAAAAATAATTGAAACTAGACCAACTTGAGAAGGACTTGCATCCATATCTAGAGGCATCCTATCAAGGCCCACCTCTAAGAATCAGAGGATTTTCACCTCTCATAGTTGTCTCCAATCCTCCTCACCGAGGTTGAAACACTGTGAAATTTTGAGACCTCAATGATTCAACAAAGTCTTGAGGCTTAGGCAAGGATTTTCAACAAGTGGCACATCTCAGTAGGTTTTCTTTTTTTTCAGCTAAGGGCCTACTACGCTACACTAAGTAGCCCAGTGTAGTGGACTCTAGGAGAATGGAATGGAACAAGGGATGTGTAGCAATAACACTTCAACTTCGCAAGTTGACCATGTTCAAGAATCTTAACTTTTGCCATGTTACGCCACATTACGCTACGCAGCGTAATGTAGCATAACGCAAGTAGCGCAATTGACTTATCCAGGTGGTGGCAGTGATTACGCCACGATACACTTCCTAGCGTATCATAGCATAGTCACGAGATAGTTTGTTTAGTGCAAAAGATAAGGCCAAATGAACCATCTTCTTGAAGGGTGGTTACATTATACCACGCTTCAAAGTGTAATGCAGTGTAACGTCACAAGCTTCAACTACAGCACATCAAGTCAATGGCATTTTGTGGGCCCAAAACACACATCATCTAAACTTTGTTTTTCTCCTAACCTTCATCTTATAAATACTCCAGTTGACAATGATCAAAGGGTTGGTAGTTGTTGGCAATTTTTAATAGTATTGGCAAAAGATTGGCAAGACAATGAGAAGAGCATCAACGGTGATAGAGAGAAGCTTTTGACCAGAGACTTCAAGTTAGCAGACATTTTGCTTTGAGCCTGACTCCCTTGCTCCTAGATTGGCTAGAACAAGGTAGATTGGCCTTTGCTTGTTTACTCTCTAATTTAGCTTCTTGTTGGTGGTGGATACTTCATCCAAACCGAAGTCTGCTTGTAAATCCTGTTGTATTCACCATATTTATCTATAAGGTAGATCCTGGGTCACGGGATCGTGCATATTTCAAATTCAATTCATTGCACCTTGTTTACATTGAATTCTACAATCATTTAGCATAATTTACATCATCTTCATTACCTTCGAGATCCAATCTTGGAGCAGATCTCCTTTTTCTTGTAAATTGATAATATATTTTCACATCAACTCATTGCCTCATTATATGATCATTAATGAATTTACTAATTAAGTAAGTCCCTGTCTCATCGGTAAGACTGTTCAGGGCACCTTGGATTCATTTTCTCTAGCATAGACCTCGCGCGGATCTGGCATTAAAATTGTGTACACAGAGATCGACTCAATGTTTCCAACAACCAATGTTTTTTGTCATTAAAGATGTAAATACTTGTGATTGTCATTTCTTTCTCTACAATTGTCCACAAGGGTGAACCTAGTGAAAACCTAGTAGAAGATACCTCTTTCGATGGCATAGCTATGTGTCTCTCTAGGGTTTCGCTCACCACTACATTATTGGCAAATAATTCATAAGCCTATGTTGAACCAATTACATCAAGGAACATGTCACAGCAACGATGCTCCATGGACTCATCTTTGTACCTTTTAAGGTATGCCTCATAATTTTTATTATAGTGGTGTTTATGATTCTTTTGAGTCTGATCCCATTTATACACTTTGGCACTGTAATCCTTCCAATCCTAGTTCTTCCTTACTAGTCGGTCCATTTGTAGCCATTGCTCGATCACCTGTCTAGTGGCCTCATTTTTTCCATAGATGGTTGACTAGTACATGGTATAGTTAATCTCAAATTTTTTCCAGGTATCGTCTCCATTGTCATGAGCTACTAGAAAGTCATAATGGGACTGCAGGTCCTCCAGTTTTGCATCCTGGCTTGCCCCCCTTTCCTGGAGTTCATACACTTGTTTCCATAGGTGCTTGTTAGTGTGCCTACACTCCCAGAATGATCTCGCAGATGAGAGCATGCACTTACTCATCTCATCATACATGCAATGGGGCACTTGATCCATCTTAAGGGGAAATGTAGGCATAGAATTAACTTGGGCCATCCTATTTGGGTCCCATCAAAGCTAGGAACATGTTAGCATGTGATAGGCAAAACCACATTAGCTATGGACTAAGTAGTAAATCAGTAGAGATATAGACATACCAATCTTAGGGTCTATTTACTGTATATGGTACATCATGTCCTCTGCCAAGCCTTGCATGAAGATATACTTATCAGCTACCTTCATCCATGGCTGCATGTGGAAGGTGGAGGTGGACACTAGACCCTCAGTGGGAACATTGATGGCTATGATACAACACATTTAATAGTTATTAGATAGCCAATATCCAAAGGTGTAAAGTCAAAAACACACAAAAAAAGGAAATATGGTGGTACAAAGCTCTTACCCAATAAGCCATCAAATGTGAGAGTGGGGGGATAGCCCATATGCACATTGTCAAAGAAATTTTCAAACTCATCCCCTTCAAGATGTAGCAACCCTTCTTCCTCAAGTTACCATAGGAATTTTGTGGGTTCTTGCTTCTTGTCCTCCAGTACCTATTTCTCAATTTGAGGAGGGACATCATCCACTATGGGCTCTGTGGCTATCATAGGGGCCCTCTTGCCTACATCACATAAGTTAGGATTAGAATTTTCAATGATTAGTATAGCATAGAATAACATATTAGCATAGCATATTATAGTAGTATCCAATAATTCATACTTACCTATGATTCCTAAATGTAAATCATGAAACTTCAAATAGATTTTTCTACCACTTTCCTCCACCTCACTTATCGACTTCTCCATGAGATGAAACTTCTTAATCTTTGTCTTGGATGATCCTACTATCCTAGCAATCAGTTGTACCCCTCTTGCCACATTTTTGGTGTTAGCTGATGGAGCCTTACCTACGCTATCATGTAAGTGGTGAGATTGTCCCATTTAGCCTCTAGTCCTTACAAAAAACAACTCACTAATTGGCTATAGAGGATCCTGTGCCTGTGTGGTAGTGAATAGGTGCTGGCTCCATAGCCTAGAAAGTTTCTTGTTGTCTTGCACCACTTGCTACCCATCCTCAAGAACCACCAAAAAATCCATAGACCTTTGTAGGCATGTTGCAAAGAATGCAAAGTGCACATGCAACCTTTCTTGGAGGTTATGGTGCAATCTAATAATTTTGGAATGCAAGTTGTCGAAAAGGTAAGATGCCCAGTTGTACCACATGCCCTCCTCTATCATATCTCTCATCATCCAAGCTTGCTCCACCTTGAGAATTTTTCCTTAGGAGAGTAGCTTTGGGAACACACATGCATGAAATACTAGATAGTGGTGGTGGACCATAGGTAGCCTTACTTCCTTGACTTGTATTCCTTTGTGGGACTTATAAGTGCCTAGCCACTCCTCAACATCCCCTCTATGGTCTAGGTCTTTGTTAATTTTTTAGCAACTGGTGGGCCCTTAGAGGGGAGACCAAAGAGGTCTAAACAGAATTCATCCATAATGTCAAAAGTTACCCACACACCATGGTCTCACCTGATGAAACGATCGATGCTCTCATTTTTGGAGTCAATGATGGCAGTCATCTCAACCACTTGGATGCTTGGGCTAAGGGCTAAGAAAAAATTCATTAGCCTAGTTTGTTGAAGTTTCCTAGTTATCTCCACTGGGGCCTCATAGCATAACCAATGGTGTGAACCCTCAACATCACTATATTTCATAATGAGGTTGGCCTCAGTGCAACCTATTGCAACCACTGTAACCTTTCCTAAAGTGATTGCAACTACAATAGGTGAAAGAAAAAGTTAACAACATGAGAAAAGAAAAATAACAAATGTATAGGAAAAATGATACACTATCATGTGACATAAATGGTGTGCAAGATGGCAGTGGTGGGGCTAAAAGCTCCTTGATGCTTGGAATGCCAATCAGCCACTTTGCATCTAACTAGCCATAGGCTTGGCAACTCTCATAGGCCTTAGGGAACCACTAAGGGTATTCCACCAGGTTAGACCTAATCTATCTAATTATCATTGCATAAACATTCTCAAAGGATGAGAATTCTTGTAGGGTAGTGAGGGTTAAGTTTAAGGCCCCCTCCTCATCATGAAGGCCACGTGTGTCAATAGTAAATCTAGTAATAGACAGAAGTGGTTAGCATCCTCGTATGGATCATAATTGAATGAATAGTGAAAAAATTATAAGAGGACTCACCCTCTAGCATAATATACTATCCTAGGTGAGTTCTAGAAAGATTATGTATGCATTGAGCAATGAACAGGGTGTTCTTCTTGTTGTAGCATTGGAATTCTAGCATTTACCAAATCCTGGACAAAGGCCTAAGGCCCCTACAACCCTGGCCTAAAATCCCTACTCTATCATTGCCAATGGGCTCATTGGATATAAATATTAGGATGCTTTAGTGTGTCCTAGGCAACAACGCTTCCATAATGACACAAGTTGCTTTTGCTGCCATGTGTGATCACATGATCACATTGACATGATGGAGAAAAAATTCTAGGAACTCTCATGTTCTTGACCTAAACCACATCGCCTAGTAACCCACACACGTGTCTGGTGTAGGTACATTTGGCAAGGGATTAATCATGCAACATAAGATACCCACTAGCTCGACCACCATGAGGATGGGTTTCAATAGTACCCTCTAGCCACAACAGTAACAAGGGAAGAGTGTTAGCATTGGATACATAAAAAATAAAATAAAATAAAATAAACCAAAATTACACTTAGAACATTAGAAAAACTCTTTGCTTCCCTAACAAACTTCATGAGAAAGGGATGTTAGCATACTGATCTGATGTGCCTAGTCCTCAATGAGGCACAACACTAACATCTACATTTCATGTTTACACTTAGCATTTTTTCTAACATGAAAAACATTATAACTATGAAAATATCAAAAAAAATTTCTATTGGTTATGCTCCCCATAGAGCATAACCCTTGACAAAATTTCAAATTTTTTTCTAACTATAGGTTACATTCCCTATAGAGCATAACGTTAGAAAAACTACAAAAAATTTCTAGCTATTAGCTACACTCCTTGTAGAGTGTAACACTTGAAAATGTCAAAAAATTTCTAAGTGTTGGTTACACTCCCTATAGAGCGTAACAGTTAAAAAAAATCAAATTAGATTTTTTCTATCTTTTTTGTCAAGCTCTTAGGAGTGTACCATTCAAACGGGAAATTTTAAGAAATTTTCTAACTCATAAGAGTGTAACATTAGAGTGTAGCACTTCCAAGTGTAAAAATCAAGGTGTGATAGTTGTGACCCCCATGGTTGCCTTGACCACTCCATTATCCTATGGCACTTGGTGCTACTTAAGCATGACCATCACACTTTTTACTCACATCTTCCAACCATCTTGGCTATGGCCAGAATAAAAAAAATATGTACAAAAGCTATTTCAGTCTTGTCCCATGCCATGCATGGTATGCCAAAAACCCATGTCTTGCACCATGCATGGTATGCAGAAAATCTTTGTTCCATGCAATGCTTGAAACACAAAAAAAAGCTTCAAATAGAAAATCCAAAGAACCAAAAAGTTCACAAAATCCATCATGCTCACTCCCTCTTCTTAGCCATGACTGCATGGTAGCCACAATGGCTGTGGTGGTCCCTGCTTAGGGAAAGCCACCTCTAAAATTCCAAAACTCCAAGATAAATAAGAAAATAAAAAAAATAACAAGTGTAGAGCGTAACACCTTACCTTGCCTATGGTGTCTCCCTTTGATTCTCAATGTGTGCCCTAGGGAGGTGCCTTAATGCGTATTCACCCTCATCCACATTAGTGAGGTTGGGGTGTTGGCATTCAGTATGGCATGTCATGGTTAGTGATTATCTACACTCTTGCTTTTCTCTTTCTTATCACTACACTCTAACTCCCTTTGCCTTGGTTGTGCTATGCTTAGTAACTACTTGTTTTAACTTTTAAAAATGACAGATTGACCATGGTGAAAACTCCTATTTATACTTTTTCAAGGTGAAGTACATGTCATCCATTTGGGTAGTGTCCCATGTCCCGCGTGTAACATAGGATGAGCATAGCACCCAGAGTTGGAAAATTTTTCTAATTTTTCAAGCATTTTAGACTTAGAAAACTTTTTACATTTTTTTAATTTCCTAGTAAATGCCTAGCCTAATTCCACATTCAAAATCTTCCTAGCTCTGCCTAAACTAATGCATCCTGCACAATCTATGATCCACTATGACCTTAAATGAGCAATCCTAGGGCCAACCAAGGTCCCAAAATTAATTACCTGATCCTAAAATCACACAATTAGGAAAATTTTTTATAGCATTTTCTTCCTTATCTTATGCATTTTACCTTATTAAGATAGGTTTTGCTTAACATTTTTCTGGTTGTTTTGTAGGATTCTTGGTAGATTGCAACATGAGTGCATACGAGTGTCTTCATTCACCCTTGGTCTTAACTAGACCCTACGGAAATTTCATGTAATGCCTTAACAATGAACTCCTAGACTTTGAGCCCATGGCTGATGACACATATGTAGCATCCCTAGAGGTGTCCCTAGACTAGCTAGACCATCTAGTTAGAGCTCTAGATCTAGAGGTAGGTGATGTAACCAAGGATCCCCTCATTGAAGTCCTTGTAGTAACACATAAAGACAAGGCAAATACACTAAACTTAGTGCCTTGTTAGAGCCTCAATAAATAATTTAAGGTGTTTGCATGGTCCTACGAGGACATTCTGGGCTTGGACCCTTGTATAATACAACATAACATTATCCTTGATGCTTATGTAAAGCCAGTTAAGTAGAAAGTTTGCAAGGTCAAACCTAAAATGGCATTGGTAGTTTATGATGAAATCACCAAACTTTACAAGGATGGTTTGATCCAAGCAGTTGACTATGTAGATTGGGTTTCAAACATGGTAGTTGTCCCTAAGAAAAATGGAAGTATATGCATTTGCATGGACTTCTAGGACTTGAATAAGGAAACCATTAAAGATGATTTTCCATTGTCTAGTATTGACCAACTCATTAATACTATGGCTAGTCATGCCTTATTGTCCTTCATGGATGGTTTCTCAGGGCACAACTAGATTCAGATCAACCTAGAGCACTAGCTCAGCACAACCTTCATGACCCCTTAGGGTACTTTTTGCTATACAATGATGCCCTTCGAACTAAAGAACGTAGGAGCAACCTACCAATGTGTGATGATGTATATATTTAGTGATTATCTACTAGAATTTCTCAATGACTACATCAATGACATAGTAGTTAAGTCTAAGGTAGCTCACAACCACACAGATGACTTAGACCATGTCTTCAAATGTTGCCTTAGACATTACCTTAGGCTAAACCCCAAGAAGTTTGTATTTAGCGTTAAAACCTGTTGCATGTTGGGCTTGCAGTATCAAAAGCAAGTATACATGTAGATCCCAATAAGGTTAAGGCTATCACCAACTTATCACCATTAGAAAACCTTAGGGAGCTACACAAGTTATAAGGCAGATTGCAATTCATTCATAGGTTTATCGTAAGGTTGACCAATAAGTTGCAGCCAATGCAACACTTGCTCAAAAAGGGGGTCCACTTTAAGTGGACTACTCAATGTTAGGAGGCATTTAACAACCTCAAAAAGGAGTTGGCTCAACTTCCAATAGTCTACCCTCCACAAGAAAATAAACCATTTTACATTTACCTTGCAAGCTCAGACATGTCCATCACTTTTTTCTTTGCAAAAAGTGAGATGATGGCTCAGAGGTCCTTGTTTACCACCTAAGCCATGTGTTAGTGGCCCATGAGGCAAAATACAATGATGTAGAAAATAACTACCTCATCTTAGTCTTTGTTCTTAAGAAGTGGAAACATTATCATTTTTTCAAGTAGGTCAACATTGGTTGCAAAAGCAACATACTCCAGTTAATTACTACAAACATCTATGAAAGTAGTCGAATTACATAGTGGAAAGCAATAACTACAAAGTTTGACTTGCACTACATAGCTCAAGCATCTATAAAAGGTCAAGCGATAGCTGCACAACTCATGGCTTTGCCAATAGATGATCAAGTGACAATAGATCTGGAATTTTTGGATGAGAATATAAATAGCATAAGCCAATTGCCTACAAACTTTGAGGCTATTTTACACTCTGATGGTACTTCAACCTCACAAGTGGGTAGTGTAGCTGTAATCATCATGTTTCCCTCTAGGGAGATTTGATCCTTCATGTATCACTTTGCATTTCCTTGCACCAACAACGTAGTGGAGTATGAGGGTCTCCTTAGAGGTTCTTTAGAAGCCTGTGATTTAGGAATCCAAAACATAACAATCTAAGGTGATTCATAGCTTGTTATCAACCAAATTATAGAGGTTTATGCTTGCAAGGCATAACATTTACAACCTTACAATGACTTGGCAAAACACCTACTTAAGCAATTTGCAACTGTAGACATCCAACATTTTCCTTGTAATGAGAATGCCATTGTTGACTCTTTAGCCACTGTAGCCTTAAGCATAGCACCCAACATGTTTTATACCTTACCCACTTCAATAATGGATTGCATCGAACCCATAACTCAAATAACAAGCATTGCATCCATAGCCACAACAAGCATAGCTCATGCCCAATAGTGGTATGATGATATTAAAATGTACCTCCAACAGGGTGAGCCTCTACAACACTTAACTACTACCCAAAAGGATGCAGTGTGAAAATGGTCATGATAGTATGTCCTTCTAGGTGATAGCACCGTGTGTTTTAGATCCTATGATGGAATACTATTAACCTACGTTAACTATAGTGAAGCACAAATGTTTGTTGATCAAGTCCATGAGGGATTGTGTGGAGGTCACATAGCACCTAGGGTAATGACAGTAAAAATTAGACACTTAGGCTACTATTGGCTTGCATGGAGCATGATTGCATTTCCAAGGTTATGACATGTGACGTGTGTTAGCAACATGACAACTTAATGCATGTGCTATCCACTAAACTGCATACTACATAGATCACATGGCCATTCCAATGTTGGGGGTTGGATATGATAGGACCTATCGTGCCTAAGTTGTTTGCAGGACATAGCTTCATCATAATTGCAACTGAATACTTTACCAACTAGGTTGAAGCCATTTCCCCTAGGAAGATCATGGAACAATAGGTTAGCAAATTTATTCTTGACAACATAGTGACCCAATTTGGTCTACCCATGACTATAGTTATAGACAATGGGCTACAATTGATTAGTGTAGAAACTAAAGCCTTCTACAAACACCTTGGCATCAAACATTCCTTTTCATCACCATACTACCCATAGAAAAATGGCCAAGTGGAGGTTACAAAAAAAGTCATTATCAACCTTTTGAAAAAGATGCTTAGCAATAGAAAATGATGATGGCATGAACAACTAGTTTCTGTGCTATGGGCCTATCACACGACATGTAGAACAATTATAGGTAAGATTCCATATAGTCTTATGTATGGATCTAAAGTAATGTTGCCTTTTGAATTGTAGGTTCCATTTCTTTGCATGATCTTCTCAAGCTTCATTGATGAGGTTTAGAACAATGAGTTGAGAACCATTAACCTTAACTTTATAGAGGAGGAGTGCATGCAAACACTTGATCGAATCAAATGATACTAAGAAAAGCAAGAACAAAGGCATCATCACAATTAGCATTAATGCCTGATCAAGAAGGGAGACCTAGTCCTCAAGTTGTTTATGAACCTACGGACAAATTCTCAACTAATTCAGAAGGGCCTTCCTTGGTCACAAAGGTCGATGATAATGGAGAATTCAAGCTTGCTAATCTAGATGGTAATGAGTTTGTCAACCCAATCTACCAGTCATACCTGAAGTTGTACTATGCCAAGTATGCAATGTCATGTGAATGACAAAGCAAGGTAAGAAAATGTCTGCTATGACATTAAACTAGCACAAAATATTTGCTATAATATTAAACTAGCATAGAACATCCAATATGATGTTAAACTGGCATAGAACATATGTTATTATGTTAAACTGGCATAGAATGTCCACTACAACATTAAATTGGCATATAATATCCTTGGGATATGACATTAAACTGGCACCCATAGCATGATCTACTATGATCTTAAACTAGCAATCCACCATCCACTACGATGTTAAACTAGCAAAGTGGTCTGTTAGGACTATAAAGTAGCACATCATGGTCTACCAAGACCTTAAACTATATCCATGGTTTTCTAGGACCTTAAACTAGTATAGCATGGTCTTCTAGGACCTTAAACTAGCACAACATGCAGTCTACCAAGACTCGAAATTGGGTTTGTAGTTTAGCATCCATAGTTCAACACACTTAGTTCTATAGACAAGCGAGTGCAAATACTTCCAAACATTCATCACCTACCCACACCTCTAGGTAGGGGGGTTGTAGTGTTGTAGTTCTAGAATGAATTTCATGTCATTAAGAAAAATCCATCTAGAACATTTGTAATGTCACTACCCTCAGCATCTTGCTAATCTTTTGGAGATACTTGTAGGCATCTTGCTATCCTTTTGGAGCTATTGCCAACATCATTAGTCATATTGGTTAGAGCTCTCATTATTAGGATCACTCGCTGGAGAACTAGTAGTACTATGGCCCAACCACAACACTACCATCCTCCAGCCCTTACCATTGCCTAAGCTTGGAAGAGCATCCAACACCATGCCTCTTCATCGTGCTGCTAGATTTCCTAGCTCCTATACTTAGTGAGGACTCCTAAGAACCTACATCACTAACACCTTTAACCTCTTTGGTGCTCACTTCTATTGTGGCTACTAGAGTATGTTCAGCCTACCAACACTAGTGCCCACACTAGCCTTCTTGCTTTGGACATTGCATGCACCTACAACTGACATAGCATTTGTGACCCTTGTAGTGTCCTTGAAAATAAGAGCTCACTCTCATCTCAAATGGTGTGTTTGTTTTTCTTATTTTCTTTGTGTTGAATTTATAGGATACAGTCTTAGTGACAGTTGCTCAGAGGTACATTTTACAATGGTGGCAAGTCATCGCACTACTCTGATGTATTTGCTTTGACTCGCAAAGCTACTCAAGAGTGCACATACCTATCATCCTACTATACCCTATTCATATTCACCTCTTTTGCTTATATTTTCCCACATTTCCTTACATCCTTGCAAGCTTCTTAGATGCACATGACACCCTTCTTTCAATCAACTATAGAACCCATGATGGATGTAACACAACTCGTCCCATGGGAAGCCTTTGTGGGCTAGTCAAAGCCTAAGAGAATGTAACACAACTCATCCCATGGAAGAAACACCTATCCTATAGATGTGATGTGGTTGCCTCTAAACAAATTTTTTTTAGTGGCATGTAGTCCACCCAACAATAAGCATCTCTTGGTTTCAAAAATAAAAGAAAAAGAGGAAAAAAAGAGACATAAAATAAAAAAAGAAAAAATGTGACAAAACAAGTGCCCAAGAAAAAATAGGAAAGTTGCCATTTCATAGCTAGTCTAACCTTGGATTGACCATATCACAAGCACTCTAATGAGAGGTTAAAAATTTTAGGGGCAGGCCATCTCTGTATGTTGACTCCCTCACAAATACTCCAAGGAGGGATTGCAATTTAGTGATAAGCCATAATGGTGTTGCATCCTATAGCCACATGCACAATGAGCATCCTTCTCACTTTTTATCACTTAGTCCATCTCCTTAACCTACTCTATGCCATACTTTATTCCTTTAGTTCTCCTGAGCATAGTGAAGCATTGTCTAATTAGGCATTGACAAGTAGTGTTATTGTCGTGCTTACCGTTGTGTCTCATATTCTTTATAAACGTCTCTAGGGCCACTCCAAAAGTCAAAAAAGAGAGGCCAATGAAACACCACCAATTATTGGCTTCAACACTTCAACTAAAACTTTTTCTAAGCATAAAAAATTGACAAATTTTTTTTAAGTGCTAGTGCTATGCTCCCTAGCATAGCTAGTGTAGCATGCATCAAGTCCTATTTTGCCAAAATTTTCTAAGTGTCTTGCTACACTCTTACTCTTTTCTAATACACTCCCCAACATATCCAGTGTAGCACACATTTTCATGGCTAGGTTGCCCAAGTTCCAAGCTAGAGGCTATCAGGATTACTTGGGATGAACAAAATAGTTTGGCAAATTTTCTATCTCCTAGGTTGCTATGCTTTGATAGGCTTCCTAGTGTAGCAAGCATAGCACATGTTCTAGTGGCCAGTTTTCCCAAGTGCTAAGCCAGAAGTTGTTAGTATTGCTTGGGATGGAAAAAATAGTTTGAAAAATTTTCTATCTTTTGGATTTCTATGCTTTGCTACACTCCCCAACGTAGCCAGTGTAGCATACTTTTTAGTGCCTAGTTTTGCCTAAGTATTAGGTAAGAAGCTATTAAGCTAGCTTAGCTTGCAAGAGACATTTGGAAAATTTTCTAACTCCTAAGGCTACCTCTCTTACTACACCCAAGATCATAGCTAGTGTACCATGAAGGAAGATTGTAGATTCTATTAAATTCTGGCTAAGTATCCCTACTACGCTCTTGAGCGTAGCTAGTGTAACTAGTGTTGAACATAAACATTTTGAAAATTTTGACAAAGTGTTGTGTTATGCTATAGAGCGTAGCTAGCATGACACTCAAGGAAATCCTCTGATAGGCTTCAAAAGCCTATAGAACTTAGCATCAACCTTCACCTTAGCTCAGACATTTCTCTGGCAAGCAAGATCAGCAATTTGTATCTCTTTTGCACCTTCATTCATTCCCAAAATTGTTCCTATGCTTGACCCTACTCGAAAGAGGGGAAGATGTAGTCCTAGAGTGTAGCCTCTAAGTTGCACTATTTTACACTTTTTGCAGGTACTTTACAGTCATTCAAACTTTGCCACATGCAATCTTAGTTGTGTAGTCACAGTTCAGCCATCTTTGGGGATCTATTGTAGTACCTTAGAGCATAATACTTTGTTACTCCCATGGAAGCGTATCAAAGGTCACTGTAGCACCATCTACCCTCATGCCACATGGTACCTGATCCACATTTTACACTAAACCTATCCCTACAAATACACCTACATTCAGCATTCTAGGGGTTGGCAAATCAAAAGAGCATTGGACATTTTGACTTTTTGAGCATCCTTGACACTTTCTCACACGAGCACCTAGGCACACCTATCACTTTGCACTTTGGCGCATCCTAGAACATAGTTCACCATTGTACCCACAGAATATAGAAATAGTTAACCTAGAAAGTTCAATTCCCATGGCATCCATTAGTTCCACATCCTAAACATCCTAGAGACTCTGAATACAATACTATGCTACCTTTGTGCCTACTTGTACATCACGTACCACTCTCACCTCTTTTCTTGCAATAGCTACACTCCCCTGTTTGGGGCAATGCACTTTTAATCTCAAGTTTTGTTGATTTCTCAAGAATTTTTCTTTGGTATTTAGCATAACACTTACATTTTCTTGTTGTTTCATACATATTTGAACATTTAGATTGTTGTTCTTAGGCTGGGACACCCACTACACTCTAGCTTAGCTAGTCCTAATGCCCATACATAACTCTGCACAAATCCCTCTTACACATGGTTGTCTTAACACCATGTAAGTTCTTGTTTGATCCACAAGATCATTCAGGGCACCTTGTTTCCATTATCTTGCATGACCCTCGCACAAATTTGAGGTTAGGTTGTAAACCTATTAACCTCTCAATGTTCCAGCCTCTAATGTTTTCAATTGTCATAGAAGTCTTTACCATTGTCTACTACTTTGTTGTTGGTAGCCTCCATGTCCTCCATGTAGCCCAAGGGATGGATCTCATGTGGAGGAGATTTTGGCTTTGCTTGTTTTGCTTACTTTGGATCCTCAATGATCTGTTGTTGGTTATGGCTTATAGTGGACTCTTCAGTTGGTTGGGCCATTAGTATAGAGGACAAGGGAATAGGCTTTGGTGGGCCTAATGCCCTTTACTCCTGTTGTTGCCTAACCATTTGATTGGCAAGGGCTTATTAGGCCTCCCAGTTTGCCATCTTGTTTGTTTATTGGCATCACTTATAGAATTAGGTCTTGGTAGAGTAGGGGTTGATGCATTACCCACCACTAGAATCTTGACAAGCAAGGATTTCACATGTTGTGACACCCTTATGATGAAGGTTGTTTGCGTTATTACAACTACAACATGCTATGGGGCCTTGATCACAAAGCATGTTATGGGCATCCAAAGTGATGCTCTGATGATAAAAGGGGTCCTTAAACTAGTTGATGTCAAGGAGGCCCTAGTGTTACCAAAGGGCACATGAACCACAAATGGCTCCCATGCTAGTTTTGAGTCATCATCAATGTTGATGGAATTAATGATGTACCCCATGCCACTTATGTTGAGCAGGTCCTTGTAAACCCCCATTAGCTAGCTCTAGGGGTGCACTAGGTTGGTAGTGTCAAGGACCAACTCATCCTTGTGAATCATGTGTTGGTATTCATGTTGCAAAGGCATGTAGAAGTTTGTGTCATGACCTTGTAGTTGGTAATACTAGCAAAACAAGTCTAATATGAAATGCTTAGGGATCAGGGGCTTGTTAGGCAGTGTGACTGAAGGATTTCTAAGGAGCTTGTAATATTAATCATGCCACTTACAAGCATCCTTAAACATTTTCTTGTACTAGATGCATCCAGCATGAAGCAATTAGCCCAATAGCTTTGACTGCTTCATGGGCAATGATGTGTACTTTGAGTGATCCTTACATTGGAAGTTAGGCCTTATGGTAGTTGGTGTTGTGACTACTAATGATGCAAGCTAGTTGTTTTCCACTATTCTAGAGCTTTCCACCTTGTTATTATTGTTCGAAGCCCTAGGTGTCTTGGCCATTTGTTTGGCGTTTGCTAGATCAGCCTCATTGGCACCATTGTAATGGTTGTGGTTGCTTGGTTGCCTTTGTCCTTGTCTTTCTCCTTCTTCATGTGTAGATTTTTGTAGGCCACATAAGTTGAATCTCTGCTAGCCTTTTTTGCATCTTGAATGCTCCTGGTTTGAATAAATTCTTGGATTAAGGATTGCAGGGCAAGGTAGTATAGTTTCGACTTGATAAAGTCATTGACTGCACCCTTGAAAATGGCCATAAGGCTTGTCTCTGCAATGGGCTTGTGAATCTTGTTAAACAATGTACTTCCTCACTAAATGGATATTTTCATAGGCTCTATGTGGCCCTACTTTACTTGCATCAGCTGATCCAAGGATGCCTTTGGCTTCAAGTTGTACTTGAAGCAAGTGATGAATTGAGTTAGCAATTCCTCCAATGAAGTGATGGTGGCCTTATTAGTTAATGACATGACGAACATGCAAATGATGATGTGTGTCCATGCCTACAGTAGGAGGCATTATGACTAGAAGGTTACCAGATGGGTGTCCTTCACCATTGTATTTGGTGAACTATGGGAGTGGGACTTCGGTGGGTAATGCCAGTGATGGAACTATAGGACTAATTGGATCATCTTGATAAAAGTCCATCAAGTGGAAGATTTATAAGGAGGAAACCTTAAGCTACTTGACCTCTTTGGTAAGGCTTTGGATTAGCTAGAATGCTTGATCCAAGTTGGATGTAGGTGCAGTGGTGGGATACATGGGTTATGCTATCCACTGTGGTTGTTGGATGGCCCATGACTTGACTCTGGGTTGTGTGACCACATGCAATGCTTATTGCATGAGATATGCCATGGACATAGCACTTGGGCCCCATTATAAGTTTATGGCCTAGGCCATCATAAAGGATGCTAACACAATAGGTGGGATGAACAATGCTTGAGTCGTGTACAGTGGGGAAGGAATGTGCATGGTGTGCATGTAGGATTGCATAGGTGCAATGACCACTATTATGGAATGCTACATGATGTAAATAGGCTAAATGGGTTGAATAGTTTGAATAGGTTATGAAAGCTACATAGACTACAAAGGGATGGTGAAGGGCATGTTGAAGGAAAGACTAAAAGGCAAAGTAGCATCTTGGTGTGTTTGCAGTGTCTAGTGGGTTGCCACCATAGGTGTTGACCTAGGTGATGACATTGGGCTATGGGACATCGAAGGAATGAAAGCATAGGTTGTCTACTAGAATGTGGTGTGGAATAGGTTATTGTACTTAGATTGAACCTTAAGCTCATCTAGCTTCTCTTGGAGGGGATCCTCATAGTCCATCCCTTCCTCATGGCTCATTTTATGAACAAGTTTGTCTAGCATCCACTAGTAGTTTTCCATGAGTGAGATAAAGTCAAAGTTAGAAGGGAATCACTCCCTCCCCTTATGATGCATGAGCTAATAACTACATTTGGCTTTCATTTCTTGGTGGTCTAAGGGTAAACCTTCCTGGAGTTTCATGCAAATGAAGTTATATTGCTTGTTGTTGAGCACCATGACCTCCGGAGGCAGGTTGCACTACCTAAGAGATTACCTTTGTGCTAGGATAGGGCCCCCAACCCTAGGAAAGTCAATCTAGATTTCTTGCTAAACTAGCTAGACGATGACTATGCTTGGAGTAGAGGTCAAAGGTTGTTCAAGGTTCATGATGCAAAGGAAAATGAAAAACAATGCTTATGTAAAATAGGAAGAAAAATGGATAAGTGCTAAAATGCAGTAAAATGGATAAGTATGCAATTGCTAAAAGAAATAGCTAAGTGTAAAAATGTAGAAAAATGGCTAAGTCTAAAACACAGAGAAAAATGACTAAGTGTAAACATGTTGAAAAATGACTAACTTTTGGACTATGCTCAGAGCTGACTACACTCACTACACTAGAGACAACTATGCTCTTTAGAAGATCCAAAATTTAGTGAAGTGTAACATTGGTGTTGTTAAGTAGGGTTTTAAGGGAATTGATGGTAGGAACCAATCTACACAGGGTGTAGAAAGCATGTAGGGAAACAACCAAAGGATGGCTGAAGAAGGAAATGGCAAAGGCTCTTCTTCTAGTGCAAAAAAACAATAGCAACTAAAAATGTTGAAGGCTAGGATGGAACTCTAAGAGATTTACAATCGTACAACCTTGACACTGCTTCCACATGAGGGCCTAGTAGGAATGAAGGTAGGGTGCCCATGATGGTCTTATCGATTGAACTAGGACTTACAAGTGTTACGATGAAATGAGTGTTATGTGTTTGCAGGGTGTTTTGCAATCTCTATGGTGCCCAGAGGTGTGATCATAGTGAAGTTTTCAAATGTGAAAATGAGGGTGCAAACATGTGAATACTTGCTTAAATAGTGAAAAATCTGAATAGAATGCTAAAATGCCAGAGAAAATATAAGAAAATGGATAAAATATGAGCAAGAGAGAGAATGACACCACCCCAAATGAGGGGATCATAGTCAACTATAAAGAGAATGTGAGGAGGTACATGGTGTACAAACAAGCATAGTAGGTAGCATAGTTATAGTCTCAGGGTATTTGGCTATGCGGAATTGATGTTTGCTATGGAGTTTGAGCCTACCAAGTTGGCTACTATGATGCCCTTTGGGCTATTATGATGTACAGTGCACTGGGTGATGTGCGACAATGTTGTGGTGTTTTAAATTCACCAAAATGCTAAGTGCACTTGGGTGCAAGGGTGCTCAACATGCAAGTTTGCTCATTATTTACTTTAAAATGTCCATCAAAATGCCAAAATGTCAACCCTTAAAATGTGAAGTGTTGGGATATTTATAGATCTATGGTTAGTGTGAATTGTAGATCGGGCACCATGTGGCAGCGATGTAGCTAGGACTACACTAGCCCCAACTGCACTTCTACTGAAGCAAGATGGTGTTCTGCTAATGTGCTCCAATGAACCCTATGAAACTACTAGACTATGACTACACTATCGAGACTATATGTACAAGTGTTGAATAGATTGCAATGTACTTGACAATAATATAAAATAATATAGTTTGGAAACTATGCTCCAGGACTACACTACCCACTCTCTCAAGTGGTGTTAAGCATAGGTACAATTTAGGGACAAATGAGGGTGCAAAAGAAATAGAACTTCTTGATTTTGCTTGCCAAATAAATGTTGGAGCTAAGATGTAGGTTGGTGTTCAGTTTTGAAGGATTTTGAAGGTATTCTAGGTAGGCTATGCTGAATACACTTTAGAGCATAGCCCCAGGAGTTAGGCAAATCTTGCTAGAAAATGATGCTCAATGTAGACTACACTAGCTATGCTCTAGAGCATAGTCTTGGAGGTGAGAGTGTAGCCCTGACACTTAGAAAAATCTTGAAAAAGTGATTTACAAATGAAAAATATGCTAACTATGCTCTAGAGGGTAGCAAGAAACATAGGCTTAGGGGTTAGAAAATCTGCCAAATTGTTTTGTCCATCCCAACCATGCTCAATAGCCTCTAGCTCAACAATTAGGAAAATTTGCAAAACTGGTCATTCCAAGGTTAACCATGCTAACTACACTCTAGAGCATAGTCTTGATATGGTGAGTGTAGTCAGGACACTTTGAAAAATTTGCAGTTGTTATTGACACCTAGGAAAATTTTGTAGATCCAGATTATTAATGTTAACTATGCTAACTAAACTCTGGAGCATAGTCTCAACACTTAGATAAAATTTGCCAAGATTTGACACTTAGCCAAGTCTTTATTTGAGACTTGAGAGACCAAATTTGGTGGTGTTTCTATAGTTAATGACTTCATTAAGTCCAAACTCTAATATCTTGATCCACGGTCTCTTAGCCAAGTGTTCTTACAAACAAAAATATAGAGGATTCCATGGAGTCAAGTCATGATCCAGCCTATATAGCATATAAAAACCAACACTCTTGAAGATTCAAAGGAAAAAGTAAACAAAACAACACTACAATAGTAATTATAACCAAGAAAATGAAGACCATGAACCAAGGGCTAAGGGAGAATCTACACAAGGCCTCCACAATGACTGCAATAACCAATCGTCAACTTTTGGGACCATTGGTAGACCTAACTTTGAAAGGAAGGATAGGTCTAAATACACTACATTTCCATTAAAACCATTAGAGTTGCTAAAGAAACTATTAAGAAGTGGATGCATGCAACATAAACAAATGATTGAAGCCACTCAAAAGAAACATAAGTAACTATGCAAAATAGCCAAAGATCCCACTTGGGCAACAAAGGATGATTCCCAGTTGCCTAGATACTTCAAGGTAGACTGCTTATGCCATTATCATCAATTGCCTAGTCATGATATAGAATTTTTCCTTGCACTGAAGGATGACTTGCAAAGGATGATAGATAGGGGGAAAGTGGTCTTAGATGGTTCTAATCTAGTTTGGTCACAAAACCTGTTGATGTAGGTCCATAAAGATTCATTGAATGCTAATGATAGCCCCTATGTTATTTCAACATTCAACATCGATGATAGTTAGAGACTTGCCAAAGAACCATTTGTGATTCAAGTATCTCTCTACAATGAAATAACATGTTTAGCTTCCCATAGCTCAAGATCTCCCTTCATTGTAAGAGTACCATCATGAATGCCTCTAAGGGAACCTTTTGTCATCAAGGCCTCTGAACCCAATACAATCCAAATAGCCATAGTCTAAAAAACTATACAAAAACCTCCTATGATGGCCAATTCTACTACCTCTACCTTATAGCTAGTAGTTAACAACCAAAAAACTACAACCAACCAAAGGAGGAAGCATAAGCAAAGGATTGATAACAAGGAAGATAAGTAGACAAAGGCATGAAAAGAAGTGGGTCCATTGAAGCCCACTTCCATTTCGGCTATACCTATAACCTTCTCTATTCCAACCTCTTTAACTAACAAGCCATAGGAGGAAACCAAATTCCATAATCAAGATAACAAAAAAGAGCCACAATAGCTAAAGCCTAAAGTTAAAGTCTACATTTTGGGACATATGGAGGAAGTAAAGCACAACTAGCATGACAAGCCCATGACCAAGGACAAATACTTGCTTAGTACAATGGACTAAGTCAAGTAATCCCTCAAGTAGAAAAACATAATCCTAAGCTTATATGACCTAATCATGACTTCCACCACACATTGTGAGGTGCTAGTTATAATGTTGAGCTTCATGCTTGTTAGTGAGGATATTCCTAATAATGAGAAAGCCATCCATGTAGTGATGATTCCTCCATTACCAAGGAAGGAGAAATCAACATCCTTAACATTTCATGATAGTGAAATTAAAGCTAATACCCATAATGGAAATGTAACTACACTGTCTTTATTCATAACCATACACATAGGACAATTTAAAATACATTAGATGCATGTTGATGATGAAGCTACAACCAATATCATCCCATGTATCATCATTGAATGCTTAGGCTTGATTGAGCAAGTACAACTTACAACCACTGCAGCTCTTAAGTCCTTTAATGAATTAAGAATCACTATCAGGGGTCTATCTTTTTGGATTTTGTAGTTGGAGAATAATTTCCTACAATTGCAAACTTCTTAGTGGTGGAAGAGACACTAGGATTCAACTTGATCCTTGAAATACCTTGGTTGGATTAGTTACAAGTGATGTCCTCGTCCATCCATGAAGAAATTCACCTTCCTTATGAGGGAGGTTAAATCATCATTCATGGTGATAACATGGCTCCCCTTGCTATCAACAACATGAACATAGAACAAGGGTCCAAAGTGGTGATTCAAGAAGAAGCTCCTAGTCATGAAGAGAAAAAACCCAAGATAGCCAGTGATGACAACAAAATGCAATGGGATACATTATTGGATGAACTTCCTTTTAACATTGTAAGTGAAGGGGATGGTGAATACAAGCTTGTGTAGAATAGGCCTTACTCACTCCCTAATCTTGCAAAGATTAGAAAGAATTTGCACAAGTGAAGTTTACCTTAACCTTCCCATGCCTCTATGACTAGATGCATCGATAGCCATATAGTCTTACTTTCCATTTATAGTTTATTACATATGAAATTGGTGTTTTGTACTTTATGCACATAGCCTAAGTTCATTTGCATTTTTATCTATAATATTTATTTATTTTTACTTATGTTTTAAACATCAAAAAAGTGTCTCTCTCATACCCCATCTACTAACATGTTAAACTGGCACTATTATTTTCTAAGATGATAAATTAGCACTATTGTTCACTAAGACGTTAAAGTAGCACTATGTCCACTAAGACATTAAATTGGTACTATGGTCTGCTAAGTTCTTAAACTAGCATGATGGCCTGCCATGGCCTTAAATTGGAAAAAATATATAGCCTATGCCCACAATGGCCTAAAACTAGCAAACATCCCTTTTATTATAATATCTCTCTTTGCTTAGCCTATTATTGCATTGATTAGCCATTTAATTATATAGCCAAAAACATCAAGATAATCATTTTCAATGTTCACTACCACCATAAATTCATATAGCCATAATAAAACCAAAATTTAAATTTAAAATTAAAATGTTCATAACATACATAGCCATGGCCACACTGGGTGGAAAAAATATCAAAGAATAATAACCATCAATAACATAGTCTTGGCTAACCATAGCCATCAACATGAAAACAAAAAAAATAGCTAAAGAGCTAAATTGAAGGAGGTTACTGAGTGGCATTTGGAGGAGGAAGTGGTGGGTCATTTCCACCCTCACCGCTAGGCTCACCAACATCTCCAGAGGCCTAAATTGCAACAACGTATAGCTAGTTAGTAACCCATAGCCAAAATCATAACTTAAAATAAAGACTAAAACATTAAATATATCAAACTTGTGGAGATTCCAGCTATATTGCTTTTGGCAGTAGATGGGAAATGCCTTCCTCCAAATGATGGAGGACATGATCCTTTGTCATGTTGATGTAGTCAACATCCCCTAGATCAATGCTAGAAAGAATGTTGAACCTATCTATAGGAGTCCAAGTAGGAGGCCCATGAGTAGTAGTAGTTGTAGAGGTCTCACCTGAAACCATGGTGATTTGAAGAGTAGGGGATTGCTCCACTTTGTGAGTACTTTTGAAAAGTTGATAAGAACTCTCCACCTAGATCCCCTAAATGAATAGCTCTCTCTTGCACTATTTAATCAATTCCTCCTTAAGTCCCTTTAGGTAGGCCCCATGATTGGCCTTATATTGATGCTTGTGGGCCTTTTGTGTTTTACCCAAGTCCAAGACCTAAGTGTAGTGAGCCTTCTAATCCTCATCCTTTTGGAAGATGAGGTCCATTTGCATATGTTGTTCCACCATCTTCCATAGGATTGCTACTCTATCCTAAACAACATGCCAGTAGCAAGCGCATGTGATCTCCTTGGTCCATAACTCTCCCAAGTTAGCCATTTGGACTTTCACAAAGGCTTTATAGTCTCAGAGATCTCTAATCATGTCCTCATACCTTGAGTCTTTTCCCTTAAGGCCACAACTTCCTCCCATAGGGATTTGTTGGACCTCTCTAGCTCCCATGAAGTTTTTGTGCATGACATCACTAAATCAGTAATGGTCTCATACAACTTCATAGGTATACTAGATACATCAAAGGGAAGCTTAGGTAAGGAGTCTATCTCCATGTCGCTACTGGGGTCTCGCTCTATGGAGGATACTACATAAGCACAAAATACAACCATAAGACAAAACCTAAGATAAACATAATGCAAGCAAAGCCCATGACTTAAGCACATAAAATAAAATCTACACCTATGTTAAGTGCAACCTAATGCAACCAACTAATGATTTCCTTAGCCATCCCATGTAAGAACGCAACTTTGTTTAGAGTCTCTACCCATGGTTTCACATGAAACTCATGGATGAGAGCTAATGGTGGTGGTGTAGGAACTATTATAAGCATAACAATTATCAAAAGGTTAAGATGACAACCAAAGATAACCAATGAAACATAACAAAGATATAAGTCATAATCATACCTGGATCCTCCTCCTCCCCCTCCTCTGGAATGATGATGGAAGAGGTACTTGATATTTCCTCACCAAATAAGGCATCTAAATCATCTATACTTGCATCGATAAGTCCTTCAACCGGAGGTTGCCTTAAGAGTGCCTCTTCTGCATTCCTTTGTTTTGCCTTTGTAGCAGCTTGGGCTATTATAACTTGATACTTATTTACAACCATAACACATAGGAAATCGATTAACACATGAAATCATAAAGCAAACATAAACTTTAGAACATGAAATAGCCAAATTTAAAAGCATACTTGTGATTCAGGCCAAAATTGGCCTAGATCTAAGTTCCATGGTTCTTCCATGCTAGGGATCCCTTTTTCCATGCTGAGGATAGTATAACCAATGTGAAAACTCAAAGGGCTACTATTTGGGATGTCTAAACATTTCAAAATGATATTAAATGATCTTTCATGCACTCTAGAACCATGGTAGCAGCTATTGGAGCCCTTAAACTTACAAAACTGATCCTAGATGGCAAAAATCCATTTCCCCTATTTTGCATGCTAATCTCTCCATCCATATTGTGGAAACAAGGGGGAAGCCAAAAAAACCACTTAGGGATGCTCAAAACTATTAAATTTTGACATGAATCCATAGCCCTTAACCCTGGCAACTTCAGAAGGTAACATGCATGGTCCATTATGATCCAAATTGGCCTAGATCTAGGATTTATATTTCTTCCATGCTAGAGTAACTTTCCTAGCATGAAAATAATGTATGGAGAAGATTCTTTTCCACTTTTGAAGGTAAGATGGTACTCTTGGAAGCCAAAGATCTACATCAAAGAAGCCTAGGACCTCATAGCCATGAGATTTTTCTTGTTTGACCTCATTTCAACCTTGAAAACCTATTTCTCCCCATTCTTCCTCTCTTGAGTAACTCCCTAACCATGAAATTATGGGGGAAGACCTTAAGTACCATTAAATAGCCTTCAAATGAGCCCAAAATCAATTAGAAACTTGCAAATTTGAAGTTTGTTGTTCTAGGGGCTTAGAAACTTGGTCAAAGTGCTCCAAAATTACTTTGAATCCATAAAATAAGTATTCGCCTATTCCTCCATTCTGAGGATACTATGCCTAGTGTGGAAAAAGGGGGAAAGACATTTTGACACCTATTAACACTCAAAATGGGCTCAAATTGCCTAGAACAATGCTAGGAGATGAAGAAGTTTTAGATCTAGACTCCAACTATTATTTTGATCATGTTTGACCTGATTTTTACTTTGATTTTTGTTCTCCATGCTAAACCTTCTTTTTCTACTTTGGCTAGTGTGGAAACAAGGAGGGAAGGCTTTAGAACTAACATTTTGGCCTTTCTAGACCTTTGGAGTGCTCCATTTTGTTGGATATGGCCCTACGCTACCTTAGGAAGTTCCTGGAATTTCAATTATGGATCTATAAGCTCCTCAAAACCTATTTTCCTTAGTTTCCATACTAAGGATTCCTATTTCCATGCTGAGGCTAGCATGGAAGCTTTAAAACACTTGATTTTTAGGTCCAAATAGCCCAGAAACAACTCTGATTGATGCCTAAACTCACCTAATAGCCTTGTAGCCTCAAGACATGGCTTGCTAAGGCCTAAAATTGGCAAATACCTAATCCGTTTTGGCCTATATTAACAAACATTTATCATATATAACCTATTTTGGATGATTTTTTCCTTATTACTTAATGTTTTGGCTTGAGTTTGGTCTTATGTTGCCTTGATGACATTGTTGACCTTCTATAGCCTTTATACAACCTTATATGTTTGTTGTTTATCTTATTATAGCTCTATTTCCCTTTATTTGGCCTTTAAATGATATCAAATAGTGGGGTTTGCCCTTCTCCAACTTTTGTTTGACACCAAGGCCCACTAAGACCTTAAAATGGTAAAATTATGATCTTTATTGATCATTTGTAGCCTTACTTCTTATACTTCTCCTTGCTTGACCTTTATGTTATCTTTGTTTGCCTATATTGATATCTCATTGATGACCTTGGATGGCCTTGATTGCATTATATTTGCATATTTATTATGGCATTTTAACATTATTTATTCACTTTTACCTAGGTGCCACTTAATATGATTTTGTTTAATATGCAGGATCAAAGTATGAGTACTTGGAAGCAAATCAATTTGCCTTTGGGTCTACATGGACCTCACGGTGATATGAAATGGTATATCAACCTTGATTACTTAGATCTTGAGCTTGAGGGTCTTGTAGACCACATAGCCTCAATAGGAAAACTTCTAGAATGGCCTAAAAACCTAGTCAAAACCATTGTATTAGAAGTCAGAGACATAACTAAACCCTCTAGTTGAGGTTCCTATAACACATAGTGGTAAGGAGAAAACCCTTAAATTAAGTTCCTCACTAAAGCCTCAATGTGCCAAAGATATCACTAAAGTCTTATAGAACAACATTAAGGCATTTTCCTGGTCATATCAAGATATGCTAGGCTTAGAGCCATGTCTATTCTAGTACAACATCATATTGGACCCTTGCATTAGACTAGTTAAGAAAAAAGTGCACAAGATTAGACCTGATTTGGCCTTGGCAATTTGTAATGAAATATCAAAGCTCTACCAAGTAGGTTTTATTAGAGCTATTGATTACACAAAATGGGTATCAAACATAGTGGTAGTCTATAAGAAAAATGGGAGTATCTGTATTTGCATTAATTTTTGAGACCTAAATGAAGCAACTATCAAGGATGACTTCGCTTTTCCTAGTATTGATCAACTTATTGATACTATAGCTAGACATGCCTTGTTGTTCTTTATGGCTAGATTCTTGGGATATAACCTAACTAGGATCAACCTAGAGTGCCAACTTAGCACAACCTTTATGACGCCATGGGGTACTTTTTGTTATATCATGACGCCCTTTGGCCTTAAGAACACTGGAGTAACATACCAGAGAGTCATGACCTATATCTTTAGTGATTACATGCTAGGTTTGCTTAATGATTACATAGATGACATAGCCATGAAGTCTCAAATAGTCTATGACCATGCTAATGACCTAGATCTTATGCTTAAGTGATGTCTCAAATATGAGCTTGGGCTCAATCCTAAGAAGTGTTTCTTCGGTATCAAGATTGGTAAGATGCTTGGCTTTGTAGTCTCTAAAGTAAGGATATGCATAGACCCTAATAAGGTTAAGGACATATCCAAATTAGCAACACCTACCAAACTTAAAGGGGATTGGGTATTATAAGGTAGGTTATAGTTTATTTGTAGATGTATCATTAGGCTTACAAATTAGTTATAGCCCATCCAAAACTTGCTTAAGAGAGGAGTTCACTATTAGTGGATGACTTAATGCTAAGAGGCCTTTGAAAATATTAAGTAAGAGTTGATACAACTACTGATAGTCTATCCTTCGTAAGAGGTTAAACCATTTTACATTTATTTGGCCATCTTTGATACATACATTGCTTCTCTACTCTATCAAAAACATGATGATGGAGTAGAAATGCGTGTATACTACCTTATCCATGTGCTTGTTGTCCATGAGACTCGATACACTGAAGTGGAGAAGTATTATTTGGCACTAGTCTTCTCTTTGAAGAAATGAAGACATTACCTCTTCAGAAGCCAAGTCAACATAATTTGCAAGGACAACATACTTAAAGCCATAACAACCAACATCAATGAAAGTAGCCATATAGCTTGATGAAAAGCCATAACTACAAAGTTTAACCTACATTACATTTCCCAATCTTCAACAAAAGGTCAAGTTATAGTCATACAACTCATAATTTCACTTGTTAATGATCATGCAACCATAGATCTTGAGTTCCCTGATGAATAAATTAACACATTTGGCCAAGTGCTTGAGGGTTATGAGGTAGTCATGAACTTTGACAAGGCTAAACCACCCATGGGGTTAGTGCTACTACCATTTTAACATTCCCATCTAGTGAGATCCAACCCTTTGCCTATCATTTTGGATTTCCATGTACCAAAAACATAGCTGTATATGAGGGTTTGATTAGAGAAATAATGGTAGCTTATGACCTAGGAATTAGATCCCTAGCCATCAAAGGCAATTCACAATTGGTGGTTAACTAAGTAATTGAAGTCTATGCATGCAAAGCTAAGTACTTAAAACCTTATTTTGACCTTACTGTGACCTAAGGAAGTAGTTATTACAACATTTTATAGACATTAATATCCAATACATACCTTGAAATGAAAATTCCATAGCTAATGCAATTGCAACATTAGCCCTTAGTGTGATGCCAGATGTGTTTAGCAAGTTGCCCACCTTAACTATGGATTACTTTGCTTCCATCACATAGAATGCTCAGGATACCTTTGTGGCCATCATTCATATTGCTCATCCCAAGGAGTGGTATGATGATATCAAATTTTACCTTATGCATGGTGAATCCTCACAAGGCTTGACTACTGCTTAGAAGGATGCCATACACAAGCAATCAAAGTAGTATGCCATCGTAGGTGATAACACATTATGTTGATGATCCTATGATGGCATACTTCTAAAGTGCTTAGGTAAAATTAAAGCTAGAATAGTCCTAGAGAAGGTTCATGAGGGTGTTTGTAGAGGACATATAGGACCTATAGCCATTGTTGCTAAGGTTAGACAATTATGCCACTATTGGGTCCATATGGAGAATGACTCCGTGCAAAAGGTAACTAATGTGACACATGCCAATGATATAGCAACTTGATACATGTATCACCAACTAAGTTACATAAAATCTAGATAACATGATTATTTCAATGATGGGGGTTGGATATCATTAAACCCATAATGCCTAAGTCTTCCATAGGACATAGTATCATCATCACCACAATCTAATACTTTACCAAGTGGGTTGAGGCTATTTTCCTAAGGAAGACTACATCTGAACAAGTTTGTAAATTTATCCTAGATAACATTGTAGCTCATTTTGGCATACGCATGATCATAGTTTTAAATAATGGACCTCAATTTAGAAGCCAAGAAACCAAGGATTTTTTTCACAACCTAGGCTTTAAGCATTCTTTCTTATCATCTTTCTACCCTCAAGACAATGGACAAGTAGAAGAAAACAACAAGGCCATCGTCAACTTGTTGAAGAAAATGCTCAACAATAGCAAGTGGAAATGGCATGAGTAGCTTATCCATGCACGATGGGCATATAGAGTAACTTATCACATGAAAAATGGCATGACTCCTTATAGCCTTTTTTATGGTTCTAAAGCCATTTTACCATTTGTATTACAAGTGCCATTGCTCCAAGTAGCCTTGACCAACTTCATCAATGAAAAGTAGGATAAGGATTTGTAGATGGTAGTCTTGGATTTAGTGGAGGAGTGGCATATGAAAGCCCTTGCTCACATCAAGAACTATTAGGAGATGTAGAAGCAACAACATCATCATAAATTCACCATGTGTAAGATCAAGGAGGGGGACTTAGTCCTCAAGGATGTTTGTGAGTATGCAGGCAAATTCTTAGCCAAATGGGAAGGAACCTTCCTTATTACTAGAGCCTAAAAGAATGGAGCATTCAAAATAGCTGACATGAATGGGAATGAGCTAGCCAACATGATAAATCATTCCTATCTAAAGCAATACAACATGTAGTTGACAATCGTCAACAAGGGAGCCTACTTTCAGTAGTCCACTACGATCTTAAATTAGCAACACAACCTACCAAAGCCTTAAATTGGTACCATGGTCCACATGACCTTAAACTAGAAACCTTGGTGAATTGGATAGCCTCATTATTACATGACCTATATTCATTATAGCATTCTAATATGTAGTGGTGTTTTTTATTCTTTGTTGGTACCTCTCAGGTCAATACTCAAGACACCAACAAAGAGGGGCCATTGAAACACCACAAAAATTTGCATGTTATAACCAATCTTCATCATGTAGCTTTCACCCCATTAACCCCAAGGCAAAAATTCATTGTAAATGTTAAAATTGTAATTCACAATGGGCAATTTCATATACGTTATACTTTTGGGGTTGAAAAATGCCTCATAAGTGGGCAAAGCCTCATTCCCCAAGTGAAAAAAGTCATCTAGTATCTATATTTGGGCTAGGGAGGGGGGGGGGGGGG
>MNCI01021979.1:71538-84414 GCA_015680685.1 Gnetum montanum
AAAATGCCTTTTGGAATGCCAAAAATGTAATTTGATGGGTTTTATTGGGGGTCATAAATTTTTCTACACTAGAAACACATGTAGGGGAATAGATCTCAGCTACCCTTAGCATGGAAGCATGGGTGGAAACTTTTCCCCTTCAATGTGGAGACCACATGCATAGCCTAGAAACTTTCTACCCTCAATGTGAAAGTCTCCCCCCAAATTGAAAAATTTTTCCCCTTAGTGTCAAAGTTTACCCCCATCATGGAGGCTTCATTCCTAGTGTGAAAAATTTAATCCCCTAGCATGGATTCCACAAAAGAAAAAGTTCATCACTTCAATGTTGACCAACCACTTCAACAAGCATGGTGGAGAGCTCAACATGGAAGATTCATATTTAGCATGGAAGATGTGCCCAGTTTACTATTCATAATAAATAGAATGGCCATGGGGGAAGCACTTACTATGTATGGTAACCCTCAAAATTTGGGCACCATATCACCTAAATTTGGTAGCAAATTAATATAAAATTTGCAACCATTTTGTAGCCAATTTGTAGCTATTTCATAGCTAATTTATAGCGAAATCATAGCTAATTTGAAGTGTCATTCAGGGCCCAAGGATCCTATAAAAGTTAGTCTTCAATGCCATTTATAGGTTCAAAAATTTTGGGATTAGCAATTCTTGACAAGTTCAACAACTTTTAGGCATACAAGCAATTTTGGTTCAACATTTTTGTTTAGAAATTCTAAGCAAGGGCAAAATTATTAAGCAATTTTCATACACAAAATTTTTCACAATTCCACACTTGCAAAATTTTCAAGCACTCAAGAGCTCTTTCAAGTCCCAATAGTTGCACTCTCTTGAACCCTAGCATGGAAGCATTATAGCCTTGAGTGACCCAAGTTGCAGATCCAAGGTTGTAGTAGTGAAGGAAGGTTTGATAGCATCAAGAGTGGTTTAGCACCTAGATCATGGAGTAGATCGCGTTAGCTTCAATGGGCTTTGAAACCTTACATAAGTGAACCTCCTTTTTGCTCATCTAGGCACCATTGTACACATTTCTCCAATTTATTCTTGATTCTTTCTCAATAAATTTTTGAAGTTTTGGGTTTTATGCTCAAAAATAAAATTTATTTTCTATGCATTATTTGGATCTATTTATATTTCTATGTTTTGCATCTCATAAGTCCTTGGTTGATCTGCTAAATCAACCAAGGTGCCTCGAATCCCATTTTTATTATGGAGGACTTAAGGATTTGAGGTTGAGGAACTGCTACACCGAGGATCCTTGGTTTTTCTTCCAATGATCAAGGTTTTCATGTGTGATACCTATCATTACTTTAGCATGGTAGAGGTATCTACTCTAAAAAGGAGATGTCAACATGATTTTTAGATGAGAATGAGACATCTTCTTTCTTGTGAAAAACCTTCATTTGGTGTGGTTACAAAAAAATCCAAGCCTTCTTTTTGTTCATTTTAAATGAAGATGACCACAAAGAGACAACCAAGGCACCACTAGTGATAATGATTTGAGTAGCTATCACCCACAAGAAGGTTGAAACATCAAGGAAACCACATAAGAAGAAATATAGGGGACATTTCACTAGTAATCCTAGCACATATACTCAATTACAATCTACCAATTCCTAGCACCAATTTAAGGTAACTCAAATCATCAATATCTTTTTTGAATGTTCTTTTTCCTTTCCTCTGCATAGACTAAAAACCTTTGATGAGTTATTTTCAAGTTTTGAATTGGACTACTTTCATCACTATGGATTTGTGCAAACATCAACAGTGGTTTTTACCACCACAAATCCATTAACTACCCGTATGAAATCCACCATGTGATCCCAACCAACTCAAGGGTCACACACCCCCTTTATTTCATTTGTGCCTTAGGTACTAACATAAACATCCTTTTCTTTGTTTGGCCCATAATCTACAACTATAATGCAACCACTTTCTTCTGTCTTGCAACCCACAATGAGGCCAAAAGCCTAACAACAAATACCATAGCCCTATGTACAAATCCCACAACCAACAAGGCCATCACATGGCCTAGATCAAGTCTTCTAGATGATCCAAGGTCTAACAGAGGAGTTGAAGAGGCTTAAAGCATCTACATCACAAACTATTAAGATTATGAACTTCTACCAAGATGATCCCATCAATCCTATAGTTCCATCCTTAACACTTTCTCTTGGTGTTCCTATTTTCTAATTTAGCAAATACAATGAAGAAGGTGATCTTAATGCTCATCTTATTACCTTTCAATCTAAATGCTTACTCTTATAGCCATGACCTCACACCATCATGAGGAGTTTTCCTATGTCCTTGATTGGGAAAGCACTTGATTGGTGCCACATATTACTTAGAGGATTCATATCGTCTTTGGAGGACTTGATAGCCCAATTTGCCAACCGCTTCAAGTATAACTTAAGCCTAACACCACACTAGATCAACTCATGAAGATTAAGAAAAAACCCCTTGATCCTATGTAGAAATTCATTCAGTGGTGGAATGGACTATTGAATGAAATAACAAAACCTATAGTCGAAGCCCACTTATTAGTCATATTTAAGAAAGTGGTTAATGGCTTCATCAATTCCAAGCTCTACTACCTTAACTTGTGGGTCCTTAGCTAGACACTTTCTCAAACTAAAAATATAGAAGATGTTGTAGACGTTGATCATGATCCAACCTACATAGCATACAAAATCAACATACATGAAGAGACAAAGAGAAAAACAAGAAAAATAATACAATCATAGGAACTTTAACCAAAGAAACAAAGATCATAAGCTAGGGGCCAAGGACCAAGGCACCCATTGATGACAAAAATAACCAACCATCAATCTTTGGGGCTACTGCATCAATAACAACTAAACCTAACTTTCAAAGAAAGGGCATATACAAATACACTACCTTACCTATGAAATCATTCAAGTTACTAGACCAACTATTAAAGAGTGAATGCATGCAACATAAATAAATGACCGAATCTATTTGAAAGAAATAAGAGCGGCAATGCAAAATAGCCAAATACCCTACATGAGAAATGAAGGATGATCCCAAACTACCTAGGTAGTTTAAACTAGACCATATTTAACATTATCACCAATTGCTGGGTCATGACACAAACTTCTACCTCATGTTAAAAGATGATCTACAAAGGATGATAGATAGAGGGGAGTTGGTTTTAGATGCTTCCAACCTAGGTTTACCACAAAATTAGTCGATGCAAGTCTAAAAAGACCCATTGAATGCTAATGATAGCCCTTATGTCATTTCAGCATTTAACATTAATGATGCTTAGAGACCTACAAGAGAACCATTCATGATTCAAGTACCCCTTTGTGACAAAAGGGCTTCTTTAGCTTCCCATAGCTTATGATCCCATTTTTTCATAAGAGTACCATCACAAGTGCCTCTAATGAAACTTTTTTTCATCAGGGTATCCTAGCCTAACACAACACAACTAGCCATAGCCTAGACAACTATGCAATGGCCTCTTGTGGTGGCTAATGCCACTACCTCTTCCTCAAAACTAATGGATAACAACCAAAAAAATTCAACCAAACAAAAGAAGAAGTATAAGCAAAATCTTGACAACAAGGGTAACAAGTAGATGGAGGCATGAAAGGAAGTGAATCCACCAAAGTCCACTCTAATTTTGGCTATACCCATGACCTCCTTTGCCCAACCCACTCCAACCAATAAGTTATAGAAGGACACCAAAGCGAATAACTTGAACAATAAGGAAAAGCCCCAAAAACCACAACCTAAAGATAAAGTTTTCATTTTGGGATGCATGAAGGAAGTATAGCACAACTAGGGTGACAAGTCGATGGTCAACAATGAAAAATTCCTCACTTTAATGGACCAAGTTAGGAAATTCCTTAAGTAAAATAATACAACCTTAAGCTTGTATGACTTGATCATGATTTTCACCATACATTGTGAGGCATTAGTAAAAATGTTGACTTCTATCCCTATTAGTGAGGACATCCTTGCTAATGAGGAAGTCATCCATGTACTTATGGTTCCTCCCTCACCAAGGGAGTAGAAGTCAATGCCTCTAATATTTTGTGATGGAAAAATTAATATTAATCCCCAAAATGATGAAGTAACTAGGAATCCTTTATTAATAACCATAGGCATAGGAAAATTTAAAGTACATTGGATGCATCTTGATGATGGAGCCACAATTAACATCATCCCATGCACCATTATTAAAATCTTGGGCTTAACTGAGAAGATACAACCTACAACCACCACATCTCTTAAGTTCTTCAATAGATCAAGGGTTTTCGTCGAGGGGTCCATCTCCTTGGATCTTATGGCAAGGGAGCAATTCTCAATAACCACTAATTTCTTTATGGTGGAGGAAACACTAGGATTTAACCTAATCCCAGGAAGATCTTGGTTGACTCAATTATAAGCTATGTCCTCTCCCATCCATCAATAAATTCACCTTCCTTATAAGGAAGGTGAAATCATCATTTATGGTGATAATGTAGTTCCACTGACTATTAACAATGTAAACATAAGGTAGGGATTTGAGTGGGGCTTCAAGAAGAAGCTCCTAGCCATGAAATCCAACAGCCCAAAAGAGAGCAACAACCCAATAATGACAATGATAAGCAATGAGATGCATCATGGGATGAAATCCCTTTTAACATTATAAGAGAAGGGGATGGTGAATATCAACTTGTGTAGAATTTGCACAGGTGACTATACTTCCTAACCTTACAAAGACTAGGAAGAATTTGCACAAGTGAAGTTCACCTTAACCTTCTCCATCCTATGCCCTTATTACCAAATGTGTGGATAACCATGTAGCCTAACCTTTCTTTTTCAATTTGTTATACTCCTTCATGCATTTTTATTTTCTCTTTATGCATGTAGCCTAAGATCATTTGCATTTTTACTTATTTATTATAGCCTTTCTTTACTTTTACTTATATTGTAAACATCAAAAGGCCTTATAAATATATTTGTTTTTCATAATTGGTCCACCATTACCTTAAACTAGCATCATAGTCTACTAAGACTTTAAATTGGCAATATGGCTTGCCATGGCCTTAAACTATCAATGTAACCACAATCACACATCAAGGCCCACTATAGCAACCAAAAAATTTGGTGGCTAGAATAGTCATGTCGAGGGGTCCATGGTCACGGTATAGTCCTAACCCCACTCTTGTTTGAAGGGCCATTGCTGGAGGAAAAAATGGAGGTGGAGTGCTTAGGATAGTCTTGTCGATCAAATTGGGACTTATGGAGTGTTTTGATGAACAAGTGCTAAGGGTTTGCATGGTGTTTTCTATGGTACCATGGTTGACTAAGCCTAAGTGTAGTGGGGTTTCCCAATGTGAGAATGATGGTGCAAATGTGCAAATGCATGGAGAATAATGAAAAAATATAAGCATGATACTAAATTCCAAAGAAAAATGGCTGAAAATGTAAAGAAGCTTGAGAGAGGAAGAATGGAACCACCCTAAACAAGGGAAGCATAGCAATTGCAAAGAAGAGGTGAGGAGGTATGTGGTGTACAGACAAGCATAGTAGGCAGTGTAGTCATAGTCTTTGGGGTGTTCAAGCTATGAAAATTATCATCCACCGTGAAGTCTCTGCCTACTAGGTTGGCTAACATGGTGTCTTGTAGGTTGTGGTATGCTACAATGTGTTGGGCGGTGATGCAAAGGTGTTGCCAAGGTGCTAAGCACTCAAACTTTAAATTTTTTACCAATTGTGCCCATTTTGATTTTTCCAACCAACCCCTAAAACATGAAATGATGAGGTATTGATAGGGTTAGGATTAACATGAAATGCAGATTAGGTGTCATGTGCCAAAAGGGGTAGTTGGGGCTATGCTAGACCCAACTACACTCCCATTAGAGCAATTGATGTTATGCTCTATTGTGCTCCAATGGACCCAAACAGACTACTAGATTGTGACTATGTTGGTAAAACTACATATTCTAGAGTTAAAAAGAGCACAATGTACCTACAAATAGTGCAAAAAAATGCAATTTTGAGGCCACACTCTGAGACTATGCTCTCCTCTCTTTCAAGTGGGGCTGAGCATACATACAATTTGGGGACAAGTGAGGGGTGCCAAAGAAATGCAAATTGTTGATCTTGCTTGTCAAAGGAGTGTTAAGGTTGATATGGAGGCTAATTCTAAGTTCTAGAAGCTTTTGGAGGTTTTTTTGCATTGCTAAGCTAGTTACGCTCTAGAGCATAGCCCAACAATTAGGCAAATTCTGCAAAAATTGAAGTCTAGGGTTGGCTATGATGGCTACACTCTATAGCATAGCAAGAAAAGTGAGATTGTAGCACTGACACTTAGAAAGAATTTGGCAAAACTTGTAGTCCCCATCCAGGCTATGCTGACAATGCTATAGAGCATAGTAGGAGGGGTAGCCTTAGGAGTTAGAAAATCTGCCAAACTATTTCCTTCATTCTAAGGTAGCTTGCTAGCTTTTGGCTTGACACTTAGGCAAATTGGCCATTGAAGTGCATACTACACTAACTACACTCTAGACCATAGTAGGAAGAATGGGAGCATAACTACTATTAACACTTAGAAAATTTTGCAAATATAAATCTATCTTGTCTACTACACTGACTATGCTCTAGAGAATAGTCCCAATAGTGAGAGCATAGGCCAAGTGCTTAGAGAAAATTTTCCTCATGGTGATACTTAGAAAAATTTTCCATTGAGGTGTTGGGGCCCAAATTTGGTGGTGTTTCATTGGCCCCTCTTGTTTGACATTTGGAGGAGTGGTCCAAGAGATGTCAACAAAGAGCCTAAAACACCATAGCAAGTGTAACCATGATCATGGCACTAGGGTGGCTTGTTGCTAAAATGAAAACCTATCATTGGAATGCTTGCGAGAGAGTTGTTTCCCATAGCACTTGAATGGCTTATCCATGACATGTTGACCTCTCATTGGAGTACTTATGAGAAGGCCTATGTGAATTCAAGGTTGGACCAGTTGTGAAATTTCAACTTTGCTAAATTTTTCTTGGGGATAGGCTTTACTCCTCGTTTTTATTTTTTTTTTCTTTTTGTGAAATGCTAGGTACAAGATGCTTACCATTGAGTGGATTGCATGCCATTCAATGAGCTTTTCTTAGAGAACTACATCGCATCTATAGAACATTTGTTTTCTCCTTAGGATGAGTTACATTACATTCACTTGGGCTTTAACTAGTCCATAGAGGCTTTCCATGGGATGAGTTGCCTTACATCCATCATGGGTTCTACCATTGACTAAAAGATGGATGTGATGTACATTAGAGAAGCTTGCAGGGAAGGCAAGGAAATTTAAGGTAAATGGGTAAATGCAAGTAGGCTATAGCAAGGTAATAGGGATGTGCACTCTCACATGGCTTGGCAAGTCCAACCAAGCACATCAGAGAAATGTGGTAACTTGTTGCTGCAATGAAATATGTCTCTAAACAACCACCTCCAAGGCTTTATCTGGCAAACACAATGCATAGAAAATAAGAAAACAACCACAATCCATGAGATAAGAGCAAACTACTGGTTGCAAGGGCACTATAACTACTAGGAGTGTTAGACTAGTTGCAAGAGCTTGTAGTGCCAAAGTAGGAATGCCAGTGTAGGTGTTGGAGCCAAGAGGCTGCAAAAGCACTAGTAGCCACACTAGAAGTAAGCACCCCCAAGGAAGCTAGCAAAGTGACTAAGGGAGATAGCGATGCAAGTGCTCAAGACTCCACATCAAGGACAAAAGCTTGGAAATCTACCAAAATTGCAGAGAGCCAAGATGATGAACATACTTCCAAGCCTAGGTAATGGTAAGGGCTGGAGAGTGGAATTATGGTGTTTGGGCCACAATACTATTGGTACTCCAATGGTAGTGTTGATGGTGAGAGCTCTAACTAATAATGAAACACCCAAGGCCAATAATTCTATCGATGCAACCTATGGTTAGTACTACTAGAAATGCTGGTGGGAGCTCTAAAAGGTCAAAAAAATGCCCAAGGGCATCTCCAAAATATTAGGAAAATGCCAAGGATTATAATGTTTCAAATGTTCTAGAGACCTCTCTTAATGATGTGAACTTTATTTTTGAACTACAATGCCCCACCCACCCTACCCACAAGGTGTGGATAGATTATGGAGGATTGGAAGTAGGCATGCTCAATTTTCCATAGAACTGTGCATGTTAAGCCATGTATGCTAAACTATAAACCTAGTTTAAGATCATGGTAGATCACATGTTGTTCTAGTTTAGGATCCTAGCAAACCGTGAACCTAGTTTAGGGACCTAACAAACCGTAAACCTAGTTTAAGGTCCTAGCAGAATGTGATGTGCTAGTTTATAGTCCTAGTAGAGTACTATGTGCTAGTTTAATGTCATAGTGGATGGTGGATGTTGTGCTAATTTAATGTCATAACACAAGAATGAGCTATGCCAATTTAATGTTATAGCGAATGGGTGTTGTGGGTGCTAGCTTAACATCATAGCCCAAGGATGATTTGTGCTAGTTTATAGTCATAGCAGACTATCTATGTTAGTTTATAGTCATAGTGGAAACTCGCTTACCTTGCTTTTGTTGGTGTGGTGCTACATGTTAGGTGTAGTAAGGCTTTAGGCATAAATGGTTGACCAAATTGGCAAACTCATTGTCATCTAGGTCAATAAGCTTAGATGCTTCATTTTCATAGGCCTTTGTCATCAAGAAAGGCCCTTTCCAGTTGGCTAAGAATTTGTCCACAAGTTCATGAATAACCTTGAGAACTAAGTTCCCTTTCTTGATCAAGTGTTGATATTGATTGCAACAGTGCTTTTTCCATTACTTTTCTTGGTATCATTCAATGTGATCAAGCATCTGCATGTGCTCCTCCTCTATAAAGTTAGGGTCAATGGTTCTCAACACATCATTATAAGCCTCATTAATGAAGCTCGAGAGGATCACGTGAAGCAATGGTACCTACAATTCAAGAGGCAAAATTTCTTTAGACCTATATATAAGGCTATATGGTGTCTTACTTGTTGCTATTTTGCATGTTGTGTGGTAGATCCATAGTGCATAAATCAGTTGCTCATGCCATCATTGTTTGCCACTGCTAAGCATCTTCTTTAGAAGATTGAAAATAACTTTCTTTGTAGCCTCCACTCAGCCATTCACTTACAGGTAATATGATGAAAAAAAGGAATGCTTAATGCCAAGGTGTTCACAAAAGGCTTTGGTCTCTACACTCCTAAACTATGGCCCATTATCTGTGACTATAGCCATGGGTAGACAAAATTGGATCACTATGTTGTCAAGGATGAATTTGCAAACATGTTTCAATGTTGTCTTCCTAAGAAATAGCTTCAACCCAATTGGTAAAGTATTCAACTGTGGTTATGACGAAGCTATGTCCTACGAAAGACTTAGGTGTGATAGGTCCTATGATATCCAACCCCCAATGCTAGAATGACCATGTGATCTATGTGGTGTGCAATTTAGTGGGTGGCACATGCATTAAGTTGCCATGCCATTGACACATGTCACATTTCTTAACTTGGAAATGCAATCATGCTCCATGTAAGGCCAATACTAGGCTAAACATTTGATTTTTGATGCCATTGCCCTAGGCGCTTTGTGACTTTGCACAGTCCCTCATGGACTTGATCAACAATCATTTGCACTTTGTTGTCACTAATGCAAGTTAGCAGTATGACATTGTAGGATCTATAACATAGTATGTTATCACCTATGAGGATGTACCACCATGACTATTTTTGCATTGCATCCTTTTGGATAGTGGTTAAATGCTATGGAGGCTCACCCTATAGAAGGTATGACTTGATGTCATCGTGTCATTCTTGTGTGTTAGTTATGCTTATTGTGGATATAGATGCAATGCCAGATGCAATGCCAATGATTTGTGTAATAGGTTTGGTGCAATCCATTACTAAGATAGGCAAGGCATGAAACGTATTAGGTGGGATGCTTAAGGCTAACATAGCTAATGTGTTGGCAATGGCATTCTTGTTGTAGAGAATGTGTTGGATTTTTGTGGTTGCAAACTATTTGAGTAGGTGCTTTGCCAAGTCATAGTAAGGTTGTAAGTGTTGTGCTTTGGAAGTGTAAACCTCTATAACTAGGTTAACAAATAACTACAAATCACCTTAGATCACTAGGTTTTAGATTCCTAGGTCATGGGCTACTAAGATGCTTCTAAGGAGAACTTTATACTCCACTATGTTGTTGGTGCAAGGAAATTTGAAGTGATAAGTGAAGGGTCAAATCTCCCTAGAGAGAAATGTGATTATAGGAGTGGCAATACCCCCTTGAGAGGTTGAAGCACCATCAAAGTGTAATATTATCTCAAACATTGGCAGGCACTTGGCTTATGTTGCTAACATGTTCATCCAGAAATTCTAGATCTATCATTGCTTGATTGTTTACTAGTGAAGCTGTGCATTGTGTGGCTATTACTTGACCTTTAGTTGATGCTTGTGCTATGCAATGTAGATCAAAATCCACAATTATTATTTTCCACCATGCAATTTGACTACTTTCATAAATGTTTTTGGTGATTTCCTGGAGTACATTGCTTTTGCAAATGATGTTTACTTGGTTGCGGAAAAGATAGTGCCTCCACTTCTTAAGCATGAAGACTAAGGCAGGGTAGATTTTTCCACATTTTTTTATTTTGCTAAATGGACCACTAATGCATGGCTTAGGTAGTATACAGAAACCTCTAAGCCATCATCTCATTTTTGACAAAGTAGAGAAGCAATGGACATGTCATAGGTTACAAGGTAGATGTAGAACGATTTATCTTCTTACAAAGGATAGATAGTTGGAAGTTGAGATAGCTCCTATTTAAGGTTGTTAAATGCCTTTTGGCATTAAGTAGTTCACTCAAAGTGGATCCCTTTTTTGAGAAAATGTTGAATTAGCTGCAAGTTGTCAATCAATTATGCAATAAACCTACAAATGAATTGCAATTTGCCTTGTAATCCACATAGCTCCGTAAGGTTAGTTGATGGTACTAAGTTGATAATGGCCTTAACTTTACCGAGTTCTATGTGTATGCCTACTTCTAATACTATGAAACCTAGCATGTTACCCTTCTTGACTCTAAAGACATACTTCTTGGGGTTCTCTCTAAGGTCATGTCTTAGGTAACTTTTAAGTACATTATCTAAGTCATTTGCATGATTGTGTGCCACCTTGGACTCAAATGCTATGTCATCAATGTAGTCATTGACCAAATCTAACAAGTAATTTCTAAATATGTACATCATGGTATGTTGATAGGTTACTCCTGCATTCTTTAGTCCAAAAGGCATCATTGTGTAGTAGAATGTACCCCAAGGGGTCATGAAGGTAGTATTGAGCTAGTGCTCGGGGTTGATCTGAATCTAGTTGTAACTAGAGAACCCGTTCATAAAGGAGAACAAGGCATGACTAGCTGTAGTATCGACTAGTTGATCAATACTAGACAATGAAAAATCATCTTTAATGGTTACCTTGTTCGGGTCCCAAAATTCTATGCAAATGTGTATGCTTCCATTTTTCTTAGGTACAACCATGATGTTGAAGACCTAGTCTATGTAGTCAACTACCTGGATGAAACCAACTTTGTAGAGCTTAGTGATTTCATCATGGACTACCAATGCCACCTCAGGCCTAACCTTGTGGGATTTCTACTTAACTAGTTTTACACAAGGATTGAGGATTATATTGTGTTGTACTATGTGAGGATCTCGGACTAGCATGTATTTGTACGACCATGCAAACACCTTGATGTTCTCGTTGAGTACCTTGGTGATGTTATAGATGTGTTGAGGCTCTAATAAGAAACTATGTTTCAATGGTTTTTCCTACCACTAAGTGTTGTTATGGGGACTTCAATGAGGGGATCCTTAGTGACATTGCCTACCTATAGATCTAGAGCTTTGACTAGATGGTTTGGCCAATCTAGTGATGCCTCTACAAATGTTATGCATTTGTCATAGGTCATGGGATCAAGGTCTATGCATTCAGTATCAATCCATCACATGAGGTCACCATGGGGTCTGGTGAGAATCAAAGGTTAGTGGAGATGCTCATATGTGCTCATTTTGTAATCCTTCCAAGAATCTTGCAAAATAACTAGAAGGAACATCATGATGCACCTATCTTAAATGAAGTCAAAATGCATAAAATAAGAAAATAAATGTAATGAAAATTTTCCTAAGTGTGCAAATGTGAAGTTAAAGAAGCAAGTATGTGGGTTGGTTTCAGGCCTTAGCAAGCCATGGGATGCCATTTTAAGATATGACAAAACCATGGTTTACTAGTTTAAGGTCATAGAAGATCATTAATTATGCAAGCTGCATTGGTTTAGGCAAGGCTGGTGGTGCTTGGAATGTGGAGTCAAGCTAGATGTTCATTAGGCAATTAGAAAAATTTAGAAAATTTTCCAAGTCTGGGAACCACTAGAAAAAGTTAGAAAATTTTCCTAACTCTAGTTGCTATGCTTTACACCTTGCTATGTGCAACTCCTTGCTATGCACAAAATTTTTGGAAAATTTGCCCCTAAGTTTGAAGCATCATCTTATTAGGTAGCACATTTAATTACCTTGGTAGGATATATATATGCATTTCATCAAGGGTAAACTATCATTTTCCAAAGTGAAAATGAGAAGTTATAGAGTGTAGTGCAATTGGAGCAAGGAATGGAAGCCAGAGCGTAGTGACTAGAGCATAGTAGTTAGACCATAGCAGCCAACATGATGTGCCAAAGTGAATGTCAACCTTTAAAACTTGTCAACATGGATGAGGGAGAGTAAGCACTAAGATGTCTACCCCAGGCATGTCTGGAGGAATGGAGAAAGCTACTATCTACTAGGTACACTACTACACCCC
>MNCI01021979.1:84430-130495 GCA_015680685.1 Gnetum montanum
TGCATAGTTTCCTTTGTATTTACCATATCTTACATTTTCATTGGGGTTTGGGCTTTGGGGTGGTCTGCCTTGGTACAGATCACCACTACCATTTCCATGATGGCTACGTGGCAAAAAAGAGAGGGTGTAATTATAGGTAATGGGTTTTTCTTTGGCATGTCTTTTTTATGCATACATTGCATGGGCATGGGTGATTGGGTTATGACCAAGGGGCTAGCCTCTTAGCTATCATGGTGGTAGGGTATGGCTATGCATGGGGGCGAGGGTTTCATTTTTGGTAGTTTGCACTTTTTAAATGGGTGTTCCATGGCTACATGCAATAAGGGGTTTTGGATGAAGGTTCTAAGCATGGGAGCAATAGTGGGTTTTGGGGTAGAGGGCTTATCCTCTACTATATTTTTCTTTTATTTCTCATTATTCTGGTAGCACGTGGGTGAGCAAGGGGAGGCAAGGCAAGGGCAAGGGGAGGTAAGGCAAGGGCAAGGTGTTGCAGCAAGTAGGGATGTGTGGGAAGACCATTTGGTGATGGTAGGGAAATCATAGCCATGGCCTGGGCAAGTGCCCTAGTGTGTGATGTTGACACGTGGTGGACTAGATGATGCCATGGAAGGGAGATGGCAAAGTGAGAGTGCATTGGGATTTAGTCCCATCATTTTTTTTAGTAGGGTAGAAAGTGAAAGTGAAGTTTGAACTATTGTAGCCTAGGGAAGTCATGCTTCATGGGCAAGGTACTACCATTATTTATTTTCTTCAATGCAATGGGGGTGACTCAAGGTTGGGGCAAGGAGAGGGCTAGATATCATGGGATTAGGGAACGCATGGAAACACCATGAGGCAGAGGGTGTGCCAAAGCTTTGGCAAAATGTCAAACTTACAAGTCAAATGTGTCAAACTGCTAGAACATGCAAACCAAGATAATGTGAAACATGTGAAGTAACACAAAAAACTAATGCTACATTAGTGTTGTACCCTAATGAGCACCGAGCACATCAAATGTGTATATTAACATCCCATGCTCGTAGAGCCCACAAGGGATCCTAGTTTCTACTAAGTTATGCTTATCCTATGTTAACTTTGCTAATTTTGCTAAGTGTAATTTAATGTATTTTTGTACATCCAATGTATAGTAACACCTTTTTCTTATTTCTTTTGCATTGTAGGGTATTGTTGAAGCCAATCCTCATCGTTGTGGACCTCGATGACATCCTTTACTGTATGAGCGAGCCTATTCTGAACACGCCTGCAGCAGACATGCATGTGGATCACTAGGTAGTATGGTTTCAGCTAGGGACACGGAGTTCTTAGGATTCCTACTCCAATACTTTAGTGTGATGATATGATCACAATTAGCAATAGAAGTTGCTAGTGTCATCACAAAGACATTTCTACCTACAAAAAACCAGAGCATTCTAAGGTTCATGTCCGATGAGCCCACTACTAGTGATGGCAAAGTAGGAGGTTTAGGCTGCGCACTAGGGGCATTTGGTCTTTATCCAAGATCTAGAAAATGCTAGAATTTAGTTATGACAAGAGCAATACTATCTTTGTTGCTCAGTGTGTGCATACCCTATTCTAGAACCCACCTAGGAGAGCATACTGTGTTGGAGGGTAAGTGTTCCTATGATTTTCTCTCTTTTTTTTCTTTTTCTATTGGCTCATACTAAAGTGTTAACTACTCATGTTTGTCACCAGGTTTAGCATTGGTGAGCATGGACTACATGATGAGGAGGGGGCCTTGAACTTGACTTTCACTACCTTGTAGGAATTTTCATCCTACAAGAGCACTCATGTGAAGATGATTAGGCAGATTGGATCTAAGTTGGTGGACTACCCTCCCTTGTATCCAAAGGCCTATGAGAGATGTTAGACCTATGGCTAGTTGGATGCAAAGTGGGTGGATGGTGTACCTAGCATTGAGAAGGCATCGATTCCACCACCACCATCATGCACACCTTTTGTCTCACATAAGTAATTTATCATTTTACTCATGTGTGTTTACTTCTTTGCCTTTTTACATGATGCTAACTTTTCCTTCTTTGCCTATATTGCAGTAGTAGTCATAGTAACTTTAGGAGAGATCATAGTAGTTGCTAAGGACTGCACTAAGGCTACCCTCATCATGAAATATGGTGATGTTGAGGGTTCACAACATTGGTTGTATCACCAAGCCCCAACAAAGTTAACAAATAGGCTTACGTGGCTTGGGCTAACGGACCTTTTCTTGGCCCTTAGCCCAAGCATTCCAGTGGATAAAATGGTCACTATTATTATCACACAGGTACATGGTGCAAGGGTGGTCCTGGACCTTACTGATGACTTCTTCACGAACTTCTTTGGCCTCCACTTTGATGGCGAGTTGGTTGTTGATAAGACCAACAAAGAGGTGGACCATTAACGTGATATCAAGAAGTGGCTAGAAACTTCTTGATCTCACAAAGGCATACTCATTAAGGACATCCAGGTGCCTGTGGTCTATGAGCTTTACCCTCTCTTTCGTGCCCATGCATTTTCAAAGTTGCTCTCCTAAGTAAAAATCCTTGGGATGGAGCAAGATCAAGTGATGAGGGATGTGCTAGAGGAGGGCACATGTTACAATTGGGCCTCTTACATTACTAGTGGCCTACATGCTGAGATCATCAAGTTACACCACAACCTCTAGGCAAGGTTGCATGTGCACTTTGCATTCTTTGCAGGATGTCCAAGAAGGTTTGCAAAGTTTCTAGTGGTTCACGAGGATGGATGATGGATGATGCAAGACTAGACATAGCTCTTGAAGCTAGGGGTCAAGCACCTATTTGCTACTATGTGAGCATAGGACCCCCCCCCCCCCCCCCCAGAGGTGACTGGTGAGTCATTTTTTGTAATGATTAAACATTCCTTGGGGTGATCTTACAACTCGCATGATAGTGCAAGTGAGGGCCCATTGGCTGGTACCAAGAATGTGGCTAGGGTAAAGAATTACATTGTCAAGATGGTGGGACTATCTAAGGAAAAGATAAAGAGGCCATGTCCTAAAAAGGAGCCTACATGGGAGGTCGAGAAGATAGGTGCCAAGAAGATCCACCTAAATATTTGCAACTTGCACATGGATGTTGTAGGTTAGTTTGAGTTATTAGATGCATTTTTTGAATTTTATGTATTTATATTTTTAGGCTTATTATGCTATGTGATATTATGCTAAGTTGTTATGCTAAGTGTTAAAATACTAATCTTGACATGTGTGTCAATTCTTGGAATTATGTAAGAGGGCTTCCAGAGCAGTGCTAGGGGTAGTAGCAAAGGAGGTCTCTCCTCAAACTAAGGAGGGAGAGGCATAAGAGGAGGAGATGCATGAGGCTACAGAGGTCCTCCAATAGTTGGAGGAGGAGGAATTGCTTCACCTTGATGGGGGTGATTTTGATAACCTCTTTGATGGTGTGTAACTAGATGATCTGCCTACTTTCACACCTAAGGGTTTGCCAGGTATGTGCTTTGCATTGCCATCTATTACTACTCTCTTCCTACTCTTACATCTTTGCCTATTTGATCATTTCTAGATGTGTTGTTGCATTGCAGCTGTAGAGGTACCTACAAGAAGTCTAGCGTCAACCTCTACCTACTACATGGAGCTATGGGTAGAAGTGCCTAACAAGTTCACCTTCATAGAAGGTCTAATTGAGGACATAGTGGACCACATACAACAAGTGGATCTTGAGCTCAGTATGCATGTGATGTTGCTTTAGTTGTCTTGCTTTATCAATTTGAAACTTAGTCTATGGCTAATGTTGTTTTGTTGCTTGTATGCCAACAAGTTCCAAGCTTCACTAGGATTTGATCAAGTTGGCCAAGATGGATGTCATCCTTGAGTTTTTCCCTGAGGTGGAGCAATTTCCCACCATGTGTATGAGCTAGCAAGTAAGCACATGCTTTCATGTGTGAAAGTGTTAGGGGTTTGTAGGTGCACAAATGAGTATCTATGAAAGTGGGTGTAGAAGCTCTAGGACAGGGTCGTGAGCTAGGACACTAAGATGGAGCACGTGCAGTCTCGTTATGATTTCCTTGTAACTCACACATGAGAGGACAGTACCTAGCGGGTACTTGAGATTGACTATGCTAGGTACTAGTTGATAATCCAGGGCAAGAATGAGGCCACTAGAAAGATTATCAAGTAGAGGTTGTAGATGGACTTGCTTGTCAAAAAAAATCAAGATTGGTAGGATTACAATGCAAAGGTGTATTAGTGGGGGCAAACATAGAAGAACCACAAGCACCACTACAAGAATGAGTGGAATGCATACCTTAAATGGTACAAGGAAGAATCCATTGAATGCCATTGCCACTATATGTTCCTTAAGGAAATTGTCGGGACATAGGGTTATGAGTTGTTCCCTCATTACATAGTGGTAAGTGGGTCTCTAGAGAGGTAGATTGTTGTACCCTTAGGGGAGGTTTCTTCTACTATGTTTTTAATGGAGCCACCCCATGGACCACTGTGGACAAAGGCAAGACCCTCACTAGTATTGACTTTGGCCAAGAGGAATGGACATGGCTATCAGAGGTTGAAATCCTCCAATGCTTGAAGGCCTTGATAAACTACCTCTAGAAATCGATGTGGGACCCTCTCAGGTTAGTTGTCTTTTGCTATTTTTGTGCTTTTTATGTTATTTTTGCATGTTGTGCATTTGCTAACTAATTTACTATTTTGCATTACTTTGAATAGGCACCAAGCAATGTCATAGGCCCCAGCAAAGTGACAAAGGAAAAGGAAGAGGAGCCTTAACCCTAATTGAACACCATCAGCTAAGCAATCCTGATGTAGCCCTACTGTTGGGAAATTTAGCATTCTTTGTTTTGGTCATTTTTGTTGTATAGTCATGTCATTTATTTCATTGATGGATTAATGGAGATTTAATAATAAACTATTTTTGCTATGTGGGTTGCATATTATGTAGAGTCTTACATTTATTTGTTGAGTGTTGCATGCTAATAATGCTTTGGATTGATGCAATTAGGCCCTTTGTGGATCCCATGCTAGTCTACGGCCATGGAAGAAGGGCCATTACTAGTTTTGAGCCATTTCAGGCTATGGCAAATAAAATTTTAGGGCCATTTTTGGCCATGAATAAAAAGGGAAAGTGTTCCAATTTTAGGCCTTGGTAGGCCATGCGATAGTTTTAGGCCATTCCAAGTCATTATGACAAAAGAAAAAGTGTTGCTAGTTTTAGGTCATAGTAGGCCATATGCTAGTTTAAGGCCTTTTTGGATCATGATGATTACTAGGAAGGTGGCTAGTTTTAGGTAATGGTAGGTCATATGCTAGTTTAAGGCCTTTTTAAGCCATGACAATGCAAGGAACATGGCCAGTTTTAGGCCATGGAGGGCCATATGCTAGTTTAAGGTTTTTTTTTAGACCATGATGATGCAAGGAAGGTGGCTAGTTTTAGGCCATGGTAGGCCATATATTTTTTTGCAATTTTAAATTTTACGATTTTTATGTATTTAAATTTTTTAATGCACAAGAAGACTATATAAAAATGTATAAATAAAAGAAATGAATGTGAAATAAAATAAATAATGTAAAACACAAGCACTATGCAAAATGTAAGTGTGCAAACAAAAGGAAAATGAGGCATGTAAAGATTAGGGGCAAATAGGCATGTAGCACATGTTGAGCTAAGGGGTTGCCATAGTTGTGTAGTTGCTTCCTAACCCAATGTGTGTTGGGGGGTGCATAGGGCCTAGGAAGCATGAGGTGATGTTCACCTAGACCTTCATCTATGATGCTAAAGGACAACTCTACCTAGGGAGCTTTCTTAGGGAGGTCATCAATTTTTTTTGGTTCCTTGGATGGGTCTGTCAGACAAGGTTGACCCTCATCCTCCATGAGCAACATGTCATTCGAGAGCTCTATCTCTAATCCTTGTTCTATGTTAAGGTTTTTGATGGTTAGAGAGGCTACATTGTCATCATGTATGATCACTTCTCCACCTTCATGTAGAAGGTGGATCTCTTGGTGGATGGGCAAGGAGACCATCCACAATTGGGCTAGCTAGAGCCTTCATAGGATTAGATTGAACCTAGGCATCTCATTGATGATAATAAGTTTAGCTGTTGTGGTGAATTGCTCCCCTACCATGAAAGCTATCATGACCATTCCCCTTATGAGAACACATGACTCATTAAAAAACTTCAAGCATGTTGTCTTTGTGGGTTTGATTTGGTTGGCAAGACCAAGCTTGTCGACAACTGGGAATGGAATGATGTTAGTTGCCACCCTATCATCAACATGCACCCTACAAATCTTGCATTGTCCTACATGAATAGTTATGAACATTGGTGCAGTGGTGACTTGATCCTTTTCAGGATCAACCTTAATTTCCTCATCATGAAATGCTAGGGGCATTGAACCTAACTCCTGAGATGTAAGGGAAAGCATCATAGTGTGGATGGATTTTTCATCCATTGGGATGTCCTCCTTAATAGGAATGGAAGTCAACATGTGAACTAATGCTTCATGATGAGTGGAGGAGCTCATGACCAAGTTGTACAGGCTCAAGGTTGTGTTTTATTGTTTCAGAGCCTATTTAACTTATGCCAACATGTCTAAGAAACCCTTATCGCTATTTGTTCTCTTGTTGGCCTTAATCTCCTCCATGTGGTCCAAGAGATGGATTTCTTGGGGAGGAGATTTTGGCTTTGCTTGTTTTGCTTGCTTTTTAGGGAAAACTAGGTTAAGAGGGACTGTGTAGACCTTCATTGATTAATTTTCAAGGCAAGATAGCTTGGTTTCATCAAGGATTAGTTCACCTCTATCAATCATGTCTTGTATGTCATCTTGTAAGGCCATGCAGAAATCTGTGTCATGGCTAAGCAATTGATGGTAATGGTAGAATTGGTCTAACCTAAAATGCGTAGGGACTAGAAGCTCATTTAGTGTGGCTATTGATGGATTTCTAAGGAGTTCGCAGTAGCAATCATGATGCTTGTGAGAATCTTCAAACATCTACTTATACTAGATGCACCCAATGTTAAGTAGTTGACCCAATAGCTTTAACAACTTGATGGGCAATGATGTGTACTTTGAAAAGTATTTTTGCTTAAATTTTAGACTTGGGATAACTTTCCCTATGACTATTGATGATGTAGACTGGTTGATCACTGTAGTGCCAAAGCTAGATGCCTTGTTGTTGGTTGGGGCCTTAGATGCCTTGGTTGTTGGTTTGGCATTATTTGGCTTAGCCTCATTCCCCACCATTACAACGGTTATAGTTTCCTTTCCCTTTTCTTTATCTTTCTTTGCATGTACATTTTTGTAGGCCATGTAGGTCGAGCTCTTACTAGCCTTTGCTACATCCTAAATGCTCTTAATTTGAGCAAATGCTTGGCTCAAGGAGGGTAGGGCAAGGTAGTAAAGCCTCAACTTGATGAAGTTGTTCACTATGCCTTTGAAAATGGCTAGTATGTGGGTTTCCATGATGGGCTAGTGAATTTCATTAAGTGTAGTGCTCCAACAATTGATGAAGTTTTATAGAGGCTCTAAGTGACCCTACTTGATTTGCATTAGTTGATCTAGGGTTACCTCAAGCTTCAAGTTGTACTTGAAGTAAGTGACAAATTGACTGAGCAATTTCTCCAAAGAGGATATGGAGGCCCTAGGGAGTGCATAGTACTAGTCTAGTGCCTTGCTAATTAGGGACATGGCAAATGCATGGATGATTACATTTATCCATGCCTACAATAGAAAGCATTCGAAATGAAAAATTACTAGATGGGCATTAGAATCCCCCTCACCATTATATTTGGTAAACTAAGGAAGTTGGATTCTAGGAGGTAAGGTCAATGATGGGGCCACAAAACTCATTAGGTCATCCTAGTAAAAGTCCATCACATGGACCATTTCAAAGGAGGTGGCCTTAAGCTACCTGACATCCTCAATGAGCATCTGAATGACTTGGTCCAAGCTCAAGATGGGTGTAGTGGGCTACACTAGTTGTGCTACTTGCTATATTTTTTGAATGATCCATGACCCTAATATGGGCTATGCAACCATGTGAAATGATTGTTGTGTGTGTTGTTGCTATGTGTGTTATGCCATGGGCATAGAGGCAAGGACCCACCACATCATTATGGCTTGGGCTATTGTAGGTAACACCAATGAGAGAATGGATATAGGACAACTAGCTTGTGTGTGGCTAGGACATCTGCACCATGTGCATGTAGGGCTGCATCGACATCATGGATGCCAGCAAGGAGGATTGCATGGACTATGTCAAGACTATGAAAGGAAGGGTGGTACATGGTCTAGCACCTTGATGTGCATGCTGCACTTGATGGTTTGTCGCCACAAGTGTTGACTTGGGAGGTGACAATGGGGATGTCACCACATCAAAGAAGGCAGATGATTAAGACTATGGAGGGATGAAACTAGAGGTAGCCTACTAAAAGGAGGCATAAAATGGATTCTTATCCTCTAAATAATCTTTGAACTCATCTTGTCCATCTTGCAAGGGCTCGTCATAGTCGGTTGCCTCATCATGCTCATTTGATCCACTTAGTTGAATGAGTTGGTTAAGCATCCATCAAGAGGTCTTAGTCAGTAGGATGAAATCATTAGGGGCAAGGAGGTATTCCCTTTCATTCTTATGTATACTTTTATAACTTCATTTTTCATCCATTTCTTGGTGGTCTAGGGATAGACCTACTTGGAGTTTTGTGCAAAGCAAGTTATATTCTCCATTATCGAGTACCATCTACGTGGGAGGTTGATTGTGTAGTTTGAGTGACTATCATTGTTCCTATATAGGATTGGTAGGGTGATCAATCTATATCACCTACTAGATACGTCGAGCAACAACCATGCTTAATGTGAAGGTTGAAGGTTACCTAGGGTTCATGATGTGATGCTATGTGAAAATGCAAAAGTTGCAATGCTTAAGGAAAAATAGCTAAGTATAGAAAATGATGAAAACATTACTAGGTAAGTAAATGTTGAAAAAATGGCCAAGTCTAAAATTCACAAAAAAATGGCTAACTTTGAAAATGTTGCTGAAAAGTGACAAACTCTAGTGCTATGCTTGCTACACTAGAGCCAGCTACACTAAAATGCAAAGAGCTAGCTACACTCTCCTAAGCATCCAAAGTTTTGGTTAAGTGTCACAGATATGCTTTGGCTTTCATCCAGCAGGGTTCTAGGGGAAACAACAACTAGATCCAATCTACACCAACTAACTTGTAGACAACTCCTACATTGGCCTATGATCCAGCTACTACCATGGTAGGTCCATAGGGGTGTTGAGTCCATGCTAGCCCAAAACTAGTAACAAATGTGTAGAAAGCACACAAGACTATCACTAAATGTAGAAGGAAACAACACAATTCTCCTTCTATCACTAGAAACCTGTATGATTGATAATGTCAATGGCTGAGATGATCACACTAAGGGGTTCATAACCATGATAGAGTCCTAACCCCACCACTATTTGAAGGACCATTCTTGGAGGGGGAAAAATAAAGGAAAAGCACCTGGGACAATCTTGTCAATCGAACTAGGAGTTCTAGAGTGTTTCAATGAACAAGTGTTAAGGCTTTGCATAGTGTTTTTGATGGTACTAGGACCTACTAAGCCCAAGCATAGCAAGGTTTCCTAGTCCAAGAATGATAGTGCAAATGTGCAAATGCATGCAGAATAACAAAAAAATGTGAGTGTGATACTAAATTCCAAAGAAAAATGCTTGAAAATGTAAAGGAGCTTGAGAGAGGAAGAATGGCACCACCCCAAATAGAGGGAGCATAGTAATTGCAAACAAGGGATGAGGAGGTACGTAGTAAAAAAATAGGTATAGTAGATAGCATAGTCACAATCTCTAGGGTGTCTAGGCTATGAAAACTAACATCCATCATGAAGTCTGTGCCTACTGGGTTGGCTACCATGGTATGCTAGGTAGTGATGCAAAGGTGTTGCCAAGGTGCTGAGTGCTCAAAATTTGAATTTTTTGCCAACAATGCCCATTTTTATTTTGTCAACTAGCCCCTAAAACATAAAATTTTGGGGTATTTATATAGTTAGGGTTGACATTGAAACACCCTAAAAAACGTGAGGTCATCCTGGTCTCACCAGGATCTTGTAGTCCGCACAACACGATGGCAGTTCATCGGGAGGAGAACGCTCTGAGTCCAGGTCGGCCAGTTCGGCAAATTTTCTACTTTGAGCATGGACAAGTTCTGTACCATCCTACCTGCCCACCAAAGTAGTCTAAACAGTTAGCAGCCTACTCAGGAAAAGCGTGTAGAATCGACGGCAACATCCTAGGTGCACAAGAAATAGTTCGGCAAGTTTTCTAAGTCACGAAGCAAGTTTTAGAAGATTGGTGAAATGAAGTGCCACGCTACACGACGTTACATAACATAGCATGGTAATGACTTTACTACCCACTCCCCTCATCCAATTTCAAGTTCTGTGAGGACGTCCTTTCGTCAGGAAGAGGTAGACTATGTCTGCTGCTATGCCACACTGAGCTACATGGCGTAGCAAGGTGTGGCAATCCTACGGAAGGGATAAAAGGCAGTTTGAAAGATGAAGTTGACAAAGTTCATAAAGCTTGCATCATAGGAGAGTGATTTGTAAATCGGCAAAACTCTTGCAATTAAAGCAGTTGCTAGGCTACGCTATGCTACGTAGCATAGCACAACGTAGCAAGAATGTAACAAACAACAGAACATGTTGCAAAGTAATGTGCTACACCAAGCTTGCTACGTCACAAAGCACAGCGAGGCAAAGAGGTGGTTGTGTAACATCAATGTGCTCCACCTAATCAGACCATTGGCACATGTCTCCAAGCACTGACGGTGCGATTCCGACAGGGTAGATCATAGTTATTGCATGGAAGATTCGCATCACAACAGTCTTGTAATCCCAATGGTCACAGATGGCTCGAGTAGCACCAGTAAGATAGCACAGGCCTGCAACACATAGCATTAAAAAATCACTTTTTTCTTACCTTCAGCCCTATAAATATCCCAGCAAACAGCATGTGAAAGCCCCCAGCTCCCTAGAGGATTTCCTTTTACAAAAAAGAAAGAAAAAAAGAAGAAGTTGGCAACTTCAAAAGAGTTCACATCTTTTTGGAAGCAAGTAGCTTCCAAGTAATGGGGACTTTGTTTTGGGATCCTGAAACAAAAAATTCCTCTCTGGTCAGCATTGTAACAATCAAAGTCTTTTGTTCAAACACTAGAGACAGAGAGTCACTTCCGGTTGAGATCCCCATCTCCGTTCTACCACCTTTGTAGAGCCCTACATTGTCTGTATGTGAAGACTATGTCTGAGCACATAGCTCTTTCCCTCCTCCGGCATGCCTCAGTTGTTGTCGGGATCTCTGCACCCTGTCACGCTGTGCAGCCGATTGTATCCATCCTGACCGAACAAGTTTGTAGCTTTGGATGTAGCACATGTTTCTAACCATATTCTACTTTAACCCCTATTTGCTACCTCGTTTCTTCGCATTATTTCCTATTTTGTTCATCTTTAAGCATTATTTCATATTACTACTACACTTTCACAGTTTTTTCTCCTTCTTTAATTACCCATAAGCATTACTTTGCATTCCGCATTATTTATGTTGCAAAAGGCTATATAGATGCCGATGTAAGTCCATGTATGATCAACCAGACTATTCAGGGCATCCCGTGTTCGCACACACCCAACACCGCCCTCCCATAGATACAGGATCGGAACTGTCACGTCTGCCGACCCCTCGGTGCTTTTTTTCTAGCCACCGACATTTTCAGTCGTTACAGTTTTCTAGCACTAGAAGGAGGGCCTTCTTGGTGCCTTTTCCATGTGTCATGGTGGTTCTGTGAGCCTTCTACACCCTGATACACACGAGCATAAATGCGACACCCTCTTGCGGTTGTTTGCATCCTATGTAGTGCAGATCGGTCACCCCGACTGTTCCTCCGAAACCCTACAGAACACAAGGCCTCCAATTGCCAGTTAACTAGCTCATTCTACGATCATCTTACATGCATTCTAAACCCCATCCTGTGTAGTACAAATCATTCACCTCGATGGTCCCGCTGGGATCCTGCAAGACATAAAGCCTGCCTGATTGCTAACTAGCTTGCCCGACCTATGGTTGTTTTGCATGTGTTCTAAACCCCGTCCTGTGTGGTACAGATCGTTCACCTTGACAGTCCCTCTGGGATCTTGAAAGACATAAAGCCTATCTAATCACTAGTTAATCTGATCTTCTTACAGTAGTCTCGTATGCCTTCCACACCCTGGCTTGCATTAGCGTAGACTTAACACCCATCTGTGGTTGTCTACATGTCGAACGGTGTAGATTGGTTACCTCGACAGTTCCTCTGGAACCCTATGAGACAATAAGCCTTCCGATAGCAATTTAACTTACCCTTCCTTTTTATAGTAGTCCTGCAAGCATTCTGCACCCTAAACAGTGTAGGTGAAAATGTGACACCCTTGGAGGTTGTTTACACCTTGTGTGGTGCAAANCATAGGTGAAAATGTGACACCCTTGGAGGTTGTTTACACCTTGTGTGGTGCAAACCGATTGCCTCAACAGTCCCTCCAAGATTTGGCAGGACATAAAGCCTTCTTGATTGTTTGTCAACTGAACTTGCCTTGCGGTACTCTTGCGTGTGCTCTATACCTCATCATGCACAAGCATAGACATACACCCTCTATGGTTATTTCTGCTTTGTGTGGTATAGATCGGTCACCACGACGATTCCCCGAGAAACCAGCAAGACGTAAAGCCACCCTTTTGTCGCTTTCTTCTTCTCTTCTGTTGCATTCTTTGCATAATCACTTGCTTAGCAATGGCTTCTGCCACCACTACTATGGACACCTTCAACGAGGAAGTGCCCTTCATGGTCCAAGGCACTACTGGTGCCGAACGACAGCTGAATCCAATGCAGGAAGCATGATGGTCCCTCAAAATCCAAAATCGAGGACCTGAGGGGCTGACCCAGCAACACGAGCGTTATAGTTTCCTTTGCATAAAATTGCAAGCTAATTTTCCCTTGGATTTACATGAACTCGAAGAAAAATGCAGCTTCGAATTCGCTTACTGCAACAGGGAGGAATTCATTCCTACCCTGGGCATCTCCTTGCCTTTAACACAAGCATACCAAAGGCTTCTAGATCAACTAATCCAGTTAACTAGGCTTAGGGACCAACAAGATACATCATCCAACTAGGATGATGCCTTTCAAGATGGGTAAGAGAAACTCAATTCCCAATCTAACAAAGAAGGTTAGGTCAACCTCGTTCCTATCCTATCTACCGAGTCCTTCTGGGCCAACCCGTTGTCTGTCACCATCCCCTTTATCGTTGCACATACGCTTCAGCAGCCTACAACCGCAACTACAATGGGTAGCCATGCTACATTCCTAGCGCATCATCACCTCCATTCCCCAGTTGCCCCTGCAGCAACTGTACAGCTACAAGCCGTTTATCAGCACACTCCCACGGTGCGCAATACACCTATTACGGCTACTCTACCGCATATCCATACAGTACCTACTTCACAACCACACATAACTCCTACGCTGATTCCTACCTATGCATCAGTTACACCCACTATGGTGGACCCAGGCCCACCCACGTGGTGGACCCCATTTGCTTCTTCGTCCATTCTGCAACTGATGCAGATGTCTCACTATGTTTGCCCTCAGGCCTATCCGACCCCACAAATAATATATCCTGGCACGGGGCCATAGTCTGTCCCGCTAGTGACCCAAACGGCCTATCCGATGACCCAACCCACTATTATCGCTCCAATAATACCACCCACTAGGTGGTGGACAACGCAAATAGCACCTTTAGTGGAGGTAGTCCCAATAGCACCCCCAATGGGTCAAATTGCCACCACCACCATACAACATGTAGGAGTCGCCTTTGTAGCCCCTCAGCTGTCTGCAATTCCATCGGGTCTAGACCAAGCATTTCAGCTCATCCAGACCCTAACTAAGGAAGTAAAACACCTCAAGGCTGTTAGGTCTAATACGATACAAGTCATGAACTTCTATCAAGATGACCTCGTCAACCCTGCAATCCCTGCTTTGATATTAGCACCTGGGATATCCCTCCCACACTTCACGAAGTACAATGAGGAAGGGGATCCCAACACCTATCTCGTCACTTTCCAATCGGAGTCTTTGCTATTACAATAGTGGCCGTATACGATCATTCACATCCTTGCCATGTCCCTAGCTGGGAAAGCTCTAGATTGGTACTGCGCATTGCCACGTTCATCCATTTCGACTTTGGAAGAACTGTTGACCCATTTTGTGACACGCTTCAAATATAATTTGAAACCAGAAACCACACTAGATCAACTGATGGATGTGAAACAAGACCCGTTAGAACCAGTCCAAAAATTTATTCAACATTGGAGTGCGACACTTAATGAAATCCATGAGCCCATTGCAGAGGCTCACTTGTTAGTCATCTTTAAGGGTGCGGTGAATGACTTCATCAAGTCTAAACTATATTACCTCACTCCATTCTCACTTAGCCAAGCTTTCACTCAAACAAAAAGCATACAAGACACGGCTGAGGCAAGCAAAGACCTGACCTATATCACTTACAAGAATAGTTTCGCAAAAAAGAACAAGGGTAAAGCCCCAACAACCATGGTGGCTGCTGTGGCAACTGAGGCCAAGCCCAAACATAGTAATAGCAGAAGAAAGAATAACAAGAAACCGTCCATGCCTACAGCTGATCCTACACCCAAATCGAGCCAAGTACCATAACCTGCCACACCTGCGCCTGAGACATCTACATATACTAAACCCAACTTCAAGCACAAAGATCGTTCAAAATACTCTCCACTACCTCTCAAGCCTTTAGAAATCCTAAAGAAATTGTTGGCAGCCAGGTACATTCAACACAAGCAGATGTCGGAGGAAGCAAACGCGAGACATCGATGTTATTGTGAGCTCCTTAGGAAATCCTCTTTGGCCCTGCCCAATGAGCCCTCGGTTCCTAGGGGTTTCAGGCTAGATAAGTTTTGTGACTACCACCAACTATGTGGTCACACCACGGATTATTGTCTGTCACTGCAGGATGACATCCAAAGATTAATTGACCTGGAAAACTGATACTGGATGAAAGTAACCCAGTACGCCCCGAAAATCAATCTATGTATGTCTATACAGACCCCCTCAACCCTGGTAATATCAGTTATGTAATCAACATCATCGGTATTGACAATGATCCCACACCACCTTTCTGACCATTTGTGATTTAGGTGCCTCAGTGTAATATGCCAATACCACCTATGGTTGGTCCAAGTTTAGAGCCATCCTTCATCTTGAAAGTCCCACCATGGGCATCTACCTCTACACCACCTATTGATGAGGCCACGTGGCCCTGCCAGTCGCCACCTCAAGCTCTATTCATCATCAGGGGGCCAACGTCTTCGACAACCCCCACCCCGTGCAACAACATTAAGCAACCTCCTTTCCCCACCATGCAAGAAGGTTGCTTGGTGGGTGAGGCGTCAAAGGGGAATACCGTCAAAAGTATCTCCAATCCTACGCCTCCACCCCTTGTATTTGCACCTTCATCACCAAAGATGAAGGTCGATATAACTACACAACCTGTGTCACCTAACCAACAAAGATCTGAGCCTAGGTCCAAAGTTGTCTCTCCTCGAGAGATTCGTCCTTTAGGAAGAATTGAGGAGGAGGAAGGTGTTAAACACACGGGCACCCAAGACTTCTTGAACGCCCTCACCTAGGTTAGGCAAGCCCTAAGGTAGAAAAATGCCATGTTAAGCTTGTACGACCTGGTCATGACATATGTACCCCACTGCAAGGCTCTAGTTCGCATGTTAATAATGATTCCGGTCGACGAAAACATGCCGACAGAAGAGAAAGAGATACACTCAATCATTCTCCCCTCTATACCCATAGAGTCTACAGTACCTTGATTGACTTTCAGCAGCAACACCATTAAAGAAGATCCTGAAGGGGGTCAAGTGACTACGGCACCTCTCTTCATCATAATTCGGGTTGGCCAACACCGGATCTGAAGGGTACACGTAGATGACGGGGCTGCCACAAATTTCATTTCCTTCCCTATCATAGATAAGTTGGGATTGGTTGACCAGATCAAACCAACAGTGACGTCGTGTCTATGATCCTTCAATGGGGTGTGCGTCCTGGTGAAGGGCACAATTCAAGTAAACTTCGTAGCAGGGGACCAATTCCCTACAGACGTCGTGTTCATCGTGGTCGAAGAAATGCCCGAGTTTAACCTGATCTTGGGAAGATCGTGGTTACCAAAACTTGGGGTTGTCTCCTTGCCTATACACCAGGAAATCCACTTACCATACGTAGGCAAGGAGGTGGTAATCCATGGAAATGAGGTAGTAACACAAGCAATTAGCAATGCAGGCATGGAACAGGGTTCAGAAGTTACAACCTCTGAAGATGAAGCACCTGTTCATGCATGCATTAATCATGTAGCAAAGGGATTGGTCCAATGAGACGATCCTCAAATGGAAAGCGCATGGTGTGAATTGTCCTTCCAAGCGAAGGAAAATGTGATGAGCAGGGGCCCAGGTGAAACGCCTTGACCCTACATTTCAATCAACCCACAAAAGGTTAAGAGGCAGCTACACATAGCGTAGCAACCTTGCGACCACCCACCTAGTTGTTATCCCTGCATATTCTCCATTTCCTTGTCTCATCAATATGTCATCCTTTTGGCTTGCTACGCTAACAACCTAAAACTAGCATACGAGAGCATGAAAAATTTACACAATGCATAAATTAATACAAAACTAGTCTCCTTGCTAAATTTTTCCATTTCATTCAAAATTTTTGCCCATTGGCAGTGTTCATAAAGTTTTCAAAGTCTTTAATAAGAAAAGAGAGAGAGGAGTCTCATGCTATCATGGGTTATCTCTGTTCGCATCGCCTTTGCTATTTGCCCCCGCTTCACCCACATGTGCATCACCTACTCCTATGTTGCCCCTCATCGGCTCTTCATCTCCTTCCTCCATGGGCCTCACATCTTCGTAGAGGGCCTGTACCCCAAGAGTAGAGTAGTCAGCTATGGCAACAAATGCGACAAACGCTAACTATAGCACAGCATTAAAGTGACTAACCCAAGGAGAGCCTGCGTCAGTCTCAAGAGGTATCTGGTCTAGATCGAGCTTGAGGTGACACTCAATCTTCTCTATCGAAATTTCCATCCAATGCGTGTCATTAGGCTTAGCATTCGCAGCAGCAACCTTCTGCCTTTCCAAGGTCGTCCACTTTAGAGGTTCCTGGAAAAGGGAGGCAGTTGCGGTCTCACCTGTAATGATGTATTCTTTTGTTTAAGGGCTTGTGTAACCTATGTTAGAGTGTTAGCTAGGTCTTTACCATTGGGTATAATCTTGTCCATGGCCATTTGATCCATTGGACCTAACAGTTGTATCTTGCGTGGGGTAATTTTTGTGTTATTTTTCATGGCCGTTGGGTCTGATATGTGTTGCATTCTTGATTTTTCCTCTTTGTAACCCATGCTTGGCTCATTGTTATAAGGAGCCATAGGTTTTGCGCTTAACAGAGTTGGTTTCGAGGGTCCCAGTGCAAGGCATTAACGTTCCTTCACCGAACATTCCTTCTCCAAACGTTCCCTGGTGAGCCTATCTACCAGGCGTTCTCGTGTGGGTTGTGCAGGAACATTTGGGATCGGATTATGGGGTTGTTTTGGGACTTAAATGACGAATGGGGTGGGACTAGCTTGTGTCTGCGGAGTATCAGGCTATCTAGGCACCTTGACCACAAACGGGGTTGGGCAATTTGCAGTTGGTGCCTCTGTCGTAACAATCACCGGTGGCACCTAGACCACAAAGGGAGTGGGCTAGTTTGATGGTGTCACATTAGCGGTTGTATTAGTAGGGGGCATGCAAACAAAAAATGGTTTGGTTTAAGGTGGTATCTGCACTGTTGCGACCGTGGGAGGCACTCGGATGGCCAATGGTGTTTGCTAGGTAGGAGGATGGTGCAAGGGATATGAAGGTTGAGGTGATGTTAGTGCCATAGGGGGAACATGAACTATGAAGGGGTTTTTTGGTGTTTCATAGCTATTATCTACGTTAATGGTGTTAATTGTGTATGGTGCTTCTTTAGTGTTTAGGGGATCTTTATATATGCCCATGGACTGGTTTTGTGGTTTCACCAAGTTGGCCTCATCAAAAGTGATTTCACCTCCATCAATCATTCATTGAATATCTTGTTTCAAGGTGAAACAATAGTCAGTGCCATGCCCATTACACTGGTGGTACTCAAAAAAATGATCTATTCTAAAGCCTCTTGGAACCGGGAGCTCATCCGGTGTCACCAAGCTTGGGTTCTCGACCAATTCACAGAATCGATCATGTCTCTGAATTACCGCGGGGGACAACTATTTATGTTTCATTAGCCTGGCCTTCAAGAGTTGGTCAAATAATTGTGAAGGTTTCATGGGAAATGGTGTGTATTGAGAGGGGTTTCTCCTCTCAAAGTTTCTCACCTGAATCTGTGTAGCATTTTGTGGTGTGGACAGTCTGGGTGTAGCAGCAGGGGCAGGTCTAGTATAGCCAGTAGGGGCAGTGGGTGGTTTACCTTGTTGTCTTGTGCTTGTCTGTTGAGTTTCTACTACTGCTGCTACTGTTGCCTTAGCCTTTTCTTTTTCTTTTTTAGTGTTTTGATTTTTAAAGGCTAAGTTAGCAGGGTTATGGCTATTTTGGGTAGCCTCTTCTATGTTCTTTATTTGCATGAAATCTTGACTTAGAGTGCGTGTGTTCAGATAGTACAGTTTAGATTTCATGAAATCATTTACAGCTCCCTTTAGGATGGTGAGTAAGTATGTTTTAGGGATTGGTTCATGAAGTTCGTTTAGCGCAGCACTCTATCTCTGAATAAATTTTTGTACAAGTTCCAGTGGTGCTTATTTTACTTGTATTAGACTGTCCAGAGTTGCTTCAGGTTTCAACTTGTATTTAAACCTGGTAACAAACTGGTGTAGGAGATCCTCCAGAGAGGATATGGAGTTATGAGGCAAGGCTTGGTACCAGTCTAAAGCTCTCCCAGTGAGGTACATGGCAAAAACACGTAAGATTGCATGGGGCCATGCCTGAAGCAGTAAACATTCTAGTCTAAACATGACCAGATGGGTGTTGAGGTCCCCTTCCCCATTGTATTTAGTTAGTTAAGGCAAAGAAACTCCTTTGGGCAGGGTCAATGGTGGTACCGAAGAGCTAATAGGATCGTCTTGGTAAAAGTCTAATACTTTAAGCTCTTCTTTGATGACTATTTTGAGGTGTTTTACCTCATCAGTGAGTTCTTACATCAACTTTTTAGCTTCGGCCTAGTCTTGGGCACTAGGCAACATGGCAGGTGGGTTATATTATGCAGTATGAAAGTTAGATTGTTGTACGGTGGGCAAGAAAGAGGAAAGTTGAGTGGTCAGAGGTTGCGCTTGCGGAATATTCATGGTAGGTGCTATTAAGGGTGGCATACTGTAAGAAAAGGATTGTTGTTGTTGTTGCTATGGTACTTGAGGGATGTTCATGGGTGAAATTGTAGAAGGTGGTATGTTGTAATGAGGGGGTTGATGCGCTTGCGTGCTAGTCATGGCCCACTGCCCAGTCATGATTTGTGAAGGAACACCCTGAACTTGTTGACTCAAAGTGGTGAAGGGTATCCCTTGGGTTTGAATTCGTGGTATATAGTGAGTGGATGTAGAAGCAGGTATCACATACGGCATCCCAATCACTTGGGGTGGGAAGGTCACTCCTACATTATTTTGAGGGGGTTGTTGTTGGGGTTGTACTTGTAAGAGGGGAGATAACATAGTGACTAGAGGAATAGTGGGGATGGGTATATTGAATTGGGTATCAGTCACAGGGAGAGTGGGAATAAGAGTGAATGCTTCCTATTGAGGAACATGTGGTTGAGTGGTTTTAAATGAATGGAGGGACATAGTCTCCCCTGTGAAAGGGTGAAATAGTAGATTCGCGTAAGTATGCAGACTGAGAGTATGGTACGAATCCTCATGTTCAAACTGAGCTGCAAAGTCATCCTCCTCTTCTAGTTGAGGATTTGGCATGGACTGGTCTAGGGTCTGACTCCTTGCTAGGAGGAGCTGTGAGATGAGATCAGAGTAGTGCTCTGGGAGAGGGATGATGTCATATGGGAAGGGGATTAACTCATGTTCTCCCTTATTGACCAATTCATACTGTTTCTTAGCCTCCAGTTCAGTTTGATCTATTGCCAAGCCAGCTTGGATCTTTACACATATAAAATTATACTATTCTTGTGCTATGACGTTAAATGATGGATTCTTCCCTTGCAATCTGAGAGATCGGCGAGGTTCCCCCTGAGGGTTAACCTCACCGTGGGCCCCTATGGGTTGCACGATGGGTATCGGCATTGCCGTGGGGCCAATGATATCTGGGGTGGACTTGGTTGAAACATTGGTGTTTGTAGTATTCATGATGAAAAGGTCGTAAGTGAAAAGATATATGGGAGACAGTGTCAGCGTGTACAGGTGAGAATTTGGCCAAGTATGAAACGGGTATACTTGTTAGCATACACCCGCAGCGTGTAGCCTGTCTTCACAGCCTACACCTAAGTCTGGCAACATTCAGCCTATCTACATAGCGTACACCCATGTCTGGCAGCGTACAGCCTATCTACACAGTGTACACCCGAGTCTGGTAGCGTGCAGCCTGTCTACATAGCGTACACCCAAGTCTAGCAGCGTGCAGCCTGTCTACATAGCGTACACCCAAGTCTAGCAACATGCAGCCTGTCTACACAGCGTATGGACTAAATCCCAACGTACAGGCTTCAACAACTAGCATACAGGGTGAACAGGCAGTGTACAGACAGAGTGGACAACGTGCTAAATAGCATATAGGCTAAACAGCATATACACATTGAGATTGCAGTAGATTCAGCTGAACAGGGTGTAGATTTGAAATATTTGAATGGTGGATCAAAGTAGATTTAAGCAATGAGAGGCCCTCCTTCTAGCGCCATTTTCTGTACTATTTGAAATCGTCAGTGCTCGGTTGCAATGAAAAAGGAACTGAGAGTTCCCAAACAGAAACAGAAGACCCTACATTCTCTTGAGGGCGAACTGGGACTGATGAAGGTAGAGTACCTTGGGTGGTCCACACGTGGATCAGACAAGGATTTCCCCGAACGTATGCCAATGCGCAATACACTGGGTTATATGTAAACTGCGTAATAAATGTAAACCAGAACACAAACATGTAGGAATGAAAACAAGCGGTAAATAAGAACAAATGAAAACTGTAACAAATCTTAGCCAAAAACGCAAGAACGAATGCGAACTGTAATAAATCTTGGCCAAAAATGTAGCAATATTATTGCATAATGAAAATTACAATGCACCAGTCTAGACACAGTTGTGGATCTGACACAAGGTGGACGAAGAGCCCTGGTGAATGTGGAGCGGTGATGGTATGCTAGTTTGGGCTGTAGGCACAGTGTGAAGACTGTATGCTCGGTGTGCAAGGTGGGTGTTTTGGACGTTCTTAGTGTGGATTCTCCAAATTTTTTTTTGCCAAGATTCCTTAATTTCCCCCTTCTCTCTCCCTCTCTCCCTTGATCTAGTCAAAAATCTAGGTTTTTGTACAAGTTTGGGCATTAAATTTGGATCTGAGATGGGGTGATTGGCTATGGGATGCTAGAATTTCAGATCAGGTGACATGTGGAGCGTCAACCAGGTGCAAAAGAATGAAGCTTTACAAGCGTGCAACATACCAGCATGTACACACTGGGAGTATACACCCCACACATTGGACAGCGTGTGGGCAAGCATAAAGAATTTCTAACCAAATTTTGAACTATGATGCCAATTTTTAGCATGGATTTGGATGCCTAATGTGTTGAGGATGCTGCATGTTGATTTTGGGCTCATTTAACCCTGATTTGATAGGGATTTAGGTAGTTCCAAGAGTGTACGCACTGGGCATGCAGGCCAGTGTGTGGGCATGAAAACTACAGTTTTGGCACCTAATCTTGTACACGTCAGTTGGATCCTTGTTGCCTAAGTGTTGCTAGTTCTCCAAGGTATCCAGGGGCTCATTTTGGCTTCATTTTGACTAAGTTTTGGGCATGTTTCTAGTGTGCATGCTGTGTTGTACGCTGGGCATGTGGGGCTAAGAATAACCCTTTCGATGCCAAAAATTGATGTCTCTAGAGCCTGTGGACTTGTAGATTCATTGGCCATGCCTTGAGAGTTGACTCCATGTCAGAATCTTTCCTAAAATTCCTAATCAATCTTGTTCAAAGTGGTGCATGTTGGGCTACACGTTGGGCGTGCAGGCCAGTGTACAGGCATGAAACTACCATTTTTCAAGGTTAAAACTTGATTTTTGGGAGCCCAGGATGATGCCTAATGGTTTCCTTACCTCTGGTAGTTGATTTCCTATGAAGACCATGGTCTAAGTGCCTGTTTTGAACTGTGTATGATGGTACACACTGGGTGTTCATGCTAGGCGTGCAGGCTAGCGTGTAGGCATGAAAACCCATCACTTGGAGTCCAAAACATGATTTTCCAAAGCCTGAGATCTACTAGTGGCCTTGGGGAAGGTCTTTTGTGGTCCAAACCTTCAATTCTGGCTTGTTTTGGTGAGTTTTTGGTGCTCACAAGTTGTTGCACGCTGAGCTGCACGCTGGGCGTGCACGCTAGCGTGCAGGAATGAGAACCCATCATTTGGAGCCAAAAACTTGATTTTTAGAAGCTTGAGAGCTACTGGGACCTTCATGAAGGTCCTAGAGGGTCTAGAAGCTCAATTTTGGCATGTTTTGGCTCATTTTTTAGGCCCAGAAGTTGCTGCACCCTACGCTGCACGCTGAGCTATACGTTGGCCATGCAGGCCTGTGTGAAAGAAGTATACTTAGTTAAAACTAAGTTTTTTGAGTTTGAAACTTGTAGTTCTTATTGCCAGATGTTGATGTAGTCTCCAATGGATCTTGGGGAACTTTTAATTGCTTGATTCGACTCCGTTTGATGCTGTTTGTGAAGTTTACAAGTTTCGGTCATGCTGGGAAGCATCATGACTTAGCTCAATTCTTGTCTGAAAGTGTTAGGTCCAAATTTTTGTGGTGTTTCATTGACCCCTCTTTGTTGATGCTTGGAGGAATTGACCTAAGAAGCATCGACAAAGAAGTACAAAACACCACAAGCAAATTGGTAGCAAGCATTGTCCTTTGGCACTTGGCCAGATGTCATCGCACTGTGTTCAGAAGTACCTAGGATTGGGAAATAAAATGAAGTTTTGAGATGATATCTAGAGGAGATGTTTGCAATCATGGGATTGGGAATTGATCAAGGGATTGTGCTAGTGTGGGAGAGGAGTATTCATCTTGTGCAAACAAGTCATGTTGTTCCTTGTTAATGGCCAATACTTGGAAGACTTGGAACCAAGGCATGAGGAGTACATCCTTTGGAGGAACAAGAGTCTTCTATCATGTTTGAGAGAACTCGTTGTCACAACCAAAGCCACATGATGATGTGTTACGTCCTTTGGAGGAACAGAGCCTCTGTTTAGTGTTAAAGGGAACCTATTGGAAGAGAGCCAAAGCAATGCAATGAGATGTTACTTGAGCATTTGAGACATGAGTACTTGCTTCCAAGAAAACTACCTTCCTGCCTAGGGCTTGTATGGGAAGTGCCAAGGGTCTTGTGTTTCTTTTTGGGTTTTTTTTTTCTTTTTCTTCTTTTTGATCTTTTGGAAAGAGCTTTCTTTCAATTTTGCACTCATGCTCATGTGCCGTGTTGTGTGTTGTAACTGCTCAAGAGTGTTGCAGCGTGCAACAGTGTGCTCAAAGTTTTGGGGTGTACTAGGTGTATCTGGGAACTGTAACTGGGTAGGAAAGGACATGAGAGTGTTGGGGAAATGGAGAATGTATTGGGAACTGGGAATGTACTTTTGAACAGATTGATTAACCTAGTTGCGTTCGTCAGAAACAATGTTGCACATTGTCACCGTGATGAAGTGTATCTATGTACGAGCACCACTGGGTGTCATCCTGCAAACACAACTCCAAGAAGATAAGAAAACCACAAGTGAATGAGTTAGCGAACACTTTAGACATGAATGTGGCCGATGCAAATGGAGGCACCATGTGAAACTTAAGATAAAAACAATGAGCAGCAATAGTGTTGTTAAAGCCAGTGTGATGAGTGATGCGGCAGGCGCTGATGAAGAAATGTCATGAATTATAGCAATAGATGAATGTGCCAGAGATAATCTTACCGGTTTATAGTCTTAGTTGACTATCATGGGTTAGTTTTACCTCATAACCCGTTGGACATTGCCAGTTTATCGTCGTAGCGAATGGTGCGATGCTAGTTTATAGTTGTGGCGGACTATGAAGAGGCAAGCTAGTTTATAGTCTTAGCAGACTCTGGTAAACGAGTGTGAAAATTTAATGTCATGTCAGATGGAGCTCTATGATGTCAGTTTATCTTCATGACTCCAGGACGTATCTATGGTGTTATTTTTGAGTCATAACCCAAGACAGGTCTGTGGTATTAGTTTACCATCATGATGCTAGGATGAAGACGTACCTTAACATCATCAAACATAGAATGGTTTCAAGTACATGTGGTTTGTGGGATTGGCCAATTAATTTTCATCCATGTCTGCCATTTTGAACACTCCGTTACCGTACACTTTGGTAACCAAGTAAGGCCCTTCCCAGTTGGCTGAGAACTTGTCCGCGTGTTCACGAAGTGTCTTAAGTACAAGGTCCCTCTCTTTGATTGGGCACTTATAGATGTCATGCTGATGGCATCGTCGTTGTTGCTTCTGGAACTTCTCGATTTGATCCAATGTTCATATGCATTCTTCTTCCACCGAGTCAAGGTCAACAGTACGCAACTGATTATTTTTATCTTCATCGAGGAGTCTGGATAGGGTTTGTTGCAACTCATGATGGAATTAGGCAACGCATGAAACATGTCCAGTGAGATGTTTAGAGCTAAAGTGGCCAATGCGTCTGCGATGGTATTATCATTTTTAGGCACATGTTGTAGTTCTATATTTATAAACTATTTTAGCCAGTACTTCGTCAAGTTGCAGTAGGACTGTGGATGAGATGCTTTGCATGTGTAAATGTCTTTGACTTGGTTTATGATTAACTGTGAGTCACCTCTGACTACGAGACATGTGATGTTTGAAGCTTGTGCCGCCATAAGGCCTCTGAGGAGACCTTCATACTCCGTTGTGTTATTGGTACAAGGAAAGTTAAATTGGTAAGCAAAGGGTTTGATCTCCCCAGAGGGATATGTGATAATGGCAGTAGAACTTCCACCCCGGGAGGTGGATGCTCCATCGAAGTTTAATATCGCATCATAGTTATCGAGCACTATGTCAATTGTGCTTACGTTTTCATCTAGGAATTCTAGATTAATCATTGCTTGATCTTGTATTGGTGATGTGGTCATCTGATTCACTATAGCTTGACCTTTAATGGATGATTAGGCTATGTAGTGCAAGTCAAACTCAGCAATCATTTCCTTCCATCGAGCTATCTTTCTTGATTCGTACATGTTGTTTGTGATAGCTTTGAGCATGTGTCTTTACAGATGATATTTACCTAGTTATAGAAGAGATAATGTCACCATTTCTTTAAAGAAAAGGTGAGGGCAAGGCATGATCTTTTCATGTCATTGTAACGTTGTTCGTGGGCTATTAATGCATGGCTCAAGTAGTAAACAGGAACTTCGGTTCCATCATCTCGTTTCTGGCAAAGCATAGATGTGACTGATGAATCCGATGTGGTAAGGTAGATGCAAAACGGTCTATCATTCTGAGGCGGGTAAATGGTCGATAATTGAGTCAATGTCGTTTTGATATTGTAAAAAGCTTCCTGGCATTGTGGGGTCCATTGAAAATGTACACTCTTGCATAGCAAATGGTTCATGGGTCTCAACTTATCGGTCAGTTTTTCTATAAAGTGTCTAATGAACTGTAATTTGCCTTGTAGGCCTCGAAGTTCGGTAAGGTTGCTTAGCGGCTGCAAGTTTGTGATAGCCTTCACCTTATCGGGGTCTACTTGAATTCCTACTTCTAACACTATGAACCCAAGCATTTTTCCTGATTTGACCCCAAATACACATTTTTTGGGTTCAGTCTAAGCTCATTTTTAAATAACACTTCAGCACCAAGTCCAGGTCTTGTATGTGTTGCTCTTCTGTCTTCGATTTAACCGCTATATCATCTACGTAATCGTTGAGCAAGTGAAGAAGGTAATCACTAAAGATGAAGGTCATCGCTCGTTGATATGTGGCACCAACATTCTTTAAACCGAAGGGCATCATTGTATAACAAAACATTCCCCATGGTGTCATGAAGGTTATTCTAAGTTGATGTTCAGGATTAATCCGGATCTGGTTATATCCCGAAAAGCCATCCATAAAGGATAACAGTGCATGCCCAGCGGTTGAATCAACTAGTTGATCAATACTAGGTAGAGGGAAGTCTTCTTTTATGGTCGCTAAGTTGAGGTCCCGGAAGTCAATGCATAGGTGAATGCTTCCGTTCTTCTTTGGGACAATGACCATGTTGGATACCCAATCAGTGTAGTCAACAGCCCGAATGAAACTAGCTTGGTAAAGTTTGGTGATTTCATTGCAAACTACCAACACTACCTCAGGCTTAACCTTACGTGCCTTTTGTTTCACTGGTCTTAGTCTCGGGTCGCCTATGATGTTATGCTGGACTATTCGAGGGTCCAGCCCAGGCATGTTGGTGTAAGACCAAGCGAATGCTTTGATGTTGCTTTTTAACAATTTCACTATGTCATCGGCAAGTTGTGGGTCTAGTAAAGTACTTAATTTTAGTATCTTAACTTCTCCACTTGGCATAGTGATGGGGGTTTCAATTAGTGGATCTTTGGTGATGTTATCGGCTTCAATATCCAGAGATTTCTTCATGCTCTAAAAGCATTCTATCATTTCCTCTGTCGATGACATGGAGTTTTCGTAAGTCGATGTGTCTAAATCAATGGACTTGTTGTTCATCTCCCGTTGGATGGGTCTGTATGGTCCATTGATGAACAGTGGTGCGAATAGTTGCTTACTATCCATGCTTACCCCTGCCAAGTCACAGGAAGCAATGTTAACAAGGGGGGTTTGCAAGTTGTTTTATGACACCAATTCAAATATTTAAATGTGCTCTAAGTATGCTAAAGTTGGTTCATTGTCTCACTTGGCCCCGTGGCAGTTTAAGGCTGTATCTGGTAGTTTAGGGCCTTACCGGGCCATTCGCGGAAATTTAGGGCCTTACCAGGCCGTTCGTGGTTCATTTATGGTTTCTAGTTGATTATACAATTTGTAATTCTTGTTAAGTGTGAAACTACGAGACGAAGATTATGTACCAAAGTGCTTAGTTTAGGCAAGGTCTTACATGGGTGATGTTTAGCCTAGTGCATGTTTACATACTCTTCTCTCTATTCTAGGTTTATTTATCTTTATTTGTGTTTAATTAATCATTATGTTTATTTTTATTTGGAGTAAAATGCTTAAAATGCCAATTTCCTAGAGGGTGGGGCAGTGTGAGCAACGTGGGGGTGTATAAACTTAACTTGAAACAAATGGCAGCAGGCGTAAACCCCAAATTTGAGCCACGAACAACGTGAACTTCTCGGCGTAAACCTCTCAACGTGAACCTCTCAGCATGATTCATACTGACAAGGAGGTGAAGATAGAGTAATACGGGTAGAGGAAGGTGCAGATACAGTGTGAAGGAGGCAGCAAGGGCAACACCGATCGAAGAGCGACGAGTTGGATAAAAGAGTTCAACATGAATCTATGCTCTGGAGAGACCCTCAACGTGCAGGGGGGTTGAAACCCCAGCATGAAGGCCTGCAAACCCCAGCGTGGACCTCTTGCAAACCCCAGTGTGAAGGCCTGGTACAAACCCTAGCATGAAGGTCTGGTGCAAACCTCAGTGTGAAGGCATGCGCAAGGGGAAGCGATTGAGGGACTCGGGGAGGAAGGAGCTAGACTTGACCTTCGCCAAGGAGAGTGAGGCGATGCTCCGATGCCTGCCCAAGCCTATGATGTCATCATGGTCTGGATTAGTGCACTGGTAGGCCCTGGTTCCCTGTCAAAATTTGTATTTTTGTTTACTATTTTTGTCTATTTACGTTCAGTTTCCCCTTTTTTCATTTTTGGTGCATAGATTTTGTGTGAGATTTGGCCTGTTCTTTTAGTGTAGATGTTAGTGTGCAAGAGGGGCGCAGAGTGCCCAGCATGTAGAGTCTGTACGCTCACGTTCCCAGCATGCATGGTCTGCACGCTCATGTTCTCAGTGTGCAAGGTCTGCATGTCGAGCGTGCAGGGTCTACACACTTACGTTCTCAGCGTGCAGGGTCTACACGCCGAGCGTGAACCCTAAAGAATGTTTTCAAGTGCTGGCCCCAACATAAAACCTATATTGTTTTGTATGGCTTACTAATCCTAGTTGTTGAACATGTTCAGATGTCATAAACCTTTCCTTCTTGTGGTGGAACTTGTTGGAGTTCTAGCATGGTTTGGGCCCATTGATTGTGATGAACCGGTACCTGATATGACTATCGATCAAAATGGGATATGGTTCAAAACAGGTGTCAGCGAATTCCTCACCTTCATCTTACAAAGATTCAGTGTGGTGATATGGTCTCACCTGAGTGAACAATTAGCACGGAGCGTCCTTGAGACCATGTTGCTAGGATGTTCAAATGGTATAGTGGCCTTCGTGGTCAATGTCGATGAGGGATTATCCACGATTGGGGATGGTCCCTCTGGAGGGCACAGATCCACCCATCCATTGATGCGTGTATGCGACTTATTATCATGTAGCCCTCACAACGTAAATAGCACCTTATTCTTAGCATCTCATGTGCATACCTTGTTCCAAAATCCTCCTGGAACGATGTACTAGGTAGAAAGGTAATGTTGTTTAGTTTATCATTTCTACTTTAATGCCTAGTGGTTGTTCATGTTTTGATCATCATTCCTTTGCAGGCCTTGATTTGATAAAGAAGGAGTATGCATGGGTGATGATGGACTTGCATTGGCTCATACTACCTTAGAGGCTTTCATGGCAGGTCCCACTCTCCATGGTGCCGTGTTGGCCTAGACCAAGGACGAAATTATCCATTTTCATAAATGATACTCTAAGGCTTTTGCACAATCTGAGGCTTAGGGTGGCTACATGGGGATTGGTCCCATAATGGGCCAGTTTTCCCATGCGATGCTGATTTGACTTCTAATGGTCTTAATCCATTGTCTAATAGTAAGTAATAATATTATTTTTTTGGTTTTTGACTCTTCACGTTCATTTGTTTTGCTAACACATTGGTTGTATTGATTCCGTGGTTTTATCCTGTGCATACAGTGGATATCACCCCTGGTGGAATCACCATAGAGACTGGGCGGACTGAGGGCACTTTGTCCATGAAGTTCAGAGATATCGACGATGAACAACAGTGGTTGCATGATGAGGCATCACCGCACATTATTGGTTGCTTGAGCGATGCTGGCCTCATATTGTTGTTTACTGCTTTAAGTCCTAACATCTCCATGACTAAGATGATTGCCATCGTTGATTCGTTCAATGAGGCTATTACTTATTATAGCACTCGTGTTAAGGGAATTAGAGTGGCTTTCCATCTATCAGTGGAGTTCTTTTCAGACCTCTTCAATGTGTCGGCGGATGGGGCTGGAGTGACTATGAATAGAGCACAAAAAGAGGCCCATGTGGTTCGTGAGCTGGAGGATTGGCTAGGTATACTTAAAGGTGCTAAAAGATTCCCTATGCAGGGAAAATCAAAAGTAACTAAAGTAAATGAGCTGTATCCATTGTTTAGAGCACGAGTGTTTCCTAAATCCCTATCTCAAGTGAATACTTTTTGGGTAGAATCTATCCATATCATGCGTACGATTCTAGAGATTGGGGTGCATTACAATTGGGCTCAATTTTTACTTTCGACTTTCCGTGGAGAGATGGTGAGATTGCATTTGAATGTTGAGGCATAGTCCCATTTTACCTTTGCATTCTTTGTCAGTTACCTGTGCTGACTAGCCAAATTTCCAGTAGTTCACATGGGTAACGAGTACGTGTTAAGGGATTGTGGCCAAATATCTCGCCCATGGATTCGCCACTTGTTTGAGGTGATCAAATCTCAAGATGCTCCCAAAGGGATTGATGAATCGGTCTCTATTACAATGAGGGGATCCTTTGGTCATTCAATTCACACGTGTGATAGCATGGGGTTGGAGCCAAATGGTATGCCCTATACTTCCAGGAGAGCCGATCAAGTAATCAAAGAGACAATCAGGAAGGCGAAATCTAGAGTTCAAAGACCTAAATGCACTAGAGAGGTTGCTCCAGCTGTAGATGAACCAAAGGTGAAACACATACAGTTTAAAATATCTGCATGGGGTAAGTAAGCCTGATTCATTCATTTATCCTTGTTTTAATTATCGTTATTATTATTTTTATTTTGTCATTTACGCAAAACTGACATTGAACTTACGAATATCATCAAAGCCAACTCCTGAAGTGAGAAGAGAGGGGTTAGCACCGGTCATAGAGGAGAAAGAGATCCCAGCCAGCCAAGATGAGGAGGAAGAGGCAACTAATGATGAGATAGAAGTTTCCATCCCTCTAAGGGAAGAAACAAAAGAAGGAGCAAAAGTCACCACGGAAAAAGATCACGCTGGTGAATAGGCTGAAGCTGACGAGATGTTTGATGATTTCTTCACAGGAAGGTTAAACTTGGGCACTTCTCTAGATTTGGGAGTAGAGAGGGATTTCAGTATGTTCTCATTATTATGTTTATTTAAGTTTTGAGTTGTTTCATTTCTGTTATTTAGAGTTTTGACTTTATGTTTTGTCGCTATAAGATGCAGATGTTGAAACCAGGATGACTCCTAACGTTCGCTCGGAGATACCTACAATGAAGATTCCAATGGAAATGACCACCAAAGTTGGTTCATCTCCCATACATGAACCATTTACTTGGATCGAAATGCCAAGTAAAATGGATTTTTTCCTAGGTATTGTCAATGAGGTAGTTGATTGCATCCAACAAGCTCATCCTGAAATAGGTACCTACGTTTTAAACATTTTGAGTCTTTTTCTTTTCACATTTGTTTCTACTATCCGATGTCTAATGTATATTCCCCTTATATTGATAGGCTCTAAATTGAAGTGGGATCCATCCGAGGCTACTTGTATTGATAGTCTGCCTAAACTACCGTCAGAAATTGAGCAAGTGTCAAGATAGATCTATGATGATGTGGCAGAATGTGTTGTGTGAAATGCCAAGTCGCTTTGGACCTATAGGCGTTCCATTGAAAAGCTATGGTTGCGAATTCAGGCAGGGGAGAAAGAGATCACCAAACTATCAGCAGAATGGGATGACTTTAAGTCACGCTATGAGTTTGCCTCTGCTAGGTTGACAGGTGATCATTCCTAGCAAACCTTTGAGGTTACTTATACTAGATATTGGAATCTATTGAACCACCAAGTAACTATGACTCAGGAGCTAGCAGAGCGGAAGGCATAAATTGACTTGTTGAATCTCAAGTGTCAGGATTGGAAAGCTTTTTCTTCTAAGGTGCGAAAATGGGGCCAAGATGAGAAGACTCATAAGTACCATTATAAAAAATCATTAAAGGAGATATCCATAGAAAAGTGTCAACTGGAGATGTTTGTAGAGGGTATAGGCCTACGGTCTTTGTTTGATGCCTTTGCTAGGCACACTGTGGTAGAGATGGAATCTCCCAAGAGAGTAATCACCATGACTTCTGGGGAGATTTCTGTAGGTAAGTTTTCTCTTAAATGTTCTACTTGGTCTACTGTGGACAAAGGGAAGGCCTTAGCCAACGTTGATCTAGGCCTTTATGGAACCGATTGGACAAGTGTCCCTGAAGAATAAATCCTTCGTCGGCTAGAGTTCGGTCTAAGGGGATCCTCTTCAATAAGTCGTTTGAGCTTGTAAATTTTTATTTTTTTTCGTAGGAAATGTTACCTTCCTTTTTTATCTATTAGTTAATTATTTTCTTTTTCATTTGTAGAGTCATGATGATGACGGTGGCCAGGAACGTGGCCCCAATGGAGGGGAAACTCATGATGCGAGAGAACTTGAGGAGAAAGACCCTCCTGATCCTGATTTTTAGTTCTTGAATTTAGCATGTTGTTATTAGTTATGTTTCTGCAGGTTGTAAATAGAAATTGTTTTTGTTGTTTTGAGTTGAGTTATATATGATCAGATGCATAAACCTAGCTAACTTTTGTAATCTTCCATTTGAATATTTATGTTTTTCATTTTCTTTGAGTTGTCTAATTGTTGAAAAGAAATAATGCAGGGACATGGTGAAAGTATTTTTGGTTGTTTTGTAGTTTAAGTCAAAACATGAAATAAAGTACAAATATAACCCAAACGATAACTATGACAAGGAAAACATAAAGGACAGCGTAACTTGTACTGCAAAGATGGAATCATAGAATGTAAACTGAGGATTTGAATTTTTGAGGCAAGAGAAAGCAAACTCGCTCTAGTTTAAGGCCATTTCGAGCAATCTAAAAATGCACTCAGCAATACGTGCTCATGGGAAACGATGCCCTGTGCTGATGATCCTATGATGGGATATTTCTGGCATGAATGAGCGGTAAGCAAGCACAAAAGGTAGTTAATGAGGTTCACGAAGGGCTGTGTGGTGGACACATAGCACCCAGGGCTATGGCTATGAAAATCATACGCGTAGGGTACTATTGGCCCTACATGGAACGAGACTACCTGTCAAAGGTCAAGACATGCGACATGTGCCAGATATACGCAAACCTCATACACATAACACCTACAGACCTACACCCAACACAAATTACATGGCCCTTCCAATGATGGGGCCTAGACCTCATAGGGCCTATCACACCTAAGTCCTTCGTAGGGCATAGCTTCATTATCATTGCCATAGAGTATTTCATTAAGTGGGTGGAAGCTATTCCCTAGAGGAAAAGAACATCTTAGCAAATCTGCCATTTCATCCTCGATAACATCGTAACTAGGGTTGGGCTTCCAATGACTATTGTAACCGACAATGGACCACAATTCAGCAACATGGAAACCCAAACCTTCTATTGCAACCTAGGCATTAAACAATCATTTTATTTTCCTTACTATCCACGGGCGAACAAGCAGGTGGAGGCTACAAATAGGTCCATAATCAACTTGCTGAAGCGCATGCTTAGAAATAGCAAGAGGTAGTGGTACGAATAGATACTTTACGTCCTCTGGGCCTATCAGACGACTTGTAGAACCGCGACGAGTAAGACCCCTTACAGTCTTGTTTACGAATCTAAAGCTGCATTGCCTCTTGAGTTGCAGGTACCCTTACTTCGGATGATCCTATCCGATTCCATAAGCGAAGCCCAGAACAACGAATCACACACCATCGATCTTGACTCGGTGGAGGAGGAACACGTGCAGACGTTGAGATGAATCGAGCATTACTAGAACAAACAATAGCAGAAGCATCATGTAGACCTGCATTGGTGGCTAGTGCAGAAGGGAGACCTCATCCTCAAGGCTACCCATGAGCATGTAATCAAGTTCTCAGCCAACTAGGAAGGTCCTTACATGGTCGCTAAATCCTTCGAGAATGGAGCTTTCAAGCTGGCAGACATGAACGGTAATGAGTTCGCCAACCCAGTGAACCACACGTACCTCAAGCCGTACTACGTCTAAAGTGAAATGGCAACAACGAGCACCGTCTACTACGATGATAAACTAGCGATCGTACCAGGCAATGTCCGCGACGATGATAAACTAGCAGCATCAAGCATCGCCCGCCACGACGTAAAACTAGCACTGTTAGTCTACTATGACTATAAACTGGCATTTCACGTCTGCTACGATGTAAAACTAGCATGTACGGTCTGCTGGGACCTTAAACCAGCACACGGTCTACCAAGACCTTAAACTGGGTTCGCGTCGTACCATCAGCATGCATCACCACCAGTTACACATCAAACGAAGGAGCGTGAAATTGACATGTGGGTGGGACGTCGCAGCTCCAGGATGTAGTTCTTGGCACAAAGAGAACACGGTCCAAGGCATACGTGCTGCCACCCTCGGTGTCATGCTGATCCTTTGAAGATGTCGTATGATGTTACACGGGCCCTTCAAACCTACTGTCGCCACGGCACACTACCCTAACGGTAGTTCCTAGGCTCGTTGCTGCTTCTGAGGTGCTAACAGTATTGTGGCCTAGCCATAATATTGTTGCTCCCCAGTTCCCCCCCAAGGTTTCGGTGTGCACAATGTTCAGCTATGTGGTAGTTGATCTCATAGCTAAACTGAGCACACATTCCTTTGGTAGGGATTCTAGTGCATCCACGCCCCTGGTCCCTTGAGGACCAGCTCCCCTGGCACTAGCCACGACAGCTATCGACCTCCCTACTTTGGGCATCTCACACCAGCAACGGTGCCCAAGAGTAACAATAATGCTAGCAACCAGCAAGACCTCATACCCATAGATGCATCCCGCTACAACAGCAAAGGCTATAGTGTCGCGAAGCGAGTGCCTCGACTAACATGGCTACTTAAGAGTGCAAATCCCAGCACGTGCATAATACAGCTCACCGTGCGGGAGACTACAATAGGAAAGTCAGAACCCCCCATGGATGTAATGCAAATCATCTTGTGAGGGGGACACCTGCCTATAGGAGGTTGAAGAACAGCACCAGCCAAAGATGAAAATGTAAACGAGCCCCTCAGAGCACTCCGACGAGGGACTCGGCTAAACATCATCTTTGCTCTCTACCTTAACCTCCGCAAAACCAACGCAACACTCTCAGGCATGGCCAGGCGACATCGCAGCACTCAGCAAGCGAAAACTTTAGCATTTCACCTACTGAGGTGTTTTGTATTCTTTACCGACGTCCATCAAGCCTATCCTCTAGACATAGACAAAGAGAGTCCAATGAAACACCCTAAAAAATGTGAGGTCATCCTAGCCTCACCAGGATCTTGTAGTCCGCACAGCACGATGGCAGTTCATCGAGAGGAGAACGCTCTGAGTCCAGGTGGGCTAGTTTGGTAAATTTTCTACTTTGAGCATGGACAGGTTCTATACCATNCGTAAATTTTCTACTTTGAGCATGGACAGGTTCTATACCATCCTACCCGCCCACCAAAGTAGTCTAAACAGTCGGCAGCCTACTCAGTAAAAGCGTGTGGAATAGACAGCAGCATCCTGGGTGCACAAGAAACAGTTCAGCAAGTTTTCTAAGTCACGAAGCCTACTATGCTACGCTACGCTATGTAGCATAGCAAGTTTCAGAAGACTGGTGAAACGAAATGCCACACTACGTGATGTTACACAGCATAGCATGGCAATGACTTCACTACCCACTCCCCTCGTCTAATCTCAAGTTCTACGGTGACATCCTTTCGTCAGGAAGTAGTGGACTATGTCTGCTGCTATGCCACGCTGAGCTACATGGCGCAGCAAGGTGTGGCAATCCTACAGAAGGGACAAAAGGCAGTTCGAAAGACGAAGTCAACAAAGTTCGCAAAACTTGCGTCATAGGAGAGTGGTTTGTAAATCGGCAAAACTCTTGTGATTAAAGCAATTGCTATGCTACATAGCGTAGCACAGCGTAGCAAGAATGTAACAAATAGTAGAACACCCAGCAAAATACAGTGCTATGCCGAGCATGCAAGTTTTCTAAGTAACGAAGCCTGCTATGCTACACTACGCTATGTAGCATAGCAAGTTTCAGAAGACTGGCGAAACAAAGTGCCACGCTACGTGACGTTATACAACGTAGCGTGGCAATGACTTCACTACCCACTCCCCTCGCCCAATTTCGAGTTCTACGGTGACATCCTTTCGTCAGGAAGCAGTGGACTATGTTTGTTGCTATGCCACGCTGAGCTACATGGTGCAGCAAGGTGTGGCAATCCTGCAGAAGGGACAAAAGGCAGTTCAAAAGACGAAGTCAACAAAGTTTGCAAAACTTGCGTCGTAGGAGAGTGGTTTGTAAATCGGAAAAACTCTTGCGATCAAAGCAATTGCTACGCTACATAGCGTAGCACAGCATAGCAAGAATGTAACAAATAGCAGAACACCAAGCAAAATACAGCGCTACGCCGAGCATGCTACATCACAAAGCATAGCGAGGCAAAGAGGTGGTTGCGCAACATCAATGCGCTCCACCTAATTGGACCGTTGGCATGCATCTCCAAGTGCTGACGGTGCGATTACGGTGGGGCAGATCATAGTTATTGCATGGCAGATTCACATCACAATGGTCTTGTAAACCCAATGGTCACAGATGGCTCGAGTAGCACCAGTAAGATAGCATAGGCCTGCAACACATAGCATTAAAAAATCACCTTTTTTCTTACATTCAGCCCTATAAATATCCCAGCAAATAGCATGCGAAATCCCCCGGCTCCCTAGAGGATATCCTTTTACAAAAAAGAAAGAAAAAAAGAAGTTGGCAACTTCAAAAGAGTTTGCATCTTTCTAGAAGCAAGCAGCTTCCAAGTAGTGGGGACTTTGTTTTTGGGATCCTGAAACAAAAACTTCCTCTCTGGTTGACATTGTAATAATCAAAGTCTTTTGTTCAAACACTAGAGATGGAGAGTCACTTTTGGCTGAGATCCCCATCTGCATTCTACCACCTTGGTAGAGCCCTACATTGTCTGTATGTGAAGACTGTTTCCAAGCACATAGCTCTTTCCCTCCTCCAGCATGCCTCGGTTGCTCTTGGGATCTTTGCACCCTGTCACGTTGTGCAGCCGATTGTATGTATCCTGACCAGACGAGTTTGTAGCTTTGGATGCGGTGCATGTTTCTAACCATATTCTACTTTAACCCCTATTTGCTACCTCGTTTCTTTGCATTATTTCTTGTTTTGTTTATCTTTAAGCATTATTTCATATTACTACTGCACTTTCATAGTTTTTTCTCCTGCTTTAATTACCCGTAAGCATTACTTTGCATTTCACATTATTTACGTTGCAAAAGGCTATATTGATGCTAACGTAAGTCCCTGTATGATCAACCAGACTGTTCAGGGCACCCCATGTTTGCACACACCCAGTACCACCCTCCCATAGATACGAGGTCGGAACTGTCGCGTTCGTCGATCCCTCGGCGCTTTTTTTCCAGCCGCCGACGTTTTCGGTCATTATAGACGTGAAATGTGGATCAAGTGCCATGTGGCAAAAGGGGTAGTTGGGGCTATGCTAGATCCAACTATGCTTCCACTAGAGCAACTGATGCTACACTCTGGTATGCTTCAATGAAACCCCAAGAGAGTACTGAATTGTGACTATGCTAGCAAGACTACATATGCTAGAGTTAAAAAGACTACAATGTAGTTGAAAATAGTGAAAAATATTGTAATTTAGAGGCCCTTCTCTGGGACTATCCTCTCCTCTCTTTCGAGTGGGTCTGAGCATAAGTACAATTTTGGGACAAGTGGGGGATGCCAAAGAAATGAAAATTGCTAATCTTGCTTGTTGGAGGAGTTTTGAGGCTAAGATAGAGGCTAATGCTAAGCTCTAGAAGCTTTTGGAGGCTATTCTACATTGCTATGCTAGCTACACTCTATAGCGTAGCCCAACAATTAGGAAAATTCTACAAAAATTGAAGTTCAATGCTAGCTATGCTAGCTACACTTTAGAGCATAGCAGGAAAATTGAGAGTGTAGCATTGATACTTAGAAAAAATTTGGCAAAACTTGTAATCCTCATCTAGGCTATGCTAACTACACTCTAGAGCATAACAAGAGGGGTATCCCTAGGAGTTAGAAAATCTACCAAACTATTTCCTCCATTATGGGGTAGGTTGACAGCTTCTAGCTTGACACTTAGGCAAACTAGCCACTAAAGTGCATGCTAAGCTAACTATGCTCTAGAGTGTAGTAGGGAGAATAGAAGTGTAGTACAACACTTAGAAAAAATTTTACAACTGCTATTAACAGTTAGAAAATTTTGCAAATATGGCTTTGTGCTACATGCTACTCTGACTACACGTTGGAGCATAGTCCCAGTAGTGGGAGCATAGGCTAAACACTTAGAAAAAATTTGCCTCATGTTGATACTTAGACAAATTTGCTATTGAGGTGCTGGGGCCAAAATTTGGTGGTGTTTCACCCATGATGGCCTAAAATTAGCAAACATCTCATTTATTATTATACTTCTTTTTGTTTAGCCTATTATCACTAATAAGCACTCTCCACCTAGATTCCCTAGATGAATAGCTCTTTCTTACACTATTCAACCAATTCCTCCTTGAGCCAGTTAAGGTAGGAACTACAATTTGCCTTGTGTTGTCTCTTGTGGACCTTTTGTTTCTTACCCCACTCTAGGACTTAAGCACAGTGATCTTTCTAGTCCTTAACCTTCTAAGAGATGAGGTCCATCTACATACGTTGTTCCACCATCTCTTGTAGGATTACTATCGTGTCCTGAATGACATGCTAGTAGTAAGCCCACATGATCTCCCTAGTCTACAACTCCCCCAAGTTAGTCACTTAGGCCTCCATAAAGGTCTTGTAGTCTCAAAGATCTCTAATTATTTCCTCCTACCATTGAGTCTTCTTCCTAAAGGCCATAACTTCCTCACATAGGGATTTGTTGGACCTCTTTAGCTCCCATGAAGTAGTATCATATAAATTCAAGGGTATACTAGATACATTGGAGGGATGCTTAGGCAAGGAGTTAATCTCCATGTCTCTACTGGGGTCCCACTACATAGAAGGCACTACACAAAGCATGAAATAGAATCATAAACATAATGTACAACCTAAAATATCCATAACATAAGCACAACCTATGACATAGCCAAACAACTAAGGACATAAAAGGAAGTCCTTACCTATCTTGAGTGCAACTTGTTATAATTGATCAATGATGTCCTTAGTGATCCCACACATGAACTCCACTTTATTTAAAGTCTCCACCCATGGTTTCACATGAAACTTAGGGACAGGTCCTTGCACTAGTGTTTCATAAACTACTATAAGAATAACAATCATTGAATCGTATCTACATGGAGTGTAAGGATCTCCTCTTGAAGCCCAATAGCCAAGGTAGTTGTCTAGTTGAACCTAGTGCCATCTATAAGGACCTTCTTGAAGGTTCACCATTGGACAATGTCAATCACCTTGTTTTGCAATAATAGTTTAGGAAATGCATGAGACCAGAACAAAGGATATGACTCCTTTGCATTAGGGTTCATGGAGCCATTCATAAAAATTCCAAATTTTTTCATGTTGGCATTAAGCCACTTCAAAACTTTATCATGATGGCCCGGTTCCTTCACTATTTTTATTGGAACCTTTGCCCCATCACTATGAAAGAGGCCCACATCAATATCCATGTTAACCTTCATACCTCATATGATGGTGCTAAAATGACTAGCCTTCTCATCAAAGGAGATGATGACATGCAACATCTCTACAGTAGAGATGAAAGGGATAGGCACCATAAATACATCAAGCAAACCTACATGTTGGATGTTTACTTGAATGTACCTAGGCACCTATTCCGTCAGCCACTTCTATGTTGGTATCACCTCATCACACTTCAAGATGATTGTATCCTCATGATGTGCCCCTGAAAGTGGTATGGTAACATCAACAAAGGTGGAAGGTCCTATAAAGCAACAAGCAAAATTTAGCATCAACATGAGTAAAATTTAATAACTAGTCAATGCAATAGAACACCTAGAGTTATAACCATGGAACACTAGAATTTATAGACTTTATGTTTACATTTCCTTTTCTTCTTCAATGTAGTTTGAGTGGAGGTCCCAGCTACGAGGGTCTAATTCATGCTATTGAAGTCTACCCACTAGTTGAGAATTTGTCCCATCATCCTTACAATTCTTGTATATAAGGTTGAACCTTGAAGTGTATGCATCAAAGTCCCCTCTTAACTATTGATACAAAAAAGTTCTTATCTAAGGACTCTTGGTGAATTTGTTCAAGGAAGTGCCACTGCCAAGATTTGATCATTGATGATCAAGCCTTGATCATTGACCTTGTACCTGCAAGAAGTTCATAAAGCCAATGAATCTAGGAAAGGTAGTCAAGCCAAAAGCATAAAAATATTACAATAGTCATGCTTACCCTTGTAGATGATACATGGTGCCAGGAAGGTTCTAGAATAATGTATGGGCTCTATGCATTACCATCAGAGTATTGTTAGAATTATACTAACTATAATCTAGCATCATCTAGATCTCTATGAGGTAACATGGACTAATAACATTTATCACTCATCCTATTAACGAGTTGTTGATGATGAACCTAGAAACCAAGTTGGATGTCTGAGGTAGCAATCACTTCATTACATCACATTGAAGTTTTTTAGAATGTAGGTAAAGAATTCCCTTGCCCTAGGCTAGAACCATAGTAAAGCCTTTCTAAAATACATATCAAGGAGTGGGGTATTGGTCTTGGGACGATCAATGTAGCACAAAATACCAACCAACTTCACAATGATGAGGATGTGCTTCAAGAAAATCCTACATGAAAGGAAACAAAAGCATGATGACCAATTGAAATTACTTAGCAAATTTGGAGAAAACATTTAGTCAAAGGTGAAATTAGCCTTTGTAAAAAGATCTAATATGTTTATCTAAATTATCTTAAGGAATTCTATAAGAAAACATTATTACAACCTTACGTTATGACCAATTGGAAATACTTAGCAAATTTGGAAAAAACATCTAGTCAAAGGTAGGATTAGCCTCTGTAAAAAACTCTAAGGTGTTTATCTAAGTTGGCTTAAGAAATTCCATAAAAGCATTATTACAATATTTTATAGTCTTTTACTACATAACCAAAATATTACAACCAAACCTTATAGGCAAAACTAAGCCTTAGTCTAAACTATGCATAAAATTAGAAAAAAAAAAGCACTAGAACTTAAAAAAGAATTAAAATTTAAACAAGCATATAGCCATAAGCCTTCTAAAAATAGTAAATCTTTTTCTTTTATTTAAAAAAATATTTAAAACGTAAGTTTTACATGTTAATAAGAAAAAGCCATAGATATTGATCACTTCCATCCCTAAAGGGGTAATGTGCTACAACTATGATTTTACCTTATCTACAAAGCCATAACAAAAAATTTATCAAAAATGCATACAAGCTCTCATTTTAGTGATGCTACCATGGAAAGGAACCTGAAATCACAAGCTTTGCAGCCATAACCATTGAAAATAGAAATATAAAGCCATTTTTGAAACACCACAAAAATTTCGAGTTTGGCATTTGTCCGACAAGAAGCAGATCCCCCGTTGGCTACATTTGGAGTCACACATGGCAAATGTTGCGGATCGAAACACTTTGTTTTTACCAAGTGTTGCGCCAGCGTCTACACCCAGCGTACACGCCCAGCGTCTGTGCCCAGCGTCTACGCCTAGCGTATACGCCCGACGCCTAGAATACACGACTCAGCAGGTGCAACAGGAGCAAGAATTGAAGCAAGTCTATGCCAGCATTCATCAGCGTATACACCCCAGCGTATACGCCAGCATTCATCAGCTTATACGCCCAGCGTATACGCCAGCATTCATCAGCGTATACGCCAACATCCATCCAAGTTCACACGCCCAATAAGTCCAGCGTATACGCCCAGCGTATACGCTGGCCTGATGTAGCATATACGCCTAGCGTATACCATATTTCTAAAATGTACACGCCCAGTTTACACGCCACGTGTCTCCCAACCCGATTTCCTCGGTAACCCTTCCCCTATAAAAAGCCCAGTTTTCCGCGTTTTCAAGGTCGGCAAAAATTTACCACAGCAGACCCAGAGCAATTACGCTGTAAAACCAGAGCTTGAAACCCTCATACGTTGGAAGTCCTGTACGCTGAGCACAGTCTCTACGCTCCGCCTACCGTGCAAACCAGCTGCCTCCCTGCACCCACCGGGGCTTTACGTCCACCTTGTGTACACACACAACTGCGTTAAGACCGATACCTCGAAAACTGTGTTCTTACAGCGTCATTGTTACAGTTTACATTCTGTTTATGCTCATATTGTTTACACTTTTTACATTTTTCTACGCTGTTTAAACTTTTTTACGCTGTTTACGCTCGCTTACGCTTAGGCTGCACTTACACTTTATGCTGCCTACGCTCTGTTTACGCTGTTTACGCTTTACGCCCTGTTTAAACCCTGTTTACGCTTTACGCTCGCTTTACGCTATCTACGCCCTGTTCACACTGTTTACGCCGTATACGCCTCGTCTACGCTGTTACGCTGTCCACACTTTGTTTACGCCCTGTTCTCACTGTCTGCTCCGTTTTACGCCCGTTACACAGTTTATGTATAACCCAGCGTATAACACTTCGGTGGCGCTCAGGGAAATCCTTGTCTGATCCGCGTGCGGACCACCCAAGGTACCCTACCTTCGTGCATTCCAGCTTGCCCTCGGGCGAAGGTAGGGTCATCTGTGCCCGTCCTGCGATCCCGCGGTCTCTGTTTTTTCCTTCCAGCCGGCGACCGACGATTTCGGCCGATATAGAAATTGGTGCTAGAAGGAGGGCCTCCGCTTAAACAAATTGACTGTATGCGTCTCAGCGTCTACGCTCATCAGCGTTTTCGCTACCCTGTTTAAACACCCAACTCTTAGCGTCTACGTTGTTAACCTCCCAGCGTCTACGCTGCACACGTGATCTAGCATCGTCGCCTAACTTACGTCAACGTCTACGCTGCACAGTTACGCCAGCGTCTACGCTGCACGCTTACGCCAGCGTCTACGCTGCACACTTAGCGCCTACGCTGCCCGCAGACCAGCGTCTACGCTGCACATTTACGCTGTAGAGTCGTCTACGCCGGCCACACACTCGAACAGTTTTACATACGCAATCTATCATCATGAATCCCGTAAACACCACTGCTGCCACTACCCAGGACATTAACATTTCAAACACCATGGCTGTGCAGCAGTCTGTCACACCACATTTGGGAGGGCAATCCACAATGGGGCCCCGTCGGTCTTTGAGGCTCCAAGGGAGAGATCCAGCCGCTAACGTTATAACCCAAGATGAGTATAACTTCATCTGCATTAAGATACAAGCCGGCCTGGCAGTGGATCAGGCCGAAATCGAAGTGAAGAGATAATTCAAACTCTTTTACAGGGGAGGGCACGAGTTCATCCCTTCCCCATACGACGTAATCCCCATTCCAGAACAATTCTTAGAGCTCTTTATCCAACTCCTTCTGCACAGGAGCCAGTCATTGGACCAACCCGCGCTAGAGCCTCAGCCAGGGGAAGAAGATGAGTTCGCTGCCCAATCTGAGCAGGGAGACTCATACCATACCTTGAGCCCCCAAGCATAGATGAACCCCATCTTCCATCTCGGGATAGGAGAAGCCTTGTCCGTACAACACCCTAGACTCGCCCAAGTTCAGATGCCACCACTGAAAATGCCAGCACTCGTGCACATTCCGCTCCCGAGTGATCCCCAACCTCATACCTTCCCTATAACATTTACCCCTAATACAGCTGCGGGCCCATCCTCACAAGCACCGCCTCCTCACAATGGCACGGGACCAACGTGCCCACCTCGCGTAATTAGGATGCCGCATGTGATCCCCGCGTCTACATCAGCTCACTTCATACCCCATGTCCAGACGCATACAGCTCCCCAAGCAGTCCCAACCCAACAAGGAGTCCTCGCGTACAACGTAGCGGGATAGTGGCCAGCAAGGGGGGCATCATCATATCAAATTCCTCATCACCACGTCCCGCCCCACGCAATCCCCCCGATTACTACTCCTCAAGCACAGCCCCAGCTGCAACAACAACAACAACCTCAACATTTTCCTTTTAACATCTCAGCCTTACCACCGCTCGCCGTTAATTACCCCCAGGCACAACCTCCGATCACCTAGCCTTTGGCTTTCCAACTCGCAACCCAGCAATCTAGCTAGTATGCAGCCCCGCACCCCCAGCCTGTAGCTTCACCGAGCGCCCAAGATTGGGAGGACGCTAAAAAATTGATGCAAAAATTGACAGATGAGGTAAAACGCCTCAAGACCGTCGCTGATGGAGAGCTGAGAGTAGTAGATTTCTACAATGATGACCCTATCAGCTCCTCTGTCCTGCCATTAACTTTGCCCAAGGGTGTCCCCCTTCCAACGTTGACTAAGTATAACGGGGAGACAGACCCCAACGCCCACCTCATCACGTTCATATTAGAGTGTGCACTCCTTCAGGCGTGGCCCCACTCTATACTACGAGTATTCCCCATGTCCCTCGCGAGAAGGGCACTCGACTGGTACCGGGCCTTGCCCAGGAATTCCATCCTTTCCCTAGACGATCTTCTACGCCAGTTTGTGACCAGGTTCAAGTATAACTTGAAACCCGAAGCAACACTAGACAGCCTCATGCAAATCAAGCAAGCGCCACTCGAACCGGTGCAGAAGTTCATTCAGAGATGGAGCGCAGCTCCCAACGAGTTGCACGATCCAATCTCTCAAACCTATCTGCTCACGATACTGAAAGGGGCTGTTAATGACTTCTTCAAGTCAAAACTGTATTACATCAATGCGCGTGATCTAAATCAAGCATTTGAACAAATCAAAAACATAGAGGAAGCTGCTCAAAACAGTAACGACCCTGCTTACCTGGCCTTCAGAAACCAACATACTAAGAAAGACAAAGAAAAGGCCAAGGCGACTGTAGCAGCAATAGCGGGGGCACAGCAAACAAACACCACACATCAATACAAACCACCCGTTCCCCCCACTAACTACTATCAGCCCGCTCCCACAACAGCCCCGAAATCGTCATCACAAAACCCGATAAACCATATGCGTAACTTCGAGAGGAAGGAACCCTCCTAGTACACGCCTTTGCCGATGAAGCCATCCCAGCTCTTTGATCAACTCTTAAAGACTGGATTGATGCAACACAAGCAATTGTCCCCAATGGCTATCCAAAGACATGACCAGTTCTATCAACTCATACAGAACCCAAGCCTGGCAACGTCGGATGAGCCGCCCGTGCCCAAAGGATTCAGGATAGATCGCTTCTGCGACTATCACCAACGCAACGAGCATGGAACGGATTACTGCTTCACCCTGAAGCAGGACATCCAAAGGATGATCGATGATGGCAAGATCACTTTTGACGGGGCTAACCCCGTCCAACCGCAAAACCAGACCATGGGGGTGTATAAAGATCCCCTGAATGCTAAAGAGACACCGTACGTAATTACCTCGATCTATTGTGATGATGACTCCAGCACACCCCGCATCAACACCATCCATCCCGAAAACAAACAAGAAACATCTAACAAACCATTCGTGGTCCAGATCCCTTCCGCTAACTCTGCACCTCAATCACCCCACGCCCCGCAACGGCCATTCGTAATCCGAGTGCCCTCCACCATACCCGCCTCTAACGTCATGACGCGTCAACAACCATACGTAGTGCGCATCCATCCGGCTAACCCCGCAGGTAGACCAACCCCTCACGCTAGGCCTACCCCTTTCATAGTTCGAGTACCACTACAGTTGCAATGGTAGAGGCCCAGCGTCCGCCAAGACCAACCCCGTACGTCGTCAGGCTACCGGTGCAAAATTCGGCCCAATCGTACACTCAGCCCCACCCTGCTCCCTACGTCATAAAGGTTCCTGGGCAATCCCAGACTCTGAGGTCAACTCCACCTCCACGTGACACACGAGAACGCCTGGCAGATAGGCTTACGCAAGAATGCTTGGAGAAAGAGCACCAACGGCTAGCTCTGGGGGCACCTAAGCCCACTCCCCTAAACTCTGTACCCATGTCATCATCTAACGATCAACCAAGCGTAGGCAATGAAGGTGAGTCGTCTGAAAGACACGAATCATCTAAAGCGACAGCGCCGAAAACTGAAAAGTCAACAAAATGAGAGATAAAACTGTTGGGTCCGATGGATCTAGTCAAAACCGATAGAAACACCCCCAACAGTGAAAACTTTGCATCTGCCTTGACACAAGTCACACAAGCATTAAAACAAAAGAACACTT